>JANRMT010062839.1:8021792-8143654 GCA_026402145.1 Polypterus bichir lapradei | reverse complement strand
ATATATATATATATATATATATATATATATATATATATATATATATAAAAATTCACCTACATATTGGTGAAACAGGACAGTGAAAAGGGCCCCACCCAGCTCTCTATTCCTGACATCACTCTTCCCCCTTCCTTGGCCCACAGCCTCTGTCTCAGATTAGCGTGAATATATCGATCCTGCAAGTGAACTATGATTCTTAGCGCAATGAGAGAAGTCACAAAATCAACCGGAATGTTCAAGCAAATTATAGAAGAAAACCCAATCTAAATCCGTTAAGTCGTTCTCTCATGAGAAGCGGACAGACATCCAAAAGGGTCTAAAAAGCTATAAGAAATTGGACCACGAAATTTTTAAAAACATTTCTTAGTGAGCATCTATGGGCCAAGGGTAACCTACATTCCAAATTTCAAGTCATCATGGTTTGGGAGATTTCGTGATGAGTGTATCCATTAAGAAATGAAATTTTGATATTTCAGTATTTAGAGATAAAAGCAAACCCTACAGTAGAAAAAGTTAGCAACAGGTGCTAACTAAAAGATGCTTTTACTGATTTGGTTAAAATTGGGTGGCATCATAGAAATGATAAAATTAACTGTTTAATTTGTCAATAATCTTGAATTGAGAAGGTTATGGTAACAAACCAAGTCCTTTTTTTTTTTTTTTTTTTCTTCAAATAAACAAAATGAATTACACACAGAAATGGGGCTTGCTGCGGCAAATAAAGGCCGACATCAGAAGTATATTGGAAGGACAAAAGTTTAGCAGAGTTCAAAGATGACATGGTTAGTAAGTGCACTATGAAGCTAGGTCCCCAGTGATGTGGCTGTGAATGTAGGTGTTGATTCACCAGGAGAAAAAAAAAAGATAGAGAAGTAGAAGAGGAGGTGGCATCTTTGGGTTTAAGCTGTACACTATATTCTGTTGGCCTCTTCTTACTTCTCAGGATGCAGTGTAAAGTACAAAAAAATTCAACTTAGGGCTCAAGGAATATGGTGGAGTGCCTCTTGGAATGTCAAGAGAGTTTATATTTAGGTACTTCAGAGAACGCAAGGTCAGAGTTTAGTGTGCGGCCATGCACCAGTTTGCAAACAAGAAACTGAGAATTGCCAGCATGATGCTTACCAGTCCACTTCAAGTCCTGGATACAAAATAAGCCAGGAGCAAAGGCATGCCTTGGTTAGTTTAAACACTTCTTTAGATCAGTAAATGTGTCCCCCACTGCTAGAACATAGAGGGAGTGGGCACTATATATAGTTCACAATATCTTTTCTCTGGTTGTTTTCTTTACAATGCTTAACATATATACAGTTGCAGTCTGAAAACATCAGGGCTGTATATAATAAAGTAAACCACAGTTCATTGTTAGAACTTTGTCTGGTAATATTTACAATAAAGCCATAATAATGAAAATTTAAAAAAAAGTTAATAACAATACGATAGCACTGCACAAGGTCAGTCACTATGAAAAGCAAGAATTGTTCTAAGTTGGGAATGTTTTTCTCATGTGCAATTGTATATAGCATGTTCAAGAGTAAGGAGCTCCTGTCAACTTATAATATTACCTGTCATGATTGGCTCTTTTGGTCAAATTCAAGAGTATGGAGTTCTTATCAAGATTTAGTGCTGATAGCAAATATATTTCACACTATTTCTACTAGCATCCTATCTGGGATTGTTTGCCACATTTGCTCATATTGCTGTTGGTTTACACACCAACTCCTTGTAATCCTGAAGTAGATCAGCAGGGATTGGATGGATGGATGGATTGAATGTTCTTGCCCGGCTAAGTATTTATTACTTTCCACAGGTACATATATCAGGACCAGTGATGGAAGGATTTTTGCAATCCGTGCAGCTGGAAAGTCAAGACCTGGAGAGGAGAGCAGCATTGCTGCTTTAGGTGAGAAGGGCAACATAATCAAGTAGCTTGTTTTAATCTTTAAGAAACAGACATTATGATGTGATGTTTCTCTGTACCTCTCATTAAAATAATGTTTTCTTCTGGCCATTCACCCTCAGGTTCTCAAAGATCTTCTGTGGAGCCTACCAGTAATGGGAATAATGGTCCAGGATTGCTGGATGCTGCTAGGAAGAGGTTAACTCCTGATGGACTAGCCCGGCCATTGTCTCCAGACAGCCCAGAGATTATCAGTGAATTGCAGAAGTATGCAGCGGCTGCAGCAGCAAGGGAGACCGTTAGCAAACCAGAATCATCTGTAACGTCCATGGGAGATGCGACCAGCTTGCAGGGAGTCTCAGCTGAACAGCTACTCGAAATCCACGGCTTGAACCCAGGGCCTGCTTCCAGCCAGCAAGGGGACTGCAGCAGTAGCAGCACAGGAGGTGGAAGCAGTATGGCAGCCTTAACTTCTTTAAACTTGAGGGTCAACAAACGCAAGCCATCCAGTCCTTCATCAGAGGAGCAACAAAGGAAGAAGCAGCTGAATGCCAGAACTTCAGTCCCACTGCCTGGGTACCCTTTCACTGGGGCTTACAGTTTTCCTCCTATGGGTCTCAATCCTCTGTTGGCCCAGATGGGGCACCCAATGTTCATGGGTGCAGGCTCTCCTTTCTTCCAAGCCCATAGTCAGTTAGGAGACCCTCGGCTGATGTTCCCAGTAACTGACCCATTTAACTTGGGGGGAGCAAGTATTCCTAGCTCCTCCTCTGCCTCTTCCTCTGCTGCTACCTCAGCCTCCTTGTCACCGTTCATACTCAACCCAGGCATTGCTGGCATTCTCCCTGGCTTTCCTCTTCCCTACGGACAGTCACTCTTGCCAGAGCCAAGGATGTATGCACCATTTCCAGGCAATCACCTTCTCCCAGGAGGCCTGCCTGCTACCCCGGGGCCTGCTGGGTCAGGGTTTCTCCCAGGCTTTTCAGATCCAGGTCTACTTGGAGCCACCTTGATGCAGCGTGAAGCTCAGGTTCTTTCTGAGAGTAGTGGAAGCAGTTCAGATGATGATGTTATTGAGGTGACTGGTCAGTGAAGGACTAAGACTTGGGCTAGAGTTTGAAGGGAGAATGTCTTCAGACCGCACACAGCGCCTTTCCACCACCCCAGCATAAGGAATCAGGGCCACTTCAGGTGAATCAGTGCTAACTAGAGGCAGATTCATTTAATTCTGATGTCTATTGAGGGATCAGAAAGACCAAATGACCATTGCTGGGTAAATATATCAAAGACTTTTGAGGCCCTGATGATGGTCAAGTTCAAATCCTTATGCTGACATTAAAAAAAGGAAAAAAAGAGGTAAAATGTACTATGGACACTTTGAATTTTGTTTTGGGCTTCCATATTCATCTTTTACATTAGCCCATCTTGGAATGAATGACCAGGTGGCAGTAGGGGAATGGTGAGGAGGTTCTCTCGGTTACATCCATCCTCTTCAGCAGATGTTGGGGGATGACAGTGATGATTTCACTAGTTTAATTTATACTTTGACATCAAGATTAGTTTTCAAGAATGAAAGGTATGTTCTATTAGGCTTTTTTTCTGATTGGTTGTTAGTGGGTGTAAGGAGAAAGTATGAAGAGGGAAGTGTAACCTAGGTGTTTTAGGCACAGAATGGATGGGTCAGACTGAAAGCTTCTTCTAGACTCAAGAATGTATTTTATTTCAGCCTTTAATATGGGGGGTGGGAATGGGGGAAACATGGTATTGCAGTGGCAGGTTTTGGCCCACTCGTGAGAAAACCAATGCCTTGATCAGTCTTGCCAACTGTAGCAAAATGCTCATTGCAACATGCATCGTCACATAACACTTGCCCTGCCTTTGATTTTGGATTGCAAGGTCAAGTAGGGAAGCCGTTTTGTATACGTTATCCCCAGCTTGTCCAAATGGGGGACAAAAACATGGTTTTACCCCCTATCAATGAGCATATCTGCTTTGTCTTTAGGAGCAGGCTTGATTCACATCAGTGTTTGGGGTGGGAGGACAAGGAAGCAAAGCACTGTTGTTATTTCTAAGTATGTATGTTTTTTGTAATCTATCTATTTTAGTCATTCTTTTTATCTCTAGTTCCATATTCATCTTTTTATGACTGTACATTTTTTGTCAATGTGTTAGTAAGGTGACCAAAGTTAACTCCAGGCTGCATGCCTCCCAGAATGAGGAAAAGAACAAGCAGGTTTGAGAGGGCTTTGGGGAACATAATGCTTAAAAACGCATAGATGTGTGCTGTGAAGTTGAAGTTGACAGTTATAGGTAGGTACTTGTAACACATTTTCTTTATTTCCACAGTCGCAATGATTTTGCACAAAAAATTATAATTTTATAATCGACTATATTTGAAATAGGTCTCTCTCAAAGCCTTGATTCATTATTTACAAGAAAACAGTAGACAAACATTAGAGTTGAGTAACTGAGGCCTGCCTGCCTGCTACACAATCAAACTACAGGCAGGCTGCTGTGTCCTAAACTGAAGCAAACCTGTCCAATCCTTGAGAAGCTCTAAATGCTGATTCCAGAAAGAAGGGTGAAGTCACCACAGCAAAGCAGTAAGCAACTTCTACAAATTTGTTTTGTTAACATAAATCTTTTAACAGCTGGTAGAAACCTAGTGTATTGGGAGTGGAGTTCCATCAAAATGCAGTGCTCAGAAAGGTGTCATCCATCCACAAGATCTTTGCTTGACTGAAGCACAAAGCAGGATATCAGGAGAGAAGAGTTCAATTACCTTTCTTCCATATCTTGTATGAATTTTTAGTCTGATCATAATCTTATAGGTACCAGATTTGTTCTGATTTTTGTCTCTACCCATTATACAGACATATAGTATATAAATGTTCAGGTTGTAATGGAATCATGTGGCACTTGATTTGGCCTCAACAGAAAATATGAATTACATGTATATAGGATACATGAGTTCATACAGTATACAGATAAATGATTGTGCATATACACAGTTTTACACATTTATGAATGTATATGCACCATTTATTGTTTCAGAGGTCATTTATATGCACATATATTATTTTTGTGCAGTGTGTGTATGTATGTATGTGCGTGCAATACACATGTGCATACATACACACAGTTTGTATGTATACATAGTAATTTTACAGTATATGCGTTTATGTATATTTATATAATATATAAATATATATTTATACGCGTGTTTGTAAATTTCACATATATTCTCATGTGTTTGTATATTTGTGCATAGTGGGTTGGGGCAGGGGTCAAGTCTAAATCACGAAATGGCCAAGCACAGCGGGCTCTTTGTTTTCAAGTTGGACATACTAAAAGAAAGGTGGGTCCTAAAGTAAATTTGATTCAAAGAGCAGGATGTAAGACACATTACTGTATTTCTGCTAGCTTTTAATGCTTTTGGGCTCTACCAGTAAAGAGTATAAAATTCCTAAATGAGCTTAAGACTAAATATTAGTATCCAGGGGGAGGATTAGGGGTATCTTGAGTTCAATGACAGAACAATTTGGTTGAAGGAAGCTCCTTGCATGAAGAGCGACCGCTGGCCTTCCCCCATGTATTAATGAGCTGTGTGCTTTAAGGAGTGTTGCACTCTTGCAGCTCTCTAATGTGCCACTTATTCAGATGTGTGCCCCATTGAGGGGTGCCTGCTGATCACAGCCAGGAGTTTTGAATGTATACATTTCTGTTTGTTGACATTTGAAGTCTCTCCATCCTGTCTTTTCCTTGATTTTACTGGTTTATGTACAGTTATGTAAAAAATGGATAGGTTAGATCCTCCTTTTCTGATGTCAGATAAGCTTAGCTTCCTTTCCATTTCCACTCACTCCCACCTTTCTACTTTTTTCTTATGGAATTCCATTTTGTTTCCTTTCCTGTGGTTCATTCTGATCATCAGCCATTCAGAGTGTTGTTATTTCTAGAAGCCTTAGATGATCATTAGCTATGCAAGAATTTCTTTCTGGTTATTTTTATTTTTTTGGAAACAATAAAAAAAAAAAAAAAAAAACACAAATAGTGCATTCTTTTTGTAATCGTAGCATAGAATGACACTGGATACTTCACCACCTGAGTGGACTTTGCATTTGTCTGCGAAAGAGATTGTTTGAATGTTTTTCTTGCCAATAATGTGTAGTCCCTGGAGAAGCTTCCTGCTGGTGAACAAACCCGACGCAACAAAAGAAGCCTCCTGTGGTTTTGGTCTGTATTGCTCATGTATTGCTGTGTGTCCAGTGTTGTGAAACCATAAGAGGTGGACAGGTACGAGGCATCTCTCCATTTTGTCTTGTTATACTCGGGCTGAGCTAGTGCACGTCTCTTAAATTGCGGCAAAGGCTTTGGCGCAGCATTCACTTGTGTTCTTTCTGCACCCAGGTGGACATCTCACGGGGTGTCCAAATCAGGAGAAATTGCATTGACCTTCCTTGTGAGAAACTGAGAAGAAATGAGTAACAACGGGATGGGTAGATTGCTGCTCACCTCTCCTTGCTCTGCTCTTTGCGTTATTTTCTTGTTGTCTGCTGGCACTTTCACAGTCTTGAGAATGCGTGGCTCGCAGTGTCTTGGCTCAGTTCTCTCTCTGCTGGGCATGCTTTTTTATTTTGTTTGTTTCAATGGTCCATGTTGTTTTTTTTATGTTACACAAAAAACTAAATGTCAAAATGCATTTTATTTGTTAAATGTTGAATTACTGCTGATAAAGCCTTTTTTTTTTTTTTCCTTTTCATTAAAGTTGTGAAAAAAACTTGCTGGCCATTGGATGTTTTACTTTTATCTGTTTTTGCCAATGAGATTGAGCAGCCCAGAGCTGTAATCCCTGGTCCACCAAGCATGAAAAGACCACCTCTGTCCTTGGCAGATTCCTCCACCTATCGCCTTAACTGTTGATTTTCATTCCAGATAAAACCCTGTACACTTAATTGAAATGCTTTCCTTTTTGACATTGTGTTTCCTTACCATTATCATTTCAGCAGAGACAAACGTCAGATTAAAAGGGAACCCTGATGAAATATAACACAGGTGTGGACTATGTCACCTAGGTGTTTTGTTGCTTTAGCAGTGATTGAATGAAAGAGGCAAATTTTGGGAAAATCATTTGAGGTCCTTTTTCTGTCCTTGGTACTTCCATCTGCCAGGACCTAGACAATAGTGAGTGTAGGAATTGGGGGTTGGGGTAACTTATTAGCAAACAGACTTTGTTAACCTCCCAAACTCAAACACTGAAGCACATGGCACATCCTGGAGAGTGGAGAGAAGTTCTCTCCAGAACAAGGGGTCCTGGAGAGAATGAAGAGTGTGAAAATGTAGTGATCTCTGTGTTTATAAGCAGACTTTCATAATACCAAACAATTTAAATGGGGATTTAAAATTTGTCGTATAATCCCAAGCTAAATCGGTTGGCTTCATCCAAACATGATAGATAGCAAATCAGTCTGGTGCTGTGCTGGTAAATTGGTATGAGAGAGAACTATTTCAGACAGATAATTCTGTCATGAGGTTATTTTTAGTGTAATGGAAATAGAGTACATTAATAGTCACTGTAGCATAAAGTGTCACCAAGTCATCTTTCATACATTTTACTATTACAGATATGAACATCATGTCAATTACCCACTTTGATTTCAAGAAGCAGGATTGCATTGAGCTGCTGTGACGGAGGTTCATAAGATGCCAAGCTGGCCAGAGACGACCGTGGAGGGGGGCCAAAGCAGAAGCAAATTGTTAGCACATATCGAGACCTAATGCTGCTTTCTGGTACTGTGAAGGATGGTGATGAATAAATAAACAATAAGGTGTATTCGCTTTGGAGCACACGACTGCAGGTATTTTACTGTTCTACAGCTGTTGAATGAGTAAGAAAAATATACCAGCTGAAGTAACTGAACCAGAAAACTAATTTGTAGTTAAGTCACACACAATGTTTTTGTCTTTTAAAATAGATGAGTTTGCAAATTCTCCTGTACTTTTCAATGGGAGATTTTGAAATCTCAGAAATGTGTACAGCATCCTGCATTCAGGATATCTCAATAAAAACTGAACTGTGCCGACAAATTTCCTTGAAGAGTACGTGAGTCTTTTTTCAACAAAATCAGTCCAGTGGGAACTGAGCAGTTTCATGTGGACAGACAGACACAGATAACGGCTTTCCATCACAACAGGTGCTTTTTAATTTATACAGGTATGTGAAGGTAGGTGGCATAGATCCCACAATTATTTTTTTTTAACTAAACGTGACTTTTAATATTAATGATATAGCGTGCACTTACATTAACAAATATTAAATAACACATTTATATATGATTTAATGAAATGCAAATTATTATTGGTATTATTTATATATTTTTGGCTTACATATCTGTGAGTTTCTGTGATCTTTCATCAAGCTCCAAAAATATTTGTGAATCTGAAGGGGTGACTTTATATGTTACTAAAATATTTGAGGTAGCACTGACTGACTAGCTTTGGGTTATATACCCTTAGAAAAAATGATGACTATGGATAATAGTCGTCTGTTATATGTCAACTCAGAGGTAAGTTAAGAGCTGTTTAACTAGTATGAGCTTTATAATAAAACTACTCGTGTATCATGAATAGTGGTTCACATGCAACCTCAGAGGCTTGTGTTTCAGAAATAAACCTCAGAGGCTAAGTAGCTTAACTTGACGTGTGTTATTAAAAGAATACGTGCCAGATATGAACATTCACACGGTGGACCTCAGAGGCCGAGCTTCTGACATCCACAGTGAAAAAGGGTTATGCCTTTTCAGCATGAATACTTGCGATAACCAAATTAAAAGAATACACGTGATATATGATCGTTTAAAATTTATTAACCAGCAGACTGAAAATGATGCACTGTAACAAAATAATATAATTAAAAATATATGGTGGATAACGTCTAAGAACACAGGGTACTTGTGTACTAAATGGGCTGCTACTACCCATTTCTATTATCGTGACGCAAATTGGATTTTCATTTTTAACAATAGGCACCCAAAGGGGACATTAACATTAGGGACCTATAGGCAACTATGCTGCACCCCCACTAACTTTAAGGTTAGTATTTGTGGTTGGGGTAGGCCAGTCAAATAATTTAAACTCCAAAAAATTAAGCAACCGGGGCGCCTCCCTCACGGAGTCCAACACTAGGATGGGTAGGAACTGCCATCCGTTTAGTACACAAGTACCGAACACAGATTGTGTTTCCCTAGAATCTTCCACATTATTCATTGTTGTTAAACTTAAATGATACATCACCTTTGAATTAGCCACAAACTTTTATTATGCCTCCTGTCCCAGCACACACCAAAAAGCCCACTCACCAGAAACCCCAACTGTTTTTCTCCCAATAGGGATGCAGTGCTATAATACTACAAATAGGAGCACTTATATATGTTGGAACTTAACGATTATCACCAGTGTTCTTATCTTTTGTTGTACAGGCCAAGGCAAGTTATTTGCCCAGTTTGGAGAGCTGAACACAAACAAAGACTGTACACAGTTGATATAGGAGTGAGGCATAAATCTCCGTGGAATATGTAGCTAGCTTTGTAATTTTGATGTTGATGTCAGAAAAAAGCCAAAAAGATATTCAACGGGTGCAATGAGAAACTAGTTCTCCCTGAGGAAGGCCAAAGACTTTCTCATCAGAGAGAAAAAAAAACTGTTCCTTCCCTATTAATGTGTAGAAAAGTTTACAGCTGATAAAATGCTTATGACAGGCAACTGCCTTAGCTCATTTGTGGCGGATCATTTAATAATAATGTTCTCTAGTCCACATTTGTGTAAGTATCTTACAACATGTGCAGGTTGACTTTCTTTTTTATCTCTGCCAAAATACACTGAGGAGAAAGACAAATGCTGAAACATACCAGTAAATACTTCTCTGTTGTAGTGCTACAGATGTGTTACCATAAGAAGTGGCTGCAACTGCTCACTCTTAACACCAAGATGTCAAATTGATGCATGTGCTGCATGCTGTGCCATAGGAAGGCGCCATAGCAGGTTGGCCAATGATAATAAAAAGATAAACAGGAGACATGTCTGAGGTCATCGTCGTCTTATGCACCATTGTATATCATGCACACCTATAAATTATAAAGCTCATTTTTAAAAGAAAGTCTTACATTAAGTCATACTAGTGTAGCACCTTCCACTTCTCAGGGAAAAACGATGAAAAATATACCAAACATTGGATAACATAATGAAGTTTGTCCCACCAGCACATCCTAGGGCAATGACAAGTCACCCGTTGATCTAACAACATTTTTCGAATGTGAATTGAACGTGTTGAGTCCACCCAGCTAGTGACAGGGTCATGATTCCAATCTGGCACTGCCACTAGGCCAGTCTTCTGCTGCTCTCCCTTCCGTATTACTGCTTCACCGATCAGCGCAAAGCTCTCCAAAGTAAGCAGAATCTGTTAAACATGTGCACACTGAGCTCAGGTTGGGCAATCTTGGACATTCTGGGAACTAGTCCTGGTGGCACGTGACAGGCTTAAGCCTGGATGGAACCAACTGGACTTTTAACAGCAGCAAACATATTTGGCAATATTTTGCAGTGGGAAGAAACATGATCAACACTTACAGCATGCTTTCAACTTTTTTAGTGAAAACGGCATTTGCACAATAGAGCAGCTACTTCATAGTGAGCATGACGGCAAGAGGAATAAAAAGTAGGTCTTAATGTAGTCAAAGCTACTGTATGGCAGAGCAGCTGGTCATCACAATCGGAGCACAGCACTCTATTAAGGCTGCAAGTGATGTCAGCCTGAGAGTTCAACTTGTACAAGATGAGAATTACAAGCAGTATGTGTTCAATGCATTGTGTGTGCTTTAAATGAGGAGTTCTCCAAGTGTGTTCTTAAAGTGCAAGTCAAGTGTTCTGCAGGTGGTCATGTAAATCACTTAAATACGTTAGTGTGTTAATGACTGCCACCCTCCTTCATGAATTTTCCTTCCACCATGGCCACAGGTGCCAGCATTTACTTGTGAACCACTCCACTCCAATCCTTCCTACCCGTCTGACCAGTCTTGGCCATCATATGGAACTCTGAGGGTCTGGCTAGACAGTCCGTGGGACGGCACTTCCAGTGCATGAATGCTGCTGGCCGCCTGTGTCCGTGAGGTGGTTATGGGACACATGCTGACATTTAGCACCATCGGATTTCAAAGATCATATTTTACACATTAGTAGGTGTAATAATGTAAATGGCGTAGTTGTAGCATGAAATGTATTAAGAAGTGACTGTCTTTTACTTTAACAAAGTGGTTGTTGGTCCAGAATACTTTGAAAATCCTTGCTTTTAAAAGGATAATGGTCTATACGTGAAGAGATTTTTATTCCCCAAAATTATTTTAGGCAGAAAAAACAAAATTGGGGAGAGGTGTTTTGGGGGGTTGGGTCATTAGAAAGTCTTGCTATAATGACTAACCAAACTGTTTACGTGAATGAAGTTGTGTGAACAGCCAAGGCTCTCTGACTTTACAGCTGTGGGATCACAAGCAAGCTTCAGGATCATGTGGAATGCCACTTGATTTAGGGACCTTTCAGCATACATGTTTACATGAGGTCATTGTCACCAAGTGCTTCCATGCGTATAAACTGTTGTGTCTGTTTCACTCCATAGCATTATAGAGAAGTCATCTCGTCCCAAGGAGCTAGAGAGACTCCCTTCATTCGGCAGGTAAGACAGCCTCCAAACCACAATGGCACACCTACATATGTGCAACGTCAAGCCAGCTTGTCCCAACCCCTATCTGAGAAAATCAGCACGCTTTTGAATTGAAGACCAGAATCTTGACCAGTGGATGACGGGGACAGGCAGGTCTTGAGATCAAAAGCACGATCCTGTGTAAAGGGGCTTCCTCTTTGTGGACTACTTTCATTTTCCAGAGGTATTAATTTAATAATATTTTATTAAAAATGCATGCGTTTTGCACATTGTAGCCATACAACAGGATATGTTGACGTGGATTATGTGCCATGAGTAACGTGAGATTTTTACATGGATGTTTTGCTATTGTTTGATGTCCAGAATTAGGTCACTATTGACACCCATTCTATCAGAAGCGTTGTTATTTATATGCTGTATGAAAACATGAGATTAAAATGTTTCTTTTGGCCGTCACTACAGGCAACATGAAGTAAGTAACACTAAAAAAATATTGTGAATTGATTGGATTGCATACAGGCAGTCACAGTGGTATACCAAGGCTGGCATTTAAAAATCATCACTGTTGAAATGTTCATGTGGCCTAGTAGGTGACCACTGCAGTCTTAAAATACTGTGCATTTTTGTAAAACCTCTGCACCCGATACGCTCTCCATCCCCGGCCTGCCATATTATTGTAATTCCTAAAAGTCCCTCCACAAAAGCTTGCCGTGCTCCACTCACCCACAATAACAGCAAGCACAACTCTGGGACATGGGCCATTGTCAGCCTGCACAATTTTTAGTTGGACAGCCTATCACACTTACCAATTGCAGTTCATGATCTTGTTGAATTGAGGATATCGGACTACGTGACTAGGAGCTGCATGGGATCATGGATCACATGACGCCCTCACGACTACTCAGCACAGTTTCCTATGGTGTGGCTAAAGTATAGCAAGGTCAACACATACTTACAGCCAATCAATGACAAAGACAGGACAATCAATGGGCATTTGTGTGACTCCCTCCACTATAATTGAGTCGCTGGGTATGTCACATTATATGAGTGAGTGGGGGGCGACGGCCAATAGCTCACTAAAACTGTGTACCTAAAAATCGATGGAAATGTTGTGTAGTGTCATTGGGGAATTGCACCTTCTTCTGTTGTGTTCAAAAAAAGTTGAGTGGATGAAATTGCAGGAGGCATCGCTCTCTCCTTGCCACATAAAGGTTGTTAAAATGAACTGCCATTTTATTGCAGCCTGGCAGCCAAATTTTAAAAGGGTCAGTGGAACTATTGGGCCTCAACTGGAAATGCTGTTATAAGATATTCGGGATGTGGGTTTCAGCTGCCAATTGGCATTTACAATTGTCAACAACTGGCCCTAGAGTGGTACAAGATGCTGCCTCCTTGGTGTTAAACTAAATACTGCACCTATTTTGAGTATCGTATCCAAGTCGTGGGTTACAATGGGCCTGGAAACAATTCAAAGTCCATTCAATGTTCTCCAAAAGACAAAATACATAAAGTGCGGCACAAGATTAAGTCTTTTGCCACCCAGTGCAAGAGCAAGTTTAGAGATAAGTGCCAATGTGCCAGCCTTTGGCCCTGAGTAGATAGTACTCATTGATTTTTCTTTTTACAGTTCTTGCCGTGCCATCCCTGGTAGCACTGACAAGTAAAGTGCATCTCCATTTCTATGACGTCGGCTTTGCTTGACTGCCCAACCACAAAAAACTGGTTGCTTTGAGGGCCTTGCTTGGAAAGAATCTTCCAACGGTCAGGATCTAAGTGGAGGTAGACTGAAGAGCCACTGTGGATTCTCTTGCAGCGGCCATGACCACCACACAGCTCCTTGCTGCAGAGGGTTGCTGCAGTTGTCACATTAACGACGTAAGAACCCAAGATTTTGTCCACGTAGTCTTTAATACGTTCACACACCTCCTGTAAGGTAGAAAAAAAAAGAGGAAAGGAATGAGGGGGGTACAAATGTAGTCACGAGTTCCTCTTTGCCTCCAGAGAAGTGATTCAGGTTAAATTCAGAGTTTAAGGTTATCTCTGTGAGATTTGGCTTTCACACTCTGTATATTGACTTTACAAAGCTGAGCACCCGTCAGTTATCATATATATTTTGTGTGTGTTTTTCTAATCAGGCATTTTTTGAGAATTAATGGAATGCAGCTATACAGTAACAATTATATGGATAAAACAATATTAATGAAATTATGGAAACAGGAAAAATAAAATAAAAAAGTACCTCCCACCCCCGCACTTTTCCTTTGAGGAATAAGAGTGTTGTATGAGGGTCAAGATGGCTGATCTGACTGAGGAGAAGAGGTGCCACTGACCCAGGAGACCCAACATGCAACAAGTGAGCAGAACAACCTCAACTTCGAACTTCTGTCTTCCTACAAATTCAAGCCAAATTAATGGAAAGAAATCTGAAGTATCAAAAGATAAAAGAAATGCTATTCTGAAATATACAAACAGCCAAAAAGGCGCAAAAAATGTCAAAGCCAACAACTCATGATAAACTTCTAGCTTTCCTCAATTGATTTTTCTCTAACTTGGTGCATAAAATTGTTTTTTACAGTCTGAAAATGTGGACACAGAAGACATTGTGCCACTATCTTAAATAGTGTCAGCTGTATGTCATCATGTATCACAATTTTTTACTGCCACTCAGTAGCAACACAGTAATGATGCCAACTGTGCACAAAATGGGAGTGCCCCATGATTAGAAACAATGTATACAAAATGGTGCAATAATAATAAAAGGGTGTCTCTGTGTCCATCTGGTTGCTATGTCATTTCAACAAATGGTGCATCACAAACATTTGTATTAATAAGATGCATTGCATTTGTTATAACAACAGATGACACATCACAAACCTTAGCACTACTTTTACAAATCCTATACCAGATGCAAGAGACAAACCACTAGACGACGCATCACAAACATTTGTAGTAGTGCATTTTATTACTATAAATGTTTATGATGTGCCATCTGGTAGAATGATAAATGCAATGTATTTTATTACTACATGCATTATAAAATACATTCCAATATATGGCGCACTGCAAATGTTAACGCCGAGGTCTATGTTGATTATTTAGATTTCAATCAATTTTAGAAATGTAACACAGCTAGTAATGATGAAAAAAGAATTGGTCAAATACAAAACATTACAAAATACATGTAAAAGTGGATTCAACATGTTTAGCGCAGAATCTCGGCCATCTTGTATTTTTCTCAAAGGAATCATTAGAACAGCCTGCCTGACGGGCCACGCCTATTTCATTATCCCTGCAGAACTCCTTAAGCATTTTGTCACTAGAACAGTGAGAACGTCAGCATGCATACCAAGGTGATGTTTTAATGAGAAACGCAGTCATGAAGTGATACGACTCCCAAGAAAGGAGACCTTACTGACAGTAACCACTGGTTTGACAAAACACTTCTCCCTGTCACAGGAACAGTCATCTGCATTGTGTTGAACTGATGGCTATGTGAGACCTGTATGACAAGTTGTGGACTGTCATGTCAGGAGGAAATACTCACTTTGTGAAATATTGTCAAACAATACCTGGAATTCCTGGGACCCGTTGATGTGCTTTATTAATTTGAAAAAAAGTACTTGGCAACATCCATAGGGAATCACTATGGCATGTTGCAAGGTCTCTTGGCATCACACGACACTATGTCAACAAAAGTCAAATGTCTTCTAAGGTGTGTATTTGAACTCCTGTTGTTGCATCAAGACAGATACGGGCATGACTGATTACTTCAAGGTTGAAACTGGTGTTAGACAGGGCTGCATATTATCTGCGGTTTTGTTTCTCCTGGTAGTAGACTTCATCATGCACAAAATCAACAGTGGGCCTCACCTTGGTTTAAAAATAAATACACATGGGCACCTGACAAAAACAGACTTGGTCGATGGCATTTTTCTGGAAGTCAGAGATAGTACACTTAAGAAGCTGGTTACAAAACTGAGAAACTGCTGAAAGAATTGATCTATGGATCAGCACTGTCAAGACAAATGTCATGCAGGCAAGGACCAAAGAATTGCCAACACAGGTCATGATTGACCAACGACATATAAAAGCATTGATCATTGTATCTGTCCCAGTAGTATTCTAGAAAATGATGTTGGGTAAGCATCAGCTATCTACTGAAGAACAGACATTGCTGCCATGTCTTTCTAATGTACATGCCATATCTGGTCATCACATACTATCAGTTTAAGATCAAAGGTCAGTCTTTTAGGCTGTGATGTTCTACTGACTGTTGTCTCTATGCCCCCAAGACCTGGAAGATCACCACGCACATCACCTGAAACTTGAATGAATTCCATCAGAGATGTCTATGTAGAATCTTTCACATCACATAGCATGACAGGATTAGTAATGAGGAAATCTTATAGAGAGCGTCTGCAAAAAAAGTTTGAGGAGATTGTGAGGGAATGCAGATGGCATTTGCAAGGCCACATCTTACCAGAGACTCCATTAGATAGCAGAAAGAGGCATGGAAGACCTAAGATGACAAGGTGGACTGTCTTCTGATCTTCAGTTTTCAATTTAAAGGCCCTACTGTTACAGGTTCTCACTCCTACGAAATTCAGTTTTTCTTTATACTTGGGTGATAATTTTGTTTGGGTTGGCTGTACATCTTTCCCAGCAAAAATGTGGAAATATGGTGTGTCTGTGGTCACAGTGGTAAAGTTTCAACCTTGATCAGTCAGTTTCTGTTCTTGTTTTCTAGAAGTAAACATGGTTGTTCAGCTGTCTATTTTCACCAAAGAGCACCAATCAGTGATCTGCTTTGAAGGTGTACCAGGGGCTGAAATTGTCATCAGCTCTTTAGGATCATGGTACGGACTTACTAAATGTTGTCATTGGTAGTGAAGGTGGACAGGCGTCCCACTCCTTTCTTATGCTTAACACTTGACTGAACGTTAATGAAACTTTCACTCCATGTCTAAACACATTTCTGTGGTAAAACACTGTCTCCTTATTGTGCAGAAAGCCTTCTATAGATTTTGTCGCCAGGTACACCTTCAACCCATAAAATGTGGTTTCCATATGTGCATGAGAACACTGTACAGCTAACCCAAATTATATTATATCAAAAGTGTGGATAATTATTGACTTATTGTCATAAATTCATCTGAAGTGCATTTATGAATGTCTAAATTAGTTAACATTTTACAGCAAAGCCATTGTTTGTTTTGCGTGTCATCATGTCATGGTTGCCATGGTTTTGTAAATGGGAATAACCAGAAGTGTGGAGTGTGCTGATGACCACTTCAACATGAGACAACTCGCCGCCCGTTGCACCAACTATGGCTCAAGAGGAGCTAAATTTAAGTTAGTAATTTCTATGTGATGTAACTGTATACGAGTATGGCATTATAACTGGACTAAGCTAATCTGCAACTGCTCCATATTTGCTTAAGGAAAATCTGACAGTGCTGCATTTGTACGAGATGAACGACACCTAAATATTACCTTCTTCTGGTCTTGCGCTGTATCTCCATTCCCAAGCTGCCAAGCACTCCAGTACCCACAAAGAAACTGGGCTGAACAGATGTGCACTTGAGTCAAACTGAAGCAAGCCTGTTGGTGCGTAAATGACATACACCGGCACAATGCTGGTACTAACTGAACCTGCGCCATAGCAGATTTTGTACAAACATTATAAAGGTTGTCTTCACGCAGAGATCCACATGGAATAAATCAGCAAGCAGTTTGGGTGAGAGGAGGACTTTAGGGACATTTTTTCTCATGTTCTGTGCCAAGAAGACTTGCACTTTGGCATTATTTGTGTGAAGAGAATCAGTAGTGGTACTTTTTCTACTGTCCCCTACAATACCAGAAGGAAGTCAACTTACTCCTTCGTTGTATCCCTGCAAAGCAGAATTGAACCGTCGTTTGCACCTGAGCCACCATGTGACGTGGGCGTTCAGCTGAAAACACCAGGCACCAGAGGCAACACTGATCACTCTGTTCATATGCTAGTGCCTCAGAGGTCAGCCATGCTTCTCAATAAACTGCTTTGTGTTATTTTGTCCACAGTGTCAGCGACTTTGCAAACCTGATGAGCGCACATTCTCCCTAGTTGCCACCCTTACCTTTGACTGTGCATAGTGTGCATCTCCCCAGAGGACAACTCCTGCTGATCCCAAGGCCGCACTCTCACCGATTGTGTGAATTAAATCATTCTGTGATGGAAAAGGAATACAAGAGAGATGAGATCGGGAGGACAACATTGGACTCGTGATTGTCCCCCACATTCTCACTGGTGCTAACCCTACCAAGCAACCAAGTGGCCAGACCTACCAGTGATAGGAAATCCAGTGAATAGGTGTAGGCTATCCGAGCGTAGGGGAGGATGGGCATGCCACTGGAGCCCACCTGTGTCGCCACTCTCTCAGCTTCCAGGATGCGGAAGTGAACAAACTTTTGAATGCAAGCTCCCCGACCCCTCAGTTCATGGTCAAGGTAGATGTGGGGGTACAGCGCTGAGCTGATGTTCCACAGCCACACAAGTTGGTCATTCCGCTTGAGCTCCACATCAGGGCAGGCCCCTGTATAGTTCTCTGAAATATTCTTGTACTGGTAGTTGTAGCATTCTGGAAAGCCGTAAAAACCCCACCATCTCCCAGGCCTTAGGGTACGGCCAAGCTGCAGGGTTCCCTCCATGAAGGCTTGGCTGGCGCTTTCAAACTCTTCCTTAGCCTTTAGTTCCACCTGGTCAGGGGACCACTCAGGGTGCTGCTTCCTCACCAGTATGCGGGAGCCTTCCCAGTACATTTTCTTTGTATCCCAATTACGCTGCCAAATGGGACGCCAGCTCTCCCAATCCACCACAGCTAATCCAGTAACGTTGAGGGCAGGGATGTAACGTTGTATGTCTTCAGTGGCATTTAACAGATGGTCCTGCAGACTAGCATTCTGGGGAACACCACCATTCACTGCCACAAACTCTGAGGTGTAGTAAGGGTAGTGGCCCAGCTTACCGGCATAAAAGATGGTTATGTTGCTACCCATAAAGCTTTGGTTTTGATTGAGCACAATATGAAAGAAGCTGAGGTCCAAGTCCACATCATATATGTCTTTACAAGGCTTTGTAGGAGCATTCCACACTGTCAGGAACGGCACATTAGGAAGCTCCCCTGGCAGTCTGTGCTTATGGGCCAGGGTGACCAGAGCTAACGTGGCTACAAGCAGGGCACTCCGCATTGCTGTCCGGGCAGAGTGGTACGGATACCTGAGGAAAAAACAGGCGGTTAGTAAATGACACAACTCCTCAACACTTTTTTGTGGTTATCAGTGTGTGCAGTTCCCAATACGCCTCTGGCTTTTGACTGATCATTTTTGAATTACTGTAAAGACAGAGAGGGGCGGTCACCTCAAAAGTCACAGTCTAAACCACACAACACATCTGCTCCAAACATCTCATTTCTGTTCAGTGCAAATAATCAGTCTTGTTGCTGATTTTTTCATTATACCCAGATCTGTCATTCGGGGCAGTCAGAGGGAAGAATAAGAGGTGAACAGCAAAACTTTTCAAGTTAAAAAGAAAATATATCCTAATGTTATTGTTTTATTATTGTTATTTTCCAGTGCTATAAATAATGAGTCAAGCAATTTGTTCTTAGTGCTGCACCACTTAAGCAGAGGAGGACAAACAGCCAGGTACAATATTCAGAAAAGTGTTCGGTTTTTAGATTACAACTGAGACAATATATACAACAAATCTACATGGTTAGATCAGATGTAGTGCCTTTCACCGTGTGCCCATCAAAGCTGTTATAATGTGAACAGAGAAGTTAAAAACAAATAGAAATGTCCAGAATGTAGGAACAAATATGAACATACTGGAAGTGTCTCAAGTTACAGAAAGCCTGTCTCACAGTGGCAAACTGTTTAGTTAAAGCACAGAGAACAATGCTGGCACTGGAGATGCCTCACCCACCGCCAGGCGTTAGGACAGTTTCTAAAAGCCAAATGACCATGTGTAAATTCTGAAATCCACTTTAGTCATACAACTGCTGCTGCTGAGTCAAGCAAATTCCTTAATCTTTGTTCCTTATTTGAGTGATTTCAAAAGTGACTTGTGAGGCTTCAAGTTGTCCTTGAAAAACCTTGAACAATCCAAAGTGGTAGAAGCTAGAATGTAACATCCTTCAGAAGGAGAGCAGTTTCAGACCGTGGACTGATACAGGAGATCATGGAGGGCCTTGTCTTAGTAACTCACCCAGTGCTTTGCAGCAGGGAATCTGAACTTCAGTCCTGGGGTACCACTGTGGCTGCGGGTTTTTATTCTAACCAGTTGCACAAATAAATGGTTCAGTTGTCATACTTCTAAATGGTCCAATTGTTTAATTGTTTTTTTCTTCACTTATTTTGCATGAAGAAAGATATGCTAGTATATTTACATTTAAACAAAATTCAGAAATGTTTTTTTTTTTGCCATATCTTTAAATGTTACCTTTATTTTAGCTTATTGTTTTTAATTCACTTTTTCCTGTAGAGTTTACTCCCTTAATTATATCCAAATACTGATAATTAGTGATGAGCAGGACAGACATGGGTGCAAAGGACACCAAACACTAAAGGGAACTAGCTACTGCAGTATAAAATTCACTTGTGAGCTAATAACTAAGAAAAGCCTTAAATGACCAAAATGTACACACACACACACACACGAAACACATAGCAAACCTATTCTGTAATTTCTGGATTGGCTCAAAAAAGCAGAAGCTGGGCAATACTAGCTTGTTTAATTAAGGCAGGAGTCCAGGTAAAATCAGAGGGTCTTGTTCAGAAAGTGGACGCCACGTGACACAACCTTCCCCTTGCCCAAACACTAACCTTAAGGTCAATAAAATAGGTCCCTGATGTTAAGTCACTATTTTAGGACTAAAATGATAACAGAAATGTGAAACCTACTTATATACCTAATCTTAATTAGTGTGAAACAACCAAGTGGCGTTCGCTTTCTGAACAAGAGCCAAAGCAGAAAATGGTTGGGATAAATAACCTGCAGCTGAGGTGGTCCACAGGACTGAACTTTGAGGATCACTTAGTTGAGCCTTTTATTATCTATTAGCACACAAATGATTTAACACAGACGTTATGGCTTTGCTTTAACATTCAGTGTCATTTGTACAAGTGATGCTACTGTTCATTGATAATTGTCAGTATTTGTATACAATTTATGGAGCAAACTGCATAAACATATGGTGAATTAAAATGAAAATGGTAAAAGAAAGTTAAGTGTTTAAAATGATGACAAATAAAACATATTTTTGACCAGCTAGATAATTAGATTGATGAAACACAGGAGTATCACACTAATTTGTCAAACTGGTTAGAGTGAAAGCCTGTGTCCACAGTGGTACACCCGGGCTGAGCGTGAGGACCCCGGTTCTACAGGATTCCCATTGCCTGCGATGCCCTGTTTGAAGGGCAGGATGGTCTTCCTTAAAGACTTACTTTACTTATACGACTGCAAACATCATAAACTAATAAGCGTGTGTCTAACTTCTCTCCGCTATGTTCCGCAGAACAGAGCACCACAAGGACAGAAATAAAAATCTAACAGACAGTCCGGAGTTTCTAAGAGACCGCAAAATAACTCAAAACGTTTACGTGGATTGTGCAAGTGTGGACCAGCAGAAAGAAGAAGCGAGACATAAACCTTTTGCCATCAATATATCAACAAAATAGAACCAAAAAATAAATGTTGGGAACAGTTTGTATCACCAACCTGTTTAAGCCCCACGGTGATGTCAGTCAGTCCTCCTTAGTTGGAAAAAAATAATAAAAACTAACTCGAATCTTTATAAACAGACTGTCTAACCTGTCCCATTGCCTCCAGCGAAAGACGCCCGACTAGCAGTAGGAACAAAACTGGCAGCCAGTTTCGCCCCGCCTTCAAAAGGGCACCACCAATGGGAATGGAGAGGGTGTTCAGGATTGTTTAAGGATTCTATTTGGTTAAAAGTGAATGACTTTCATAAGCGATGGACCAATGAAAAGCAGGAGTGGGCGGGACTTCTGGTGTTCATCCCGTTTAATAGGAACGCGTCCGCTTCTCTTAATCTCTTTAAAATTACACTTAAGTTAGAGAAGGCGTCGTTTCAGAGAGCTGCTGTTGTAAAGGCTAAAATGAGAAGGCATGGAGCGCTTTGTCACGAGAACTTACTGGAAAGTATTAGGTCTGTATCAGCTAATAAAATAAAAACAGGGCCCTGATATTTTTAGTAGTGTATTTGTATAGGTTTTTACCCAATAGGAGCCAAAAAGGACGTAAATTTTTGAATGCAGTAGCCATACGAGTTCATGCTTTTGGTTATAAATATTAGCGAGCAGCATGCATACCTGGTTAATTTGCGTGCCATTCGTTTTATGCTTGCGCTGTACTGATTTTAAGACCGCGTACTCTGCTATTAACTGTGTGTTCAGGGTGGAAGGGGTCCTGGGCTTGAACAGTCGTTAAACAACCCCCCATGTTTTGAAGGAACTTCGGAAAAACGAATATTTAATGTAAAAGCTTAGCAGTCCTCTAAACTTGAAAAGGCGCTACACAGGAATAGAAGTAGTGCAAAAGGTGTATGAATAGCAGCAAAGGGCACAGAAAGAGCGTCCATGAAATAGAACACCCGGTGTCGAAACTTAAAATGATACTTGATTGCCATCAGATTGCAATATGCCATGTCAAATGTTTAAAACAAAGTCTGAACACATCTAGTCGGGGAGAGGGGGGAAACATTTTAAAAGCATTACTCTGGCACCTAATTATTTTCATCATGTTATACAGTATATGTTTTTGTTTTGGTAAAATAAAAAACAAAAATACCAAATGTAAAAAGATAAAAATAAAAACGCATCCACATGCTTAGTTTTTTTTTTTTTTTTTGCCAGATTGTAGAGTCTTGTCAAGCCACCAATAAGCTTTGCCAGCTGTTCAGCAGAAATCCAACTCAGTTATTACTTAATTACCAATTGGCTTTTCCAAACTGTAAGTAATTTGTCAGCAACACTCCACGCAAGTATGTAAACCTAGTGAAACTATCAGTGCATAAAGTAACATTTTGATTTTCAAACAGAAAACAGGATGACAAGTAAGGTGACCCGTTTTTCACTCCTCCATGCAGCATTTCAAGTGATGGCTTTATTGCCACGTACACCCCAATCTCAGCCTTTTGGATTATTAGATACACTGAGTACAAAGAAAGGCAGCAGTTTGTGCCAACTGATGGCACTTCACATGTGCGCCTGTATTTTGCCTTCTGTTCAGTTCCTGTGCACATCTGGACTCTGTCAGACTAAGACATTCTATAAGATAGGGGGTATCCAACTGCATTCCTGGAGTGCTCCATTGGCTGCAGGTTTTCATTCTCACCATTTTCTTAATTAGTTACCAGATATTTTCTGCTAATTAACTTCTTTTCCCTTCAGTTTAATTAACTTGCTTTCTTTAAGATTCAGTCCTCTGAATTGTTTCATTTTTTTTTTTTAAATGGCACCCAAAACTGAAACGAGATATGAAGTGAGCCAACAGATGAGCAGTGAAGTCAGGGCCTTAAACTCCAACCAGTTTCTTAATTTGAAGCCAGTTCTTGTCGTTAATTAAACTTGTTATTTAATTTCATGGCTTGCTGGTGCTCTTATTCATGGACAGCCTCTTTAATAAGAATACAACGAGGCTAACATAATGAGCCTCTAATATCAGTAGCTGGGCTATTCCAGAGTATGGGGGCACTTCAGTTAAGGCTGTTCAGTGTTAGCGATCCCAGTAACATAGTGGAGTATTGGCAATAGCAAGTTCTCTGAGGTGGGTAGGCTAAGCCATTTGCCTCCTTATATGTCAGAAGGAGTATTTTCAGATCATAAGCATGCCATTAAAACGCAGAAGGCACCATTTTTTAAAATGTAGTATTTGCTACTTCAAAGTGGACGTGTTCAGTATGTTTTAAGACTTTTCTTTACAAAGGGACCCCAGTATCCATTGGCTCCATTACAGAATGCAAAATCAGGTTAGTTTCTTTTCTTTTTTTTAATGCATAAAATATGCTTCACTTTAGAATGCAGTTTCATGTAGCAAACTAATAGATTCCTCAATTGTAAAGAAGTAACTTAGGCTTGAAAAATATCAGACTTTAAGTTTTTGAACTTGTCAAATTGTGTTTCATTAGATGGGTTTTATTTTTTGTACCTGCTTTTTCCATCATAAAATAGTGGGTAGCCATTACCAGGCTCAAGGCAGGATGCCAGCGCATTGCAGGGCACACTCCTCCTCCCCCCCACACACACATTTAGGACTGCCAGTCAATTTAGCTTGCACATTTCTGGGTTGTGAGTGGAAATCAGACTATGAAAACCAACATACAGGAGAACATGTGCATTGTACGCCATCGAGCAGCGGTGCCCACCACTGCCTACTGCACAAGTGTGCTGCCTTTGGCTAAAGCTGAACTCAACATGTATTCAGGCTTCACTTACTTCAGAAGAGCTTTAAGAACTGAGTGACTGTGCTGCACTTGTGATTTGTAACTTGTGTTAGGGAGAGGCATCAGCTAAATTAATGTAATGGAGGCTGGATGGTTGGTTTGAATACATGCCATGAATCATTCCTACGGGTTTGTGAAGGTGGATTGATAACCACAAGTCCACCAGTTCAGACACTACCAGCAAATGACCAACTGATCCTCACATTGTAGGATATACTTTTGTATTGGGTTCTAAGAGGTGTTCCAAACAGAAAGGCGCTATGTGCTTGCTACTTAGATAAAAAAACAGAATTTTAACAGTGCTCAGTGCCACTTAAGTTGTCAGTGCAATATCTGTTTGGGTCTCAGTTCAGCAATCCATGTGCCCACTACTAAGGGGCTGGCACTGTGGGTTAGTGCTGGGACATGGCAGCACAAGGATTCAAGTTTATGGACTTATGTTAAATATACAGTGAACTGTTACTGGCATTTGGTTCTTAGTATTATATAGAGCCTGCCCAAAAAGATGCTGTTCTTTTGATTTGATTAGAACAGTTGAGCAATTTTAACAAGAACAGGCCGTTCAATGTGGCAAAGATTCTGTATGAACAAAATGTAACTTTCTTCAGTTGATCTGCCGACCAGTTCCCAAATCTGCCATTAGGGGCAGTATCAGGCACCAAGATGCCGCGACTCCCCTGAGCTCCTCCATCTGTTCTCTTGAGGGTCATTCTGGGTGCAGGTCAAGATCAGGAGCAGCAGGACTGGCGGCTTTTCCAAACTCTAGGCAGACTTTTTTCTTTTTGGAATTTTATTCCTGCAGCTGTCAGTGCCTCCCTTATCCAGTATGACTTTCACAAAGTGCTGTCGTGCTTTGAGTGGATGCTTTGTGCACTTCTGCCACAGCGGACCTTTGAACACCGCACAGCTCTGTGTCGATTTAATGACTTGGAATTTGTCGATGTGCTTCAATTGAGCCGCTTGCTGGGATGTTGCCAATCTGATCAGAGGTCCCACTGGGAATCTCCATTCCTTGCAGGGCTGTTGCTGGCTGTAGTGTCAGGACCACCTTTCTAAGCACAAGCTCAAGTGCTGTTGTTGGGAGTCTTTTATTATTGTGCCCAGAGCCTCCAGCATTTTGTCCTGAACTTCTAACAAGGTAGCAAATCTTCTTCCCTTCAGTAATACTTTTAATGTCGAGAACAAAAAAGTCACTGGTGACGAGATGTGGTGAACATGGAAATCGTGAAGCAGCAACTACATTGTTTTTGGTCAAAAACTCTTTGACTGATAACAGGTTGATTTGTTCGTAAAGAGTTTGTTTCCCATAAACCGACCGTTAATTAGCAAAATGACATTGAAGTGCTGATGCGCCTACGGGAAAGCATTAGGAGAGCAAAAACATCCAGAGAAGTTGTGCACACAGAAGTGGATTTTGCAATATGACAGCAGACCTGAACATATAACACAAATAAAGTGTTTCAATTCCAGTCTGGAGGCCTCGTTTATTTGCCCAGTTGAAGTCGTTGCAGGTTTCTGTGTGCTCTCGACGTTGCTGGTTGAGTGACGGTGACTTTCTCTGTTGGTGCATTAATAAGGCGGCTAGACTGGAAGGTGTGGGGCCTCACTGTGATTAGACGTTACCTTCCAGTAGGCAGTCCTTGGAGCTGTGTGAAGAAGTGAAACCAGTGGGGTCTGTCTGCAGACCTCCACAGCCAATCAAATTGTACAAATCCAATGACATTTAGTGGCCTTTGCATTTATACGACAGTGATGTTACACATTATGCCCCGTTATCTGCGTATTTCTCAACATGAAGGTGTACCTCACACTTCGTTCTCATGAAACATTCTTACACTATGGTTATGGTTAGGGTTGTGGGAGAGTTATCTGACTAAGATGAAAATGACTTTTGAGTATTGCGGGTCTTGTGGTGGTCATGTTGTGTAGTATGACTGACTCTCATGCAGCCAGGATGCACAGTTTATTTGCAATGTTGACATCAACAAAACTAGTTAAAAGTCTGCAGCATGCACTGTCACTGTGCAAAATGCACTTTTGTGTGTGTCACTGCTCTTTCTGTAGACGCCACAGCAATTCAATATAATGTCGCTAATTAACAGTGAGCAATCTCTTTATGAACAAGTCCATCAAAAGTCAAAAGATGCGATCTTCAATAGGGCTGGGTATCCGCACTGATGACCCGATTCATAATGATAAACAGTATCGATTTTATCTTGACTGAATTACCATGCACTGCTATATTTGAAGGGGTGGCTTTTTTTTTTTTTTTTTTTAGAAATTACTTAACCATGCATAAAGAACATTAATATCTCCTTCTTCTTTCGGCTGCTCCCATTAGGGGTCGCCACAGCGGATCATCTTCTTCCATATCTTCCTGTCCTCGTCATCTTCGTCTGTCACACCCATCACCTGCATGTCCTCTCTCACCACATCCATAAACGTTCTCTTAGGCCTTCCTCTTCTCTTCTTACCTGTCAGCTCTATCCTTGGCACCCTTCTCTCATTATACCCAGCATCTCTCCTCTGCACATGTCCAAACCAACGCAATCTCGCAATCTCTCTTACTTTATAACATATGCATAAGTACTGAACGACATTTAAGAAAAACATACTTGCTTAGTAATAAATAGTTAACATCGTATTTGGAAGATGTGGAACACATTGCTTTTCTTTTAAAAAAATGTGCAGCACTACATTCATTCAAAATTCACCCTTATTTAACTAACATTGCCACATCAGAGTCCCCACATATTAGGTGGGGCCGGCTTTTTATTACAATCTGCTTTATAAAACATCTATATCATCTTGTGAATAATATTATTATAAAATAATCAAAAATTACTTCTTAAGTAATTATTCAGTAACCTAATCATGTGTTCGGAATCTCCATGTCAACACCCTTCAACTAAACTGTTAGCCAAATGTATTCCCCTTTTGGATTTTTTAAATAATCTTGAATTAGATTAAAATTAAAGGTACAGCAGGAAAACGCACATCTTTGTATAATCCATCCAGCCATCCATTATCCAACCCGCTGAATCCAAACAGGGTCACGGGGGTCTGCTGGAGCCAATCCCAGCCAACACAGGGCACAAGGCAGGAACCAATCCTGGGCAGGGTGCCAACCCACCGCAGGACACACACAAACACACCCACACACCAAGCACACACTACGGCCAATTTAGAATCGCCAATCCACCTAACCTGCATGTCTTTGGACTGTGGGAGGAAACCGGAGCGCCCGGAGGAAACCCACGCAGACACGGGGAGAACATGCAAACTCCACGCAGGGAGGACCCGGGAAGCGAACCTGGGCCTCCTAACTGCGAGGCAGCAGCACTACCACTGCGCCACCGTGCTGCCCTCTTTGTATAATTCTACAGGTTAAAGATATCTTCAGTTGCTCACTTGTAGTCACATTATTTTGTCTTGAAAATGTGTCCTCAACATCCTCAGGCAAAAAAAGGAAGCATTTTAAAATGAGGATGTAGCGCAGATGTTTGTTGATGGCAGCATTGGATGAATGGAACATAAAAGACGAGGAAGCGGCCATTGTGACTGACAACGATGCGTTATAGCTTGTGGAGATACTTCACGCCGGCTGCGTTGTGCACAAGCTCACTTTGCTATTGCAGTCTGCTCTGAAAATTATAACAGTTGCCCGCTGGCTTTGCCAGGTGAGGCGCATAGGAAGCTTTTTCCTCTGTAGCAGTACAACTAGCCATGTGCTTAAAAAGAAGCAATGGTTATTGGACTTGCCAACACACAAACTTGGGATTGATGCTGTCGTTCGATGCAATAGCCCATTGGAAATGCTTTTTTGAACAACAGCTGGCCAGCCATCTCAGCAGCGAGGTTGATCCCCATGTGACTGGCATTCAGCACCGGTGCCGAGTCATTTCTAATGTAGTGACATGAGAGATGTGGCTAACCTTTGCTGTAGGTCCTATAACTTCACTCATTTGCTTTCCAGTTGGTATAGCATCCTGTAGTTCCAAAACCTACATCATATGTCGAAAGACCTCGTTTTCAACAATGGTGCAAGGTCTCATATCTTTACAGGTAAAAACTGTTGCATGAGGCAAATCAAATGGAAACGTGGAGCTAAATGCCACCACCAGTGTAGATTTAGGCTCTACTTGTTTGGCTGTCCACTGAGATCATTTATGGGTGACGTTAGGATAACGATTTCTCAGATTTGTTGTGTGACAACAATATTTAACTTCTGAGTTGAACAGCGTATATATGGCTTTTCTTTTATCCAGTTTTTCTTTACAGATGCACTGTTTGAATTCGTAGTAAGTTTAAGTTTCAAAGTTAAAGTTCAGTTAAAGCGGGCACAGCATTTTATATGAGGTAGTTAAGTGCTTTTTCCGTAGAAAGCCTTAATAGGCACATGAATGCCATCTACTGGATTGGACACGAAAAACGAAGATGAGCAAAGTTTACATATGGTAACAGAGTAGGACAGAGATTCATGAGATCAATCTTGAGATTTTGAGAAACGATATTGAATGGTGTAAATGAAAAATAACAATTAGTCGGAAAATCGATATTTTTACCCAGGCCTAATCGCCAATGCCTCTTGAATATCTGTCATGGTGGCATGGGGGGCAAAAAATGCCAAAGTCACCTGTGTCATTGTGTCATACCACCAGAGGTACGCACTCGGTCAACTGAGCATGATGCCACTGATTAACCAGACAGTAGGCATACGATACCTAGCGGCATATTCAAGAACGACACCCTACTCCTATGCTATTGACTGATTCCAGGAATATTTGGATCCCCCTCATATGTGTCTATGAGGAATGGGAAGAAGGGCACTGCCAAGGGGCAGCTAAGCCTGCAGGAACAGTGTGAGTGTCGTACAGCGAAGGAGAGCCTGCCCTGTGCAAACAGGACCACTCATCTGTTCTACTTGTCTGCTCATTGCGTTCCTTTGAATTCTCTTGTTTGTCTGTTGGAGCTGTCCTTGTGTGGCCCACAGACGCCTGGTGGACATCTCGGTGGGCAAGTGGGGGCTGGCATTGGCTTGGCAGGACTGGGTGCCTAATCCTGAGTTAGTGCAATGTGCTCTGGGACTGGGGAGAGGTGCTGTGTGTTTTACACCTTAATGCTCCTTAACTCAAACGAACGTAACCTTTCATACTCCCCACATGGCTAGCGGCTGGCTGAACAATAAGAGGCTTTCGCCTTTCTGCTTTGTATACGTTCGGCTCTTTTAATGTTTGAGAAGCAAGGCGGGGCTGCCTCCTGTGTGTGAGCCAAGGGCGTGCATTGCCGCTGGGGTCGTAGTGTGTGGGACAACTCGTTCTGGTGGCACTCTCGGCTTTTAATGGCCACTAGACAGAAGGCCCAGCCCTTGCTCGGCGAGTCCCCCTGCTGGGGGTCAGAGTGCAGGAGCTTATAAATTAAAAGTGATCGCTGGCTGTGTGGTTGCAGGTCTGTTTTAAGTTAGAAGACAAGGCATTCACTGTTTTCCTAGGGGTAGTGATGTTGCTTTTGGCGCTGGCCTGCTACCTTCCACTTGAAAGACTTCCAAAAAAATTATTAAAAAAAGAGCTCTCAACAGAATAGGAGAAACAATGAATGAGGGGAGAGACAAACTTCATGTTTAAGGATCTGGATGTGGGTGTAAATTATTAGTCCATCATGTCCTAACAGTAACTCTAGAAACTTCAAGCAGGACCCCCGGGGTTCAGCAGACTGCAGCCAGACTACTAGAATCAGCACTCTGTAAAGGAAAGGCAGTGTTGACTCCCGGCAGCCCTCGATTAGAGCCAAATTCACAAGCCATGAATAATGCATTGAAAATGACCCCCAAAAACGGAAACAGCTGCTGTGATTCAAAGGACGTCACTGCTTTCACATCCACTTGGATTTGAGGGAAATGTGCGCTTTGGTGGGATACCTTTGTCTGGGAAATTGTGCAGGTATTTTGCAACAAAAAAATGAATAAATGAGTGCTTTCAGTACCCCCTTCAGCACATAGCCACACCATTTTAATGTGAATTAACATACCACAAAAGCCCTGTGAGTAGAGAATATTAGGTGGAGACCCCTAAAATGATAATCAGCTTCCACTTTTTATTTAATGGCAGGAACAGAGCAGCCAGAATGAGGCCGTGCCCTGCCTAATGTTGGGGGAGGTGCTTAATGGATTGCCCAGGAATTAGGGGAGTGGCCAGCCAGCCCCAGGAAGGACTTCTTTATGCAAAGAGTTGTGGGACTCCGAGCCACGGAGTTGAACCAGAAAGCTTGAGAACTGTGTCTGGATGAGATGATTGGACAGCTTTAGCTATGGGCTTCATGAACTTCTCTTGTTTGTCAGATTTCCTATGTTCCCATGAGGGTACTTTTACATTATTGACTGTGCCTGACAACAAGATTACAAGCAGGAAAGGATGGGTGAGACTCAGCAATGAACAACAATATACAGGGAGAGAAGCTTTAGGTGCTTTCCCACTGCAGGAACTTTTTTCAAGAACCAGGCACTTTTTAGGACACTCGGGAACTTTTGTAGCCTTCCCACCACAGGATCTCAGGTTGTTTCTTGTCCCTGGTACTTGTTTTAGCTTCTGCCCCAGGGTCATTTAACCAGGGACTATTGTGGGTGGGGCTCAGGTGATGAATTTTGCTGATTGGTTGACAACAGGCAGTGTCGTCAGCTTACATATCTGTTAGTAGTCGTCTGGACTTTGGAGAGTTGTTGGTGAAGATGGAGCACTGCACTTCACACGGCATCACTCTTCAAAGTCAAAAGCCATGCCCCGCATTGAAGCAATAACCCCCCCCCCCCCCATGAAGTTCTGATCATGCATTATTTTTGCACATCACATATTTTGTACAGATGTTAGAGTTACTGTTTAGTGTACAAACCCAACACATGAAAGTGGCCAGGGCCTTCTTCATACACTGTAAAAAGTCATTAGTTCCTATGGAGGGAAAATTCCTCTTCATTACACCCCGATCCACACTACTATGTTTTTCTTTAAAAATGCATTTCCATTTTCACCTCTCATCCACAGTAGCCTGGTGTTTTGAACTCCCATACATGGAAACTTTTGGATACATACGTAATGTAGACAGGCGAAAACGCAGATTTTTTGTAAACACAGACTCTAATCACGCTCTGATTTGTTTGTACTTATTATGTAGCCCTTCCCTGATTGGGTCCTGCTGGTTGGTAGTTGAAGAGGGCGCAGTGACATCAAGGGGTTCCTAGAGGGAGCTCAAGCTGCACATCTCTCCTGGCAGCCGGTGACATCAGGGTGGAACTGAAAGTGGCAGTGCCTCATGGAGTAAATTGTCCGGAGGTGGTCCGCCTGGTTGGGTGAAGTGAAACCAGAGGCCTGTGAGGAGGACAAGGGAGCGTTCTTTGTGGTACTTTAAGGCGAGCGAATCGACAAAGTGAAACCTGTGGAGTTGGGCCAGACAAGGCTATAGTGTGGTATTGTATTTTGTGTATTTTCAGTGCTTATCCTTCTCGTGTGTTTAGTTATTTTTTTGCTAGCTTTGCACATTCTGGTGTCTGTGTCTGCGTTGTTCTGTGTAGAAGTGCCACTATGAGAGGGCCCCCTAACTGTTAACTGTAATGTTGTGGCGATGGTCACAGGTAATGGGCTTCAGGAGATGGTGACTGCCAAGTATATATTGAACCCGTATGTCTGTGCTGGGCATGTGTGTGAGTGTGCCCTGTCATGGACTGTGTCAAGGATGCCAGGGGCGACGACCCGGCCAGGACGCCTTCAGGGACCGGAAGTGGGCGTGCACCCAACTGGGATAACGTGGGGACCGCCATCCTGGTTGCTTTGGGGGCCACGGGTAGAGGGCTTGGAAGCCCAGCCCTGTAGGGACCCGTGGTCACCGCCAGGGGGCGCCCCAATGCCTTGGGGACCCTGGACCTCAGCACTTCCACCACACCAGGAAGTGCTGGGGGGAAGAAGAAGAGGGACACCCGGAGAGCTTCCGGGAGAACAGCCGGCATTTCCGCCACACTGGGGCGTGTCCAGGGAGGAATGCCGGGACACACCTGGAGCTCGTCCGGGATGACATAAAAGGGGCCGTCTCCCTTCATTCAGGGCTAGAGTCGGGTGGAAGCAGGATAAGGCAGGAGAAGAGAGAGAGAGAGAGAGGAGGCGGCGGCGGCGGCGGCGGCGGCGGCCTGAAGAGAAGGCATTGTGTGGCCAGGACTGTGTGGGGTTTGTGAGTGTGAACTGACTTTATTCTTTGTAAATATTGTAAATAAACGTGTGGTGGTGGAAAAAGAACATGTCTGCCTGTCTGCTGGACAGACTGAGGACTCCTGGAGCTTTGGTAATCGAATAGACGGCTTCCCAACACGGGTGACTGGCTCTAACTTAACAGCACATTTGTTTTTGTCATCTTCTGGGTGGAGGCTTCCTGTTTTCACTTGACAGGCTGTCAGGTCAAGTGGTAACTCGAAATTTACTTGTAGTCGTGTGATTATGAGGGGATCTTCAAATGCTGAATTGGTGTCCCATACTGAACAGAACCCAATCCGGAAATGGGAAAATCTAAACTGAATGAAGATGGAAGAAAGTGAATTCTACAAAAATGCTGCAGGATGTCACTGGAGCCTTTATATACCGCACCTGCAAAGATTTTGTGATGTTTAACTCTTCTTGGCCTTTTCCTTCACCAGTGGTCCTGGCTGTTATTGTAATTGATACTGTGCTACAGAGACGTTTCCTGTAAAGTGGCCAGACATTAAAAACAGCACCACCACCATTTATTTAATATTAGAGCCTTTTTGTAATTAGACCACACTGCACATATATCTACGACTGGAGTACAAGTAGGTGACGTTCAATGGAAGTCATGTTGTTTGTGCTTCAGCATGTTAGTGATTAGTAGGGCGCACTACTTAAACAAAACAGTTATATAGCGCCTTTCTGTGCAGGTGAAGTGACTTTGTTAGGGCCGCGTGGTGAGACAGTGGCAGGAAATGAAAGAAAAGCTTTGCTGTGTACCGTTCAGAACTTTAAACACTACTGGGCCACTGTAACTAAACGCGACAGAGAACTCTCGTGTTATATAGCGCCTTTACACTTATGTGAAGTGCTCGTTTAAGGCCAAACACTGAGTCAGTGGAGGGAACTGAAATGTAAACTTGGAGGTGAACTTTTTGACATCTTAGCCACTAGAGGGCCACACTAACTAAACAAACCGAGAACCCTTATGTTAAATAGCGCCTTTCCACGTATGTGAAGTGACGGCTTAAAGGAATACTTCACCCGAAAATTATTTTTTATTTGTTACTTACCCCATGTAGTTTGAGGTGATGGCTGAGAAAAAATCTTTAATCTCATGTTTTTGTGCAGTTTCTAATAGAATAGGTCACTATAGTGACCAATAGTGGACAATTGCAAAAGTATCAAAAACATCCATGAACAAAAAATCTCCCATTACGTGTGTCGGTAAGTCCACATGCTAAATCATCCAGTCGAACACTCACAACAGACATTATTTAGAAATAATAATAATAATAAAAATGGAGAGCACTCCGATGAGCTCAGGTATTTGAATTGTAGGCCCCGCCTCCTCAGCTCATTCATTGGTCAGGACTCTGCCAGGTGACTGCTTATTTATTGGCTAACACTGCAAATCATGTGACGTCCACATAAAGCGCGTGGTGCAACAAGTGAAGAACTAAAAATTACAAAGTTCACGAGAAGCGAGGGAAGACTTTATAAAGAGGAGGACATGCCACTGACTTACTGAAGGAGACGTGTGTTACATTAACAAAGTTTTAGTTTAAGGTGAAGTGCAGCCTCTTCAGCAGAAAGGCCAAACTCGGGAATTCTGCAAAGAGCAGGAGGTTGATTTGCCCGGAACAACAAAGGATGCGTCCTTAAACAGCCCTGTTTCACCCGAATGCCATTGGATGTCCCAGAATTATAAATTCTCCGGCATTTCTGACCATTTCTGACTGAAGCCCACTTCAGGTGAGTGTGCCGGGCTCTCGTGGCACTTTGATAAAAATGAAGGAACCTCTGAATCATCCTGAGCTTCAAAGACAAATCCCGGACTTTGTGCCAATCTGACACTCTTCAATAAGCAGAAGGCGCATTTCCCGATCTACAGTTTAAAGGTCTGCCATTAAATAATCCTGAGGTACTGCAGCGGTGAATGTGAATAGTAATGTCACACCGTGAGGCGGGGCTTCAGTTCAAATGCTCATTCGCGTCTGAGCGTGCTCCGTTTGTGTTCATGAGAGTGTTTCCTGGAGGCGGTTAATTTAACAATACTTTAGTACTTGAGGACATTGTGAGCCCATGACTGGATGACTTGACAAGCAGGTTATGCAATTCAAGTAATCACATTTTTTTTTTCATTGACTTTTTAAAATTGTTCTCCAGAAACGTTGGTATCTCCTTGGGGTAAGTAACAACTATAAATATCATTTTGGGGTGGAGAATTCCTTCAAGGCCACACAGTGAGTCAGTGCAGGGAGCTAAACTTAAAACTTTGTGGCATACAGTTCATCATGTTAGCCACTAGAGGGCCACCCTAACTAAAGAAAACAGAGAACTTGTATATTATATAGTGCCTTTGCAGGCGGGTAGAATGGTGGCTCTGAGGCTAGGGATCTGCGCTGGCAATTGGATGGTTGCTGGTTCGAATCCCATAAATGCCTCTGGGCTCTTGAGCAAGGCCCTTACCCTGCAATTGCTCCGTCCTGCGCCCAGCCCTGCATGTAGGCCCTTCACTCTCCAGGGGAAAAACTTGGGGGTTGGTGGCAGAATTGGCACTCCAGCCACCATAAGAAAAACCTCACGCTGTCCCATTTCATCTGAGTTAGTGTGGTGCTGAGGTGTCACCCGTGGCATGGCTACACTTGGGTCCTAATCTGGGATCTTGAAGTGGTTTGTCATGTGGTGGGTGTGGCAATGTGCTCTATCAGAAGAGGCAGTAGGCTTAAAGCTGTGCAGTTCATAATTTTGGCCACTAGAGGGCCACGCACAAACTAAACAAAGACAACCTTTCTTCTATATGGTGACTTTCCATTGCAGGTAAGGTGATACACTCAGGGCTATGCAATAAGGAATTGGGAGGTAAAATGGAAAAAAAAAATTGTTGTACAGTTCAGTACCTTAATGAAGACCACACCGAGTTGATTTTTATATTTTATATAGTGCCTTTCTGAGGTGACGGGTACATATTTCTGAGGCTAGAGCCATGTCATGCTGACTGCCCTGAAATAGCTGGCGGTCACTTGTCCTCATTTCTGTGTTCTGGGAGTTGTTGAAGTTCCCTCCAGTGGACGCCCCCCCCCCACCTTTATCCTCCCACTTTGCTCTTGTGACTTTACAGTTGGTGGTTTGAACCCGCTGTTGGTGCGCAGTGTGGTCAGCACAAATGCAAGGACGAGTTCCAGTAATGTTTTAAGGACAATAAAACTCGAAGTAAATGCATCAGCATGGATCATGTCGATCCAAATCCAGTTGAACCAAAGCTGTGCCATTTCTGGCTGACGTGGCTGTTGTTATTTCATTTTATTTTATTCATTTCGGCTAATTTGGGTGACACTGTCTTCTTCCTTTCGCCCCACTGGGAGCTCCCAGTTCAGAGGCTGAAACGTCCCACTGGGTGACCCCCACTTCTGCATAAAAGCAGCGCTTGTAGAGTAAATGAAGCTCGGTAGACACTCCAGCCACTTTCATCTCATATAGCGCCATACAGAGCAGGCATTATTACACACCATTATGAGCAAAAAAGCAAAGGCAACCAGAATGGAACAAAATAAAAATGGAGAAGAGTGAATAACACGTGACGCGGAGGCTGTAAGCAGTGACGAGGGGAGCAGACGGCCATCGCCCCACCATTATAGGCAGAAAGGCGCTATATGCATTTCCCTGTTAATGCTGTTATAAGGCGGCGTCCCCCGCAGTTTGCCTTAACTCTTTCTTCGGGCCCCGACGTGACTTCTCCTGAATTCTGAAGCCTCTCACTGAGCTAAATGGTGAAACATGAGAGGCTCCTGGTAAGGATATCCGGACAGACTCAGCCCCAGCTGTTCCGACTTGGTGGGTGTGTGTGTCGAGGGTGATGGGACCAATGAAGAGGCCTGGATGGTCCTGATTTGATTAACAGAAAGGGGGTTGGCAGTGTGGCCAGCTGGCAAACTGCTCTCTTGTGCAAGGCGGCAGCAGCCTCTCGAGAGCCCGGGCCAGAGTTAAAGAGCAGGTCCTTCTGTGACCCCCCCCCGGGGTGTTGCAGCCATCACACACATCAAAAGGACTCTTTGGTCAGCCGGTGCTGGTGTCTGCACTCACTCCCCCAAGACTTACTATGCAAACATCTAACCACTTGCACGTGCTGCCATCGGCTGGCTCCCGTCAAATGATTTACTGGCGGCCAGTAAAACTCAAAACAGGAAACCGAGGGAGCAGCCCCCAGGCGGGCCAGGATGTGCCAATTATGCGGGCAGATGCCAGCTCTTCAAGACGTACAAGCAGTTCTTGAGACTTGGAATGGTTACTTTGGAAGCGGTGTACTGATTCCTCCATTAATAACAAACGAGTACGTCTGTGTATCGGTCTAAAGTCTTCTGGAATCGGTAGATTCAGGCTTTGACATGCCAGTTATAATGTACGTTCAGTTTATAAAGCAAGCCAGGGTAATGGGTAGGTGGGGGGAATTAATAAAGCGCCTTTCATTATCTGCAGAGAAAAAATAAAGAAATTAGGTTGACGAACTGCTGTAATCTGACAGAAAGTAAAAAGGAAATGGTAAGCACCCTAGAGACCACGGTTCAAATCCCACCCCAGTCACTGCCTCAACACCGTGAATTGGTTAAATGATTTACAAAAGGGATGGCTACTTAGGACCACGGGGGTGAATCCATGCAGGATCTTGGAGTAAGTGGCGTGTAACTGGGAATTCATTTGAGATGATGAAAGGGTGCATGAACCACAATACCATCAATGGCCTGTCACTTGGACCTGTCATGAGATATATTTCAAAGGGGGTTAAACCTTAACCCCTCCATTATTGTTAGGGTCACCAGCGGCTCAGGGTTAGCGGCTGTTGGGGGTCAGGGTGTGCAGTTGGGAAACGAGCAGGTGGCTTGTTAAGGTGGTCAGCGTCGACACTGTGTCTGCCCCCCCCCCCCCCTTACACAAGGGCACTGAGCAGGGCAGACAAAAGATCACATGATGAATTAAGAAAGGAACAGTGAAGTGGGACGAGAAATTGGGCGCAATGGTTGGAAAGAGCAGAGACAGTGGGTGTGAGCTGGTGAAGTGGGCAGGAGGCCTAAAACTCGGAGCCTTCTTGTCGGTAGGTGCCTTGCAGACAACAGCACAGGATGCAGAATGCAGCACATGTGCCAGGCTAATACTGTAGAACAATTATTTTAAAATGGCTTTTTCATAGCTACATTGTCGTTGTATCCTCATTACACTATCTGGGCATTGAATTATCATTTTCATCTGGGGTCTGCAATTCCTTACTAATATTCTCTACTGTCTTTTCTGGTTCTTGTGGTGGTGATGGGAAATCCAAAGCTTTAACCACTGCACCACACTGCCTCCAGCTGGTGGCCACCAGCAAATGTTGCTGGAGTTTCTGCCATATCAGGGGATCACCAGCTCACCTAAAGCACATGTGTTTGGACTGTAAGAGGAAACCAAAGCAAACCCACGGGGACCCCTCATGCAAACTCCACCCGGGGTGTGACCACCAGACACCTGACTATAAGACAGCTCTGCTACCGCCACGTCACCAAGCCCCTAATTCACTGATGAACACGTTTTAACTGTGGCCTTAAATATTGAGCAGAAAATGCAGTTTATTTGTGACTTACTTTAGTAACCTAGTAGTGCATTTGTTATGGGGGTCTTTTGATGACCCTGGCCAAGTGTCATGTTCACTCAAGTTTCATTTTCTGTGCTCTCTTATGGATTGTAAAGTAAAGATGTCACTGAGGAACACGGCCCAATCTATATGGTGATTAGGTCATGAATATTCAAAATGGATGGGAGTGGTTAAAAGCAGGTGCACCAGCGCATTGTTTCAAGTTCATTCGAGATGTATACATGAGCTTGGTGTGGGACCCCTGGTTTTATAAAAGCGGATATTTTTGTGTGTATGCCATTTTTGGTTTTCTTAAAAGCTCAATAGGCTTCATACAGAAGGCCTGCCGTGATGTTAAAGGAGTAGAGACCTGAGGGCCAATAAAACATGTCGGCCTTGGCGTTTTCAGTGATTTCTGGTGTCCTCCTCCAGTCAGTGTTGTGTTCTGTTTATAATGTAAGCAGGATTGTCTCTGGTTCTTTTTGGTGCAATGCTGCGATGCAAACTTGTTGCAAATCCCCACTTGCTTTTCATGTCCACTGTACTCAGATGTATGACAACTATTACAAAATAAACAGTTTTTTCCCCTGTTGTGCTGTCCAGTTGTGACTCGGGCACTTAGCACTTTTTAGTTTGGGCGCCTACTCGGTCTGTTCGCTGACGGAGTAATTGGTGACTTGGCGTACTTTAGGCCCTCAGCATTATGAGAAATGCATTTACTGGTCTAAGGACTGCATTTAGGGTTTAGAGGATGAATGCCTTGAGAAATGTGGCTACGCGAATGAGAAAAACTGTAGTAGGTATAATTGTTTTGGATTTGCTGTTAAGTATCTCTTTACTCTGTGGTGGCATTTTCTCTGTCACCAAGTCAATAACGTTACACATGGCAGACACTTTTTCAGGCGTCTTCCATCCAGTCAAGCTGCTGGTGTTTTACAATTGGTGGCATTTGGATTCCGTTGACAGGAATGGCACGCTCTTTTATGTTCTGCTTGATGCTTCTCTCTTTATGTTTCTTTTTTTATTCACACACCATTTACAGTTGTTGCACAGGGCACTAGGTTCATAAGCGGAAGTGCCCTTGATAAGAATAAACTGAAGTGAAGGGATGACCCACAAGAGCAGCGCCTTCCTTTTCTGCTTATCTGTATGCGGTTTTCCTACTGGTGTCATGCTGATAGCACACTCCCACTCAGATCGTTTCACCAGACTGTGTATCGCTTCTTTTAGAAATCTAACCCTCCATTTCCACTGGAGAGTCACGAGGAGTTGTGCTGTGAGGCTGGGGGCAGCGCTTCACGGGGAATATTTACGTGTGGGCATTGAGAGGAAATGTGCAAACTGAGAGCTGGACCTTCGCCACCGGCCCTGCGGGTTTGCTGGTGAATATGCCCCACCCAGGGATGGCTGCTGCCTTGTACCCGCTGTCACGATAGTGAGGGAGGGATGGATGGATACTGTGGCTTTGACGTCATCCTTGCCTGTTCCTTCTAATATGTTTATTTTTACTTGTGTTGTTTCCATATATCCTTCACCTGTTAGACTGTGTAATATAAATGTGCCCTTCAATAAGAACTAAATACGAATCCACACAGAGCAGGAATTGATCCCTGGGAGCTGTGAGACCATCGTTCTCATGTACACGGCTTCCATTCCTCCCTTTCCTTTCCACCAGCTTGTGTCGGCCGTTTTCCTTTCCAGTTCTTACACCTTATTTCACACGACTGCCTGCCACACTGAATTTCACCCGAAGGCACCTCAGGGCTCAGCGGTGTCAGTCTGCCTCACTCGGGTCTCTACAGTCGCCTGTGGGGCTCGAGCAGCAGTCTTGTTCTTCACAGTCAGAACATTACTTTAATTTCTGTTTATTTGACTCAATGATGTTTACTTAAACTGCTGCAGGGGATTCACAACAGGAGCAGGGTGAGGCAGAAGTAGGCCTGATATGATGGCCCTTTCTACGCCTGGCATGACAGCAACTGTGGAGCACATTTATGGCAGCAGGAGACAGCAATTTAGCATTTAGAGAAAGGCAGAATTTGGGGATTGACTTACTGAAAAAAAGGGCTACCCAACTGAGGAGTAGGAGTGAAGGAGCAGTTCAAAAGGCTAAGCACAGGCGGCTGCTCTTGTCCACTACTGCTTTAGATGGTTGGACAGCCCGCGATTGTGAAGTCCAACCGTAAATGCATCACAATCTGTGGACTGTGGCTTCCACCTACAGCAGCCCATTCATGGCACGCTCCATTCACACTTCGCTATTATCCTTCTTTACTGACTCTTATGTGCATCTGGGGGTTGTTTAGTATTAAAGGCACTACAGTACATATCGTCTATAACAGGAGAGGGAACAGACATGGAGAAAGCATGCAGAGTCCAGGCCTACAAATACTGTAAGGTCCTGCAGCTGTGGGGGGGGCACAGCGTTAGCCAGCACTCACTGAGCCACCCTCCAAGTGTCAAAAGTAAATGGTGGCACAGCTTTACAGTGCTAAGGAGCCACAGTTGAGGGTCAACACACAGGCTTATGGGTATCTCATGTGTGCCTCCCCTCTTGAAAGTTATCCTATCCAGGGCTGACGTGGTGGGACAAACTCTGTCCTCCTATGATTCCCAAGTGAAATAAAGCAGACTCGGAAGATGGGTGTCTGTTCACTCCATTTGTGCATACGGCCCCCAATTTCCAAAATTGAAACAGCAAATTGGGTACCTAGTGGTGTAGGTACATCTTACACCCCCCCCCCCCCCCATTTTTTTATTTCCTGGGGCCAATCCCAGAAACACTGGATACAAAGCAGGCACCAACCGTGGATGGGGTGCCAGTCCACAGGCATTTGATTTGAGTTTAGTGTGTATACACACACCTAATTAAAAAGAGAAACCCACCTGAACATCAGGTGAAGTGCACACACAACAATTGCCAAGCCAGGTCACTGAAGCTGTGATCCAGCTGCAACAGCATTTCATGATGTCAATGCTTTACTTCAGGTGGAAGCTTTCATGAGGAACATGATCATAAAAAGCTGCTGACCACAGAAACCTGGTGAGCCTGAGAAAGCCATGCTGTTTGAAGGGCACAGCCCAGGCCCCCTGGCCATCTTAATCTTTCGGTCTCATTTGTGGAGTGCATTTCTAGTGGAAGTGGAGTTTAAAAAACAAACAAAATCACACTCGCTGTCGTATCCTCAACACCAGGCCCTACCTCACCGATGAAACTGGTACAAGCTCTCCAATTTACTGAGTCGGTTGCAGAAAGGGCCTCGATTAAGAAATTCCTATGAAATAAAGTGTGATGGAATGCAAGGACTCTCAGGGTCGTCTTTGGGAATAAACAAAGACACAGGGACGCAGTAGTGAAAAAACCTGCATGCTTCACTCTTGGCGTCATACATTAGAGTGTTGGATTAACTGGAAATTCTACATTGGGCCAGTTGACTGCAGGCTCATGCCCACTGTTGCCAGAATAGGCTTCGACTCATCAAATCCTAAATTGGATTTAAGAGTGGATGAATGCAGCGAGACTCCTCCATTGGACTAGAGCCCTAAGTTGAAGGCTCACCGAGTTGCTTTATCACCAATGTGAGCCCCTGTCTCTCATAAAGACTGATGTCATCTGAAGGAGCGCAAGAACAGCTAATCCAGTGAAACCATCTTTTATTTGCACAGTATCAAAATTGTGGACACATCTGCTCATAGAGCCGAAAAGCACTGCCTGCACATCTCCTCAAGGTGTCCTCTCTCATCACCAGGGAGAAATGGGAAACAATTCAAACTTCTACCTGCTAACATGAGCCACTCCTGATCCACCATGGAAACAATAAATTAAATTTAAGTCACGTCGATTTAGCTTTGTGGTCAGGAACGTCCAGCAAGGCCCAAGGTTTGCTTTGAAGCAGGGAGAGCAGTGCTGCCGATTTCTGAACAAACCTGACAGACCAACTCTGAATCTTAAAAAAAGCCCTGCACGCTGATGAAGTGTTCCTAGCTTAAAACCATTACATTTCCCTCAATTCGTAACTTTAATCATCTTCTTGCCTGCAGCATGAAGAAGGCATGGGAGAGCAGGCCTTCAAAATGCCCATCAGTGATAAGGTGCCAGGCTGTACTTCAGCTCAGAGCACTGCCACTCCAGCAGGAGAGGATACTGCAGAGTACGGCTTTAGCAATTTCATACGATAAACACCGGTGTTCCTGTTTTTTTGTTTTTTTTTTGGTTACTTAACAGCCAGCAATAAAACCTCAACTGCCACCGAAGCACGAGTAAAGCAGCTGAGCGGTGACCAAACACACGTCATGTAAGCTGGCACCAAGTGGCACTAGTCTACATGGTGCTGGGTTAAGGCTCAGACAGAGCATTAGAGTGGACAGTGACAGGGGCAAAAATATCCGACTGTTCTCATTGGCACACAGCAGGCACGTGAGAATGCAAGTAGGCAGGAGAATCAGTCGTCTTCTTTGGCTTCCACCACGGGCAGATAAAATATCTCCATGGTCTCAACTCAACCCAAAATAGACGGTAAACAGAGGAGGCAAGCCTAGTCAGCCTGGCACACACTGCTGTTTCACTTAGCTAAAGGAAAGGCAGAGAGTTGCCAACTCTGTTGTGAAGCAAAGGGGCATCACTACATTTAAAAAAAAAAAAAAAAAAGAAAATGCAAAGCTTCTGCAGTCGGGGCTTCACTTGCTATTAAAATCTCAGGCACTTTACCATAATGGTTTGGCTGCGATTAGTTCGGGGGGGGGGGGGGTGCGGTTTCACCTTTACGTTCTTCTCATTGCAGGAAACAACAGCGTTGTATTCTAATAAAGTTTAGGGCCAAGTTCTCTCCACACACACCTTCTAACCTGTCATGGCTCAGCTAAAATTGCCTGCACATTATCTACTTCCAGATTTCCTGGGACGGATGCTCGTCAGTCCACTGCAGACTGAGCTATTGATAAAACAATGTTAATGCCAGCATCGTGAGGACATGTACAACAATGGGCATCAGGAAGGGAGTTGTACCCCTACTGCCAACAGCTTCGTCAGTCTCACATGACCCTCCCTTGTAACCACTATAGCACTGGCACACAAAGTCCCTGGAGAAAGCCTTTGTATCAGTAGTGGACATTGAGCCAGACAGCACAAAGTTGTTGGTCACCCTGGTGATTTTGAAGGAGCTGGGATTGAGATGCAAGTAGACATTCTGGTTGGTATTGAGCCGCACACAACGCCCATTGGAGCTGCACCTGGCACTGCTGCAAAGCTCGGCTGCTCTGGAAACATTGAACAGATAGCGGCCCAGAAGGTCTTCCAGGTAGTTCTTCAGGGTCCGACAGTTCTCCTGTAATCCAAAGAAAAACAAACAATGAGAAACACAAGTGTGATGAACAAACCCTCGGGCCGAGAGCAAGTGTGTGAGAGCACTCTAACTGTCACTGTGCCATGCTTTCAAAGTGTTGTAGACAGCCAGTGCACAATAGCTAAGTGAGTGATCCCATCTTAGGCAAGACCCCAAAAGGTATACCAGTTATCTTCAGCCATGGCTCCCCGCAGCAAAGATGGCACTTCCTAGACTGTAAGATTTCATGTTGCCATCCCTCAAACTGGCATGAAACAGATATATACTCACAGGGCTGCTGGAGTACATTGCTTCACCCCAGAATATAACACCCGCAGCTCCCAGGGCAGCACTCTCTCCAATCGTAGAGACAAGGTCCATCTGCAGTAGGACGAAGAGACAAAACAAAACACTGTCAAAGGCACTATACAAACACTGTACCAGAAAAGCAATGGAACAAAAAAAGGCTGAATAGGATCTTAGAAAGAAATTAACAGACACCCTCTTGTCTACTGAAAGGAAAATTGAAGAGAAAAAAATAAATAAAATAAGGAAACTAGAGAGCCCCCCACACATCTGTGCTCAATGAAGCGAGGTTGGTGTTCGGCTCTGATGTCATTGGCGATGAAGAGAAAAAGCAGGCGGTCTTAATTCTAGACTATCTCCCACACACTTGCACATGCTGGTTTAGGGCCTTGTTCTGTTGAATTAGATCATCATAAAAATAGCTGACCAATGAGCAAGGATTCACAGACAACAGAAGTGAAAATGAGTTTGGGGAAAAAAAGCAAGTGCTGTTGCCCTCCCTTTGTGGCACAGAAAGTATCACAGGCTGGTAGTTTGTGAGTTCAGAGCCCTTCTGGTCATAGTTGGCATCTTCTCTCAGTTTTTATGGAAGGAGCTGCCGTCCAGGTGGAGTTAGCACATGCTGTCCCTGCTCATGCAGATTTCTACTTAGACACCTGAGCAATGCAGTCAGGCTGCCATCTGATGCCACAAAGTAACCCCCTTTTGCAGTGCACTGTCATCTGGTCACACTTGGGATTTATGGGAGTACTGGGGGGTTCACCCCCTGCCAACCCCTCCGGCCTGCGCTATGCGCCAACCACTTCACGTCTCTGCCGCTTGGGCTGAACGCACCCGAAGGAGACGTGGTCGCTCCTCCAATGCCCCCTCTTAAACGGTGATACAATGGGAAGCAGTTTTTTTTTTTTAACCTCCTCTTTGCTCTGTCAGCTGCTGCAGCCGTGCTGCGTGATCTGCATCTAGCACGGCACTTTGAACATTTAAAAGCCTGTACAGCAACTGTCCTACTCTTTGCCTTTTATTTCCGGCCCCAGGCGTGGTTAAATCTCTTGGCACAAAGTCTCGTCTCGCGGGACGCGAGTTCTTGATATTTTTTTTAGTTTATAAGAATAACAATCTGAAAATCTAACAACATCACATTAAAGTTCTATAAATTCTGAAAAGAATGATACAAAACATATACATGTAGGTTTTAAAATAAGCCTGATTTAAAGCGTGACATAAAATCATTGAACAAAATCATTGCACTTTTAGGCTTAGGATTTTATATATACTGTATATATAGAGTAGATAAGAGACTGGCCTTTTCTCCTTTTCCCTCGGGATTGTTATTTCAGATTAGGAAGACAGACGTCTCGAAGTAAGGTACTAGTCGTGATGCTGAGGAGCGACAACGGGTTGCATGCTGATTAAAACAACCAAGAAAGAATGTCACTGTACTCTGTGCACACGATGACCAAAACTCTGTGAACCTACCTGGTTATGCTACATTCATACATAAAAAACTCAGAATCAAACCTCTTAAACAGGAGTTCCTTTCTATTATCCAGTAGGTTTGATCATGCACAAAGACAAACACTTCCATATTTCTACAGATGGGACACTAGAAGGGTAACAGATTCGCTCAGACTGCAATATGAAAGGGTAATTGGCAGACTTATTTGCCCCTGCCCTTTATTCTCAATTGAAAAAACAAACAAAACAAATTGGCAAAAACAGAATTACTGCACACAAGACTAACACACAGGTCCATTTAACAATGTAATGATAAATTTCATTCCTGCCATTGAAATTGATAAAAATGGTACTATTTCAGGGACCGACATTTTAATAAAGTATTACTCAGATGGAAGGCTAACTAGATATACTGTTTCCCCATTTGGGTACATGAACTCAGGTTCTCTTGTTTTATGTGAAAACTGTCCATGAATTAGACAGCACCTTTTGAGCGGTCCGTCTTGCCTTTTACTACTTTTGGTTTGTCGCAGACCATTGAACCTTTTCTTCCACCTCCTTATTCAGATTAAGGGTTCCTGCCCCTTTTTCATTCCCTTTGTTTTCTTTAAGGTGTATTGTTTCCTGCCTTGTGCCCTGTGTTGGCTGGGATTGGCTCCAGCAGACCCCCGTGAACCTGTAGTTAGGATATAGCGGGTTGGATAATGGATGGATATTAGTAATTGTTCCTATATCACATTGATAGTTATGTTCTGTCTGTACGTCTGTGTGAAATGTTCACGTTAATGCGCACACCTGGTCCTAAGTACATTTGACATTTACCTTTGTAGTAAGACCTTCCCCACTACTCATATTAGGGCATTATGTATAAATATTTATAGTATTTGCACATTTGTCTGCTGTTTTCTATGTTTATGTAGAGAGAGAACAGTATTATAAGGAGATGGGGTGTCCCTGAAGAAAGGAGGTTAACCCAAACCACCCCCTGCTTTTCTAGCAGCTTCATTAAAAGACACCGGACTTGGAGGTTGAGAAGAAAGCTTTTCGGATTGGACCATCGTCTTTAACTTCTTCACTTCTAGTTCATTTGCATGCATCGATCTGTGGACATTAAGTTCTTAATTGTTTATCCTCTGCTGAAATAACTACATAACTTGTTATATGTTATACCTTGAAGTTATATTATTATTTACATACACACTCTCCATTAATAGTGTTTATAATGGCTATTATGCCATGAAGCGAGGGGGTTTTTAATTTATTATTGACAAATGGCTGTAAAGCCCCATTTTCAGCAGCATTTCTTTCTGTGTCCTAATGAGTCACGTTTACATGCTGCTTGGCTATTAGAGAAACCTTTCAAATTGCATTAGCACCACTATAATTCGTTATCCGGTTCACTTGGGTTGCAAGGTACTGACATTCCTAAAGTTCAGCTCTGGGTTCAAAAATGGACAAAATGAGACAGCTTTCTCAAATAATGTCATTTGTTGTTTTGCAGAATGAAGGCTACTCCATGTGACAGAAACAGAAGGTTTCATGCAAAGATGTCCATTACTGTCTTGAGAGAAAAAAGGACAGGTTGGATCCAACTAGGACAAAAAAAGACGGTGAAGACCCAGGAGGACATTTTGAGAAACAAACACATTGCAGTTGATCAGTTATCATCTTCACCAAACATTAGCGTCACCTACGGCAGAGAAAAGACAACTCCAGGATGCTGACCATAATACTCTTTTACAGTCATCTTCTGTCCAAGGTCTGTGTTCTTTTGTCCATTTCAACATTTTTATTTTATTTGCCAGTTTCAAAGATGGCTTTTTCTTTGAAACTTTGCCTCTAAGGCCAACGTCTCAGAATCGCCTCTTAGGATTTGGTTGTTGCTTTGCAACATTTGTAATCGTCAGCTCTCACTCCCTCCGACTTCGTTTTGTTTCCACAATTAAAATCGAGACTGAAGGGAAGATGGCTTTCTACTGTTTAAGACATACAGGAAAAAGAAATACAGGAGGCTCTAGACATAGTAACAAAAAATGAGTACGTGAAATGTGAACGGGAATGGGGGAAGCGATGGGACAAGGGTACTGCTTCTCAAGGGGACTGTTTTGAAGGCAGCTAAAGTGAAATTTTTGCAAGTTTTATAATTTATAAAAAATAAGTCGGAAGATTTTTAGTTCCCGGCTTGTATACAGTACAGGCCAAAAGTTTGGACACACCTCCTTATTCAATGTGTTTTCTTTATTTTCATGACTGAAGGCATCAAAACTATGAATGAACACATGTGGAGTTATGTACTTAACATAAAAAGGTGAAATAACTGAAAACAATCGAGATGGTTTGGGGTGAGCTGGACTGCAGAGTGAAGGCTAAACACCTCTGGGAACTCCTTCAAGACTGTTGGAAAACCATTTCAGGTGACTACCTGTTGAAGCTCATCGAGAGAATGCCAAGAGTGTGCAAAGCAGTAATCAGAGCAAAGGGGGGCTATTTTGAAGAAACTAGAATATAAAACATGTTTTCAGTTATTTCACCTTTTTTTGTTAAGTACATAACTCCACATGTGTTCATTCATAGTTTTGATGCCTTCAGTCATGAAAATAAAGAAAACACATTGAATGAGGAGGTGTGTCCAAACTTTTGGCCTGTACTGTATATCTTCAAAAACACTGTGTCGAGTATATGGTGTATATTGCAGTCAGTAGGCATTATGTGATACAGTTAAATGATGCAGTGATTCATCTTCCCTTTCATCAATGACCTTGTATGGTTTACGGCCCACCATGCAGCCACTAGGGGGCCACACTACCAAAGGTCAGGAAGTGCAGGTCACAGGTTTCAGGGTGTCTTAGCAGCTACACCTGCTGCTCCCTCGTCGTTCTTGGGGTCTGGGCTCAAATCCAGTCTTGTCTAAAGTTTGCATTTTCTCCTTGTGCCCATGCATTGACACTGACTACATGACTCTGAATCCACCTGATTCAATTGGTTATGTTCTGCATTGTGGTGGCTTTTAAGATGCTCTTAGAATGTTGTAGCTCCTTGTGCCCCACGGCCGGAGAAGCAGGTTTATGAAACGGACATATTATGCAACGCTTCGCACAGAGACTGCTATTAAAAAGGCAAAATAGAGGCCTTGTCGAGATACTCCTGATTAATTCAGTCTGAATGACTGATTTGTGTGGCGAGATTTTTAGAGACAGTATGTAAAATCCACTCTGATTGTGAAATGATGGTTCAGTAGCACAGCAGTCTAAATACAAATGTGAACAAAGAAGCTCTTCTGCCTGTAGTATTATTCTGTGATGCTCTAGTGCGTCTCGCACAGCAGGACACTTGAGGCAAACGCATCAACTCCCTATTTAGATTTAAACTGCTCACACCCCAACAGATAGCCAGCCTTCTGTTTTTCAATGGTTCAGTCTGCCAGCAAAAATATTTGCCAAAACAAGCTCCTAAAATCCGAACACCGAATAAAATAAACGTGGCTGCCATGTTCACCCCGCCTCACTCGGGGAGTACAAAGCCCAGCATTTAGATAGCACAGGAAATGGAAGGGATGGAAGGAAAAGCCACCTTGCTTATGGGCCAAGAGCTCACGTGTTCACGCAGCCAGCATCTTATTTAAAACCACCGGTCTTCACTGCGTCTAGCCTTTCACAGGAAAAATATAAATTGTACAGTTCAAAGGGAAAGCAGATTATATCGTGACTGGAGCAACGCCGATTCAAAACACCTGCTTTAAAATCCCTTGGCTGACTGCTGTCATACCACCACAGAGACCACTCGCCCATAAAAGGTCTGCCTATTTTTATTACTACAAGCCATTCTCTTGTACCTCTTACACAGGACTAAAAAGTCTCACGAGAAAATAAGACCTTTTAATGACCTAATATTATATATAGAGTGCCAGCACAAAATGTTTACAAGGCAACTAACATTCACCCATCCTTTTTCTCAACCTGCCTATTTGATTGTAAAATCGTTGGAGGCACAGCCTACCCAAGCAAAACTGGATGTAAGGAAGAGCGCCAACCTTAGACGGATCAGCAATTATAATAAAACATCCTTCCTTCCATCCCCAAATGCATGTACACCACTCATACTGGGTCACATTTAGCACTGGACACAAGGCAGGAATCAATCCTTGATTGGATGCCATTTACCTTAATTATTACAAACCATTTTCATTTAAATTCTACATAGCACTTATTATGGGGGCATACATGCGGGGTTGGTTCCTGCCTTGCTGTAAACGCAGGGGTGTCCAACTCCGGTCCTGGTGGGCTGCAGGTTTTCATTGTGACCCTTTTCCTAATCAGTGACCAGGTTTCACTGCTAATTAACTCCTTTTCCCTTCATTTTAAATAGCTCTGTTTTTAAGGATTCAGTCCTCTGAATTTATTTGTTTCTTCATTAAATGGCAGCCAAATAGAAATGAGATGTGAAATGAGCTGACAGATGACCAGCTAAATGGGATCGTCAAACTCAAGTCAATTTCACTCCAACCGGTTTCTTAATGAGAAGCCAATTCTTGCTGTTAATTAAAGCTGTTTATTTAATTCCATGACTTGTTGCTGCTCTCATTCTACCACAGCAGACTGGTGGTTTTCTGTTTTTTGCAAGACCACCGTCAAGATGTTTTAGTAACCTAAGCAGACTGACATGACCGGCACCTTTCTTTATTTTCAGGTTAGCTGGGCATGTGGCTGCTTGTTTCGTATGAAACAACTAAGGCGCCATTTATAACTAAGGTAAAACAAGTTAATCAGCAGCAAAAGTGCCTCACTAATTAAGAAGATGGTCAGAATGAAAACCTGCAGCCACTGCGGCCCACCAGGACCGGAGTTGGGCACCCCCTGGTGTATAGGCTTCTGACGTGGATTAATTGTTTTCCAGAATGTTACATTACTTTATATGCAGACCACTGCTCTACAGGTCTTTTACAATAAACTCTAAAATGTTATGACTACAGTTCGTGCTCTTAGGGAGTTGGACTGTAAACCAGAAGGCTGCTGGTTCAATCCCCACTACTGAATCACTCAGGGCGGTTTATGATAGGACACTATACACTTATTTGAAAGTCACTTGCATAAAAGTGTCAAAAAATAGTTAAATACAAATAACATTACAGCAGGTAGGATATGCACCTGTATCCATGTAGAGGCCAATTCTGCTCTTTTTAAAATTGCAGCCACACATGCCAGCTCTTTAAAAGCAGACATGTTGAGATGCGATGTTTACAGACAGTAATTAAGTTTGCATCAAACATGGTTGTGCAGGAAAACCAACCGGCATCGAGCAAAAAATATTAGATGTGACCTGATCTCAAACTGGCTAGGAGCATGACGAGCAATTCTGACACGAATGATGGGATAATCCATCTACTGACCTTTGATTCCATTAGACCAAGTCAGGAATGAAGGGGATGGAGCTTGCAGTAGCAGCATTACCCAGAACCCTGGACAGAACACGACGGACGGGAAAAATATCCACTATAATTACACAACAGCATAACAAAAAAAAAAAAATTGACAAACACGCACCACCAGACTGGAATGTGATCAACACCATTTGTCCCTCAACTCTGGCACAATTCTAAAAGTTACACCTAAATGCCCCTTTCACAAAGTACCCCTTTCTGTATGTAGGTGCAGTTCTTCTCAGTCAGCAGGTCAGTGGGACACAGAGAGCTCTTTGGTGGCCTGCCTTAAGACTGCTATAAAAGACAATGCCAGGGTTGGGGTATACTTGGTGCACATAGATATTTTCAAACAGAGCAGTTCACCCACCTCCCTCCCTCCCTCCCTCCCCAGAAGCTCGGTCAACGCTCACCTCAGTCAGCAGCATCATCCCATTGATATATGTGGGTCGTGTGTACACAAACACTGGTCTGGCTAGTCCATCTCCTATGGAGGCTACTCTCATGGCCTCCTTGACTCTGTTGCGAACAAACTGCCGGCCAAATTCTGTAGACTTCAGCATTGGGTCCATATAGATGGAGGGGAAGAGGGCAGTGCTCTCCTGCCAGAGCCAAGCTAGCTGGTCATTCCTGCTGATCTCTACATCTGGGCAGCGTCCAGTGTAGTTCTCCAGGCTGTTTTTGTAGTCGTGGTTATAGCAGTCTGGAAAGAGGTAGAAGCCCCAGAGCTGTTCAGGACGCAGGTTTTTAGCAACCTTCAAGGTCTCCAGAATGAAGTGCTTGGCAGAGACCTCAAAGTCCATTTGGGCCGCTTTGCTCACTTGCTCTTTGGTCCAGGAGGGATTCTTTCTTTCAATCTCCAGCCGTGATTTGTAACGGTAAATATCCTTGGCTTCCCAGTTTCGTATCCAAAGTGGACGCCACTCCTCCCAGTCTATGACAGCCAGGCCTTTCTTCTTAGTATCTCGGATGTACTTGTTAACACCGTCGGGCATCTTGGCAAGATGCTCTTGGAGACTGGCCAGCTGAGGCAGCCCCTCATTAATATTTTCACCATTTTCAGTAATATAAGGGTAAAGTCCCAAACGGTCCTTGTAAAAAATGGTGAGGTTTTGCGCCACAAAGCCCTCATTCGGAGTGGCTCTCACTTGAAACTGATCGAAGTTCAGGTCAACCTTGTGCCGTGGCCGGCACTCCTCAGTTGGCGCATTCCAAATAAGAGCAAAGGGCTTTTGAGGGAACAAAGGCAAACTGGTCGCTTTGAGGACATCCCCCCTTGCACCGGTACAGAGCCCTGTAGATATGAGGTAGATGACAGCTGCAAGATGGCACCAGGCGTCACAGATCATTGTATGGGATTCTTTCTAGGTGTGATCTCAGCAGAGGTGCAGGGGTATTGGCGAATGAGTGGTCAAAGGTATCGCAACATCTACAAAAACAAACAAATAAATAAATTGGAACCACTTTATCAGATCAAAGGGCAACAGAAAATTAATACATCTTGCCTGAAGAAGGGGCCCCGAGTTGCCTCGAAAGCTTGCATATTGTAATCTTTTTAGTTAGCCAATAAAAGGTGTCATTTTGCTCGACTTCTCACTACATTCATAATGGCTAACGTGGTACAACACCCTAGTACTACAGTCCATGGCAGAAATCAAAAGTGCTCTAGGACAACAAATTCAGGAATCCATGGCTTGATAATATTTACTGAACCTTAGAGGGGCGACTGTCCCTGTGAATCCAAACACCAACGTCTGGGAGAGTAGGAGAAAGAAACCAAAAGAGACATGATCACTAACCTGGCCACCTACCTCAAACTCAAAGCCATACATACAAGCCATCTGGAGACTTGTGCGGACACCAGGGCCTACACAACTCTTTGGTGGGATGGTGGGCTAAACAATAATCCTTTTAGTTACTGCTTTCTAAAAACAAAACCAGCAAGCTTCATTCTCCACTAAATAACAGATCAAAGATGGATGAAGCAGACAATAAAAAACAGTTGATGCGTTAAATAAGCTGCAGTTGGGGAGGCAGCATGGAGGTCACATAGGTCACCTAACAGAATGAGTGGGCAGTGCCAACTCAAAGAGCTGACTCCGTCAGAAGAAGGTCAAGACTCGGAAAGTGTTCCCTTGTAATTAGCCTCTCCGCTAACCCGTAACATCGGCAAACATTTTTTTGTTGTTGTTCATGTAGGAACGTGTTCAGCCCTAACCGCTTTTGAGAATTGTCTTCTACAATGGGAGTCATGCTTTCTGTAGCCAACTCAAGTCTTCTATTATCCACTCTTTTTTTTTTTTTTTTAAGCAACCGTTTTCATTACAGGATTAAAGGGAGCCTACACTGACAGCACTGAGCATCCTGGACAGTAGGCCAGTGATTATGCTTACAATTCAATGGTTTTTGATGCTTTCACTGTTTTAATCGTTAAATCAAATTTACAGCTACTAATGTAAGTATTCAAAATGTCAAAGAAATATCCACAAAGGTTAAAAAAAAAAAGGGATCTTGCCTCACACTTCGCATAAAACACTTTCACATTTCTTTCCTGGACATGTACACCTTGGGGGTCTGAGACTCCGGAATAATAATTTTAAAAAATGTAAATAAAAACGACTATTGGCGATTTAACTGAGGACCATAAAACCTTTTGGGGTCTGAGACTCTATAAAAAAAAAAAAATGAAAATAAAAACGGAGGACCAAAGAATTACTCAAGACCTGAGCCACTGAGGGCAGGAAGATACACTTTCCCAAGCACCACAATCGTAAGGCCAGAAATCGGACTTTTATAAGAAAATAAGTGATTACCCAATGGCGTGCACATCAGGAAGGCTAACAAACGTAGTCACGATCAGAGAGAACAGCCATCAGCCCGTGACCACTTCCAGACAACATAAGCCAGTGATCGCACCGGTGATCACGTACACCTGCCAACGATAAACCAAACTTCGGACATAATGTCATACACACCTGTAGCTGGTTAATAAGGGACTCGCCCAACCGCAATCACGTTCACATTCGTGAGAGCACACCAGCTTGGCCCGGTCGCACTCGCCACATCCGCTCACTCGGTTTACAGAGCCGCGCCAGAGTGAGTAACACCTGGACGAAGACCGCTGGCCTATGACGTCACAACAAGGCAGCACCAGGGAGGCGCCGCACGGACCACTGGCAGAAAGGTAACCCAAAAAAGTGTAGCGGCGGCGGTTGCCGCGGTTATTTAGGCATGTGCTCGCTACTTCTTCCGCCTCTCTCGAACCCACTCGCTTGCTCACCTGTTTTCCTAAATGACCCGAACACGCTGACGGAATGCGGCAAGCTCACCAAACTTGGCGTTTCGAAGCCTTTTTTGGTTTTCTTCCGATGTAGTTTAAATGCATATTCCCAACATCACTTCCTGGACGAAGGGGAAAAAAAAACACTTTAGAAAACCGGCTGGTATTTTTCCACCTTCATTCCCTGCCTTTTCAACTGGTCGGCCCCCCCGGAGCCTCAAACCACATTCTCTCCCCCCCTACCCCTTTTGACGACACTCGCGCACACACACACACAAAAAAAATAAATAAATCGGCGCTCTGCGGACTTTTAAAATACCCAGGGCTGCAACCGAGCAGTGTTTTCGCTCAGACTAACGAAGAGGATATTCAATAAAAAAATGGGATTTTTTGCAAGGAGTCGTTTCTCTTCAAAAACACAAACAATCTCACGTGTACTTTATCAGAGTACTCATACAGTTAACCAAAAAAAATGATCTTTGCTCACTTGAGGGTTTCTACTATTGTATTGCTATACACACAACCCTTTAAGAGAGGATCCGTTGGTTCCGTCCGAAGCTACGCCCCTCCCCGCCGCTGCTCGAGTGTGTCAACCCAGCTCACTCACTGCCTGGAAAGGCTGCCCGAGAAGTTTTCGGGGAAGTTGAGTAACGCGGTGGCAGCGCAATGGGAAAAAAAACAGGCAATAAGTTTGATGAGCTGGACTGTCATTACTTAAATGAATGATTGGCAAACTGAAATTAATTTTAAAAGTCATGCCATTTAATGGAACTATCAAACGGGAGTTTTCCGATTTATTTGGTAAAAAAATAGGCCGGTAACACTCATTTTTCTAGCACCCCACTTTGGTGTTAGATGGAAATAAAGATTGTATGTATAAACCTTCTGTGTAACGGAGACATTTTTTAAAGTCCGAGGGACTGATTTAAAAATAACAGTGCATCAATGGAACACCCAGGAGTTCCCTCTCTAGTTCCCCTTCAGTCCTCCCAACAACCGTGAAATCCAGAATCGCGTCCTGCCTGGTTTGCATTGCACTGAAGCTCTCCTGTATTATCTACTGTCAAAGTATTCTGAGATTAGCTCGTGTCACGTGAACTGTAGTTTTGATTTGTAAATCTGTTTTAGGAAGCAAAGCAAAACTTAACCAAAACACGGATACTTCTAGCAGCCACTAAAGACAATGATGGCGAGTTTGTTTCTGCCTTAAGGTACTGCGTCGTCACACCGAGTGCTAGGCATGTTGCTACCCTAACAATGTTGTTTCATTTGACTGCTACAAAACCTATACGGTAATAGCGAATCCATCCATTTTCGCTATCCATATGGCCTAACTATCGATTACTGTATTAGGAAACCATATATACTGCCAACAGCAGCTCAGTCACGTTCAAGAGAGAAGTAAAGACCTATTGGTTTTAGAAAAGTTGGTCATCTTGCCTCTTGTGTGTTATCTCATGCTAAAAACACCCATCGTTATAACAAATTCGTTCAGTTGTTAAAAGTAATTTTTATCAGTTAAGAGCTATTTCTAAAATTAAACCACTTTTGTAATATACAGATGTGGAACAAGCCATTTGTGCATTCATTAAATCATAACTGATCTTCTGTAACTCTTGAGATCACCGTCTACCACAATCACTGCCTGGTCGCTTACAAATTATCCAGAATGCCGCTGCATGTCTTTTGACGAACACTAAAACGCGAGAGCACATTACTCCGGTCCTGGCTTCTATTCATTGGCTTCATGTTATTTTTTTAATTATGTTTGATTGTTCTTTGGACGTGCAGCACTTTGATCAATGAAAGCTCTGTTAAAATAAGCTTTAGAAATAAAGTGTAACTTACTTTCTATCCTGCATCAAGAAATGTGAATAAAATGCAGGATTTCATCCACCTAAGTAAAATTCAATAACGGTCTACAAAATTCAGAGAACAACCAGAATACTGCGTCCGACATACGAAGCCAGTAGTCGGCGTTGTGTGAAGTTTCTCCGTTTTCTCGATATGACCGTGGGGTTTATTCCCTCATCCTAAACTCGTGGGTGGGTTTCCTGTTGCTTTTCCGATGAACAGGTTGGCGTGTACCTAACAGCGACAAAATGGCACCACGCCCGGTGTCTGTTCGTGACATGTGTCCCGTGTCATCTGGCTAAGCTCGTTCTACACAAGCTTGCTTAAACGGAAAGGTCTATGATACGTTTTGTAAATTAACAACTGGAAATGTACTACCAAGCCCGTAAACGTGTTTTGTTATCTGATCGTATGATAAAGGTTTCCAAAATAAGAGCTAAAAAGCCTCGCATCAGAAGAGGCTAACCAATAACTCCACCTTGACACACACACACAAAAACATCTCAGTTTGATGTAGGATTTTAGATCAACTGACTGAAAAAATGTTGCTGCTCGCTACCATTTTAATGGATATAGCGCGTCGGTTGTGGAGGATCATGTGCTGCCCAGTATCCATCTAAACTCTCTGAATTTTGTAAGCGTCCCAGTTTAAAAGCTGATGAAAACTGAATTCCATTCTGCTACTGGGATTTCATGCGCCTTACACCGCAGACACCACGATCTAGTGTGCACCCGACCCCTGAACAGCACACCGATAACCAGTCTGTCTTTTTCCCGTTCCGCTGGCGCTGCAACTGGTGGTCGATGTGCTGCTTTTTCTCAACAAGCGGAACAGATTCTGCACAATCGACCAGCACAGAAGGGGAAACCGAGAGGACCCCCGCGTAGCGTTGGAGAGCTTTCACCGACTCTAGGCAGCCGATCACACGCGATTTTTAATACAGAGCAAATGAACAGATTTGTCTTCCTGTCTGGTAGTGAGAGCAGAACTGAGTCATTCCGCACCCTGGTAGGAGGGGAACGGCGCTCCCTTCCTCTTAATCGACGTAAAGATCAGCCGATCTTCGTGTGGGACTCACCTGGAGGGCTGCTGTCAGCGGTCCATTCCTCCTAATCCAAGCACAGAATGGCCCTCGGCGCTCTGTAGTCTGCTGCTAGCCTGTTGTATGTACCCCTTAAAGATAAGCCAACCGGGAGCAAACTGATAAGACCACGCCCACAGGTCAGACGAAAAGCACGCTGCTCGGCGCTGCCAATATCCTACCATACATTAAAAATAGATATAAAAAAGCACCAAGTCCACTGTCGTACATACTTGTGCAGGTAAGAGCGCAGCCCCCAGCTTCGCTTCCCTTATATTTCGGCCTCCCTTCTGAAAAGAAACCAGAATCCTGTTTTCCCCTTGGATTCTTTGGAAACTGTTTAAATCATGGACCTAAACCAGGAGGCTTTGGTTTCAAACTCATTAACTAATCCTCCCCACCCAATTAAGACTAAGGACCTGGAGCACAGGCAGAAGCAAGCCCTGGGAGATGGCAGCCCTTCACATGATATACTGTACCTATCTATATATGTACTCCCACCAAGCCAGTTTAAAAGGGCCCATTCATATATTAAGAGAATCCGGCATGCAGGGGTGATCCGGCAACCTCTTTACAAATGGTGACTTGCCCTGGAATTAAATCAAGAAGCATTCATTACAACCACACTACTGGCTCAATTAATCTGTTCAACCTTTTATTTGAATATTTTACTTGGAGAGAGAGTACTATACAGAGGTAGTTACAGACCTATGTGGACAGACACACCGTGTGAATTTCTGCTGACCCAATTCAAGCTTGTAAAACAGATGCTGCCCAATTTCATAAAGCTCCGAAAATCGGCTACTAAAATTCCCTGTCATTGTCAGTACACCTGTGGCACTATTCCCAGAGACATCAAACTGAGCTTAAGCAAGGGTATCAAAACAGACGTTGGAACAATGTAATTCACACTTACCTGGTATGTTTGTCAATATCCGGACTGCTTTATTAGCCTTTCTTTCTAAATAGGTACGGATGTAAAGCATCAGCTCAGACAGGCAGATGGTGTCCGTGATCTGTGTCCCCCTTTCCAAGGACTGGAATGCTTGGCCTTATAATTAATCAGCAGGGGCACTCCAACTGTTATCTAATTTCTTCCGCTGCCCAAGCACACACTCACTCACTCTCTTGCACTCTCTCTATTTTCCAGAGGCTCTATCTAGCACACCCTTACAATGACACCCTTCCTCCTTTTTTTTCTGTGCTGCTTCCTGTCATTATTTTAGGAGTAGGAAAGCAACGGAAACCTGGCCAGACCTCGTGTTGAGAGTGCAGAGCCTTTTGGGCAGAGTCCCTGAGGTAATGTCCTCTATCAAGTTACACTGAGTTGCTGCCCAGCCTGCTCCCATAAACGCAGGAATTGATAAAGACAAAGTGGCAGACCACAAAGGTATCTTGGGCTAGGGGCTTCTGCCCTTGATAGTTGTAAAGTCTGCATTAACTAACCTACTCTTAATCTTCACTTAAATTGATCACTTTATGACAAATGTAGAGGAATAAATGGGCAAAATAAATGGGCCTCAGTCAGTTTACTGTATTTCTATTACAAGTCTTGCAATTGAGTGTAAAGTCAATATTTTTAAAATTCTAACCTCCAACCAGTATCCCAAAACAGCTTGAATTGTGTGAATCTTTTACCTTAACAATTTTTTTTTTTTTGTGACTTATTTTAATTTCTATGCCAAGTGTCTTTCCATTTAGGATGCTGGATTTGCACATCATGCACGGCCACTCTTCAGACTTTGTCAATTTATTTTCTAAGAGTGGCACAAACCAACTATTATACAGTACCACATTAGGAAACCACTTTTAATTTATTATAGTAGCCTTCATAAAAAATTGACTAGGCACTTGAGACTGTCTAAAATAAGGACACAACAGTAAAACATGAAATGAGCAGAACAAAATGTATTTCTACTTTGTGGTTCCAAGAATCTAGTTCAAGTCTCACTGTCTGTGTTTGAAGCTTTCACATTCCTCAGATGTCTGCACAAGTGCCATTTCAAAGTCGACAAGTACTCGACTATGCTTCCTGGCAAGTTAAATAGGCTTAAAAATGACTGAGTGTGGTATAGATTGGTGTTAATGTGCCTTATGATGGGCTGGTGCCCCATTAGAACAACACAGACTGCACCATCACGACTATCTGTCAGGCTTGAGATCTTGCGAGATTCCTTTTGTGAATGTGTCGGTCATAATTTGTTATTATTATTTAGAAGTTATTGTTTAGCACGTTTTTGTTACTTTTATCATTTAACACATGGTATGTGCAACATTGCTTTCTTTTAGTAAAGTCACATAGTTTTCTGCGCAGTTTCCACATCACCATCAGTGGCATCTGTGTCAGAATCTGAAACCAGACTACATTCAGGTGCCAGCATCTACATCAGAATCTTGGCTATATACAGGTATCATACATATCTCTCTCATTGGTTTTAGGATTTCTTAATTTCTGCATTGTTGTTTACTGTGTACATGAATGTTGTAAATAGTTCATCAGGTCTTGTAATGACTCCTAATTTTGGTGTACTTCCTAAGCCACGGTGCCCTGCTGCCCATGTGATATTATTCTTTGATAAACTGACCAGAATGCTTCTCTTCCTGTGTGTTTCAGAACCAGAGATGAACTTCAACTGTTCGAGGAGAAAGGAAGTTTCCCTTAAGACGAAAGACAGAGCTCTCAGCTAACAGGTATAATCCTTTGATTGAGTGGGCCTATGTATACAGTATAATATGGTGATTTGGAGAGATTTTACTTAAACAGATGCTCAACATTTATATGACACATTGGTTTAGCAGCAGTCCTCCTTCTCCAGATAACAGCATATGGTGTTGATGTGAACTTCTTGTTCTGATTTTATATGGTCTACTTTGTGAGCAACCTAATCTTTGAGTGTCTGGGAAATGGGGCATTGTATTCATTCATGTGTGCATGATTACTGGCGTGTGCATATGACAAAGATAAACGATGAACCTGACACTCGAGTTTTAAAATTGTGGAGGTATGGTTTAGATATTGTTTTTTTGGCTTAAGCACTGATGATACTAGTTATTTATTGATGTTTTTTTCTGTTTGAAAACAGAGGATAAAAATCAATCTAGTCTCTTTAGTGTTGCTGTGTATATATAATAGTGTTTGAATACTGAATTACACTGCTTCTTTATGGTTAGTGGTATCCCATTCACAACTGGTTTCTGGTTTGTATCACTGTTGTCAAGACAGGCTCAGTAACCCTCAATACTGTACAGGAAAAAGCAGGTATGGAAAATGGACTGATGGATGGATGCTTTAGTGCACTTTGAAGATACTACATATCTATTTTACATACAACATCAAAGTCTCATTTCTAACCTTTTTTTTTTTTTTTAGTCAACACACAACTATTTTGAGATGTCATTTAATATGAATAAGGAAATATAGCAGAAAGGGGATACAGAAACCTCATTTGATCACTGCACTATTTAATTAGAGAGTGCGATCCATGCACTTGTTACACCTGTCTAGGCCTACAGTCACGACCAGTGCTATCTTTTAGCTCTCACCACTGACCAAACACAAAATAATTCTGCTCTGTGATGTGTCCTTATAATCACAATCTGTCATGATGTTGCCAATGACTAATCTCTTCCAGTTCCAGATGTGCCAGACTAATAGATGAGGCAGACGTTCTAGTTATCAGTTCCTTTGTGCCTAGTGAGATGAAGTTTCTGATAGCTATATAAGGTGTCTCAGGGTTGCATACCTGGGGTGAGTGATTTGCAATGCCATATTTCATTGATATATGGTGCGTAATGCCTAAACAATCTGGTAGGACTTGAATCCCAATGTTATGGATCAAATGTTGCTGACACTAAATCTGCTCCATCTGATAAAACAAGCACATAGGTCTATGAGGCCTGGGGCTGCATGAGCACAGAATCATTGGAGCAGGTACTCTTAAAATGGAGGTAAAAATGGGAAGCAAAGGTTTAATAAGTGAACCTGACAAAACAAAATGTCAGGTCTAGACAGAAGCAAAACATTTAACAATGAAGTAAAAAGTTAACTTACCAGGAAGAAAGCACAAGTATGTCTTGTTCTCATGGACAGTGAAAAAGAGGGAGAAGTAGTAAGAAATAAAAAGTCACAATGTCCAGTTGGATTCAATGGTAAATCAAAATTCCAAATTGACAAGTAGATGGCAAGCTGAAGACTAAAGGCAAGTTTGGAAAGGTTGCCCCAAAAAATAAAATTTAGTTGAAACAGCTCAAGTTTGCCAAGTGTAATTAATTAAAAGAGCTTTGGTGGTGGCTTTAACAGAGACAGATACATACTAAGAAAATGACACCATGAAAAATGGCTGTGGACTGTTGGTGAGGCCTGTCCGTATGCCACTGGCCTCATTGTTCTTGCAATGACTAACAGAATCATGAAGTCTACCACTTCTATTAATTGGCCTAAAAAATGTTAAATCGGAGTTAAACATCAAAAGAATCCAATTGACTTCCCATTGTCTTTTGAGCGTCTGGCTCTTACACTAATATTGAAATCTGGTCCTGTCTTACTTAATCTATATCTGTCATCCTCCTCCAAAATTCAATGGCTCGTTCTTATCTGATATGACTAAACTTTTAATTCTCTTAAGTACCTTTTCCCAGAGAGTCATTCTTCTTGGTGATTTCATCATCCATATTGACATTTCTACATGTCAGTTAGTCATTATCCAACCCGCTATATCCTAACTACAGGGTCATGAGGATCTGCTGCAGCCAATCCCAGCTAACACAGGGCGCAAGGCAGGAACAAACCCCGGACATGGCGCCATCCCACCGCAGCATTTCTACATGTAAACTTAGGAATGATTTCCAGTCCTTACTGGACTGTTTTGACTTGGTGCACCATGTTAATTTTCCTACCCACTCTGGTGGTCCTATATTGGACCTGATCTGCACATCTGGCTTATCTGGTTGTAACACTTATAACCGTGATTTGGGATTCTTTGATCATAAAGGAGTACTTTTCACTGTCTCATTACCTCTCATTCCCCTTCCCTGTAAACATCCTATTCCATCAACAATAGATAGTCTTGTTGACTGCCCGAGCAAAGCCCTTCATTCAGCACTAGATAAAACAGCTTCTTTAAAACATACGTAAGTTTCCTTTAAGCATTCAGCTCCATGGTATAATTCAGAATTACACTCTATGAATCAGCGGGTCCGCTCCTTGAGAGAATATCACATAAGACTGGCCTCATTGTGCATATCCAGGCTTTCTCTGACCATCAAAGGGCTTACAGGGATGTACTAACTGCAGCCAAGACCACACATTATGGCAGAATAATAGAGTGGACACAATAATCTGAGGGTTAAGTTAATAAACTACTTCAACCTGCATCTAGCCCAATTCCCACCTCTCGTGAAGTCTGTGAAAAAATCCTCCACTTTTCCCATAATAAAATTAAAAATAATTCAACTAACAAAATCATCATCCATTTATCTTTCCGTCTTCCCACTCCTTCCAGCTCCTTTTCTAAATTTTCACCAGTCCCATCTGCCATCTGTTAACGACCTGCTTTCTAAGATGAGGCCAACTACTTGTGTTCTGGTCCCCATCCCTACCACACTTCTTAAATCCTACTTTTATGCCATAATCCCGATTGTTATGACCATAATAAATGCACCCTTGACATTGGCTTTGTGGCAGCCATTTTTAAAATCACTTCTGTAAAGAGTCTGGTCTTAATGCTGACAATCTTCAGCCTATTTCTCGTTTATCTTTTCTGTCAAAGGTTTTTGAGCATGTTATAGCCTCCCAACTCGCCAATGCTTTAACTTCTAATAATTTAATGGAACCCTATTCAGTCTGAGAAACTGCTCTGCTTCAGGGAGCCAATGATTTGCTTATGGTAGAAGACTCTATTAATTCTGTTTGACCTCAATGCTGCATTTGATACTGTCAGACTTGACACTTTGCTGTCCAGAATGGAGAACAAGTCAAGTCAAGTTGGGGAGCATGCACTGGTACAGTGCATTGCCGCACCCACTACACGGATAAACAACTCGGGATCCCGGTTTGCAACCCCCCCCGGAAGACACGCAGTCCAGTCCCGCCCTCTGGAAATGACCCTCTATCTGCCGCAGCCAGGTGTTACGTGGGCAACCCCTTGACCTGGTCCAGCCACTCAAGTCCCCAACAGTGAGGATCTTATTAGCCGGATCAACCACGGGGAAACGCAGGTAATGTGCCTCATTCGGGACTCCATTAGCAACCGCTTATTCGATACAAAGTCAAACCAACGGTACCCAAGGATTTTCCGGAGATACACAGTACCAAAGGAGTCCAGTCTTCATCTCAGGTCACTGGATAGCATCCATGTCTCGTAACCATATAGCAAAACAGGAAACACCAGGACTCTGGGAGTGCCACACACCCCTTTCCAGCAACCTCATGATTCCCCATCAACCCCCCCTGCTCTCCCAATCCGTCTACTGACTTCCCAGGAAGAGTCACCAGAGACATGGATGTCACTGCCAACGTAAGTAAACCTCTCAACAAGGTCGACACTCTCTCCGCAAACACACACACAGCTGAAGGCTGAGCCCAAGAGGTCATTAAAGGCCTGGATGTTGGTTTTTATCCAGGACACTCGCAAGCCCAGACACTCAGACTCCTCACTCAGTCTCTTGAGCGTCCTGATCAGAACCTCCATTGACTCCGCGAAGATCACAGCATCGTCAGCAAAGTCAAGATCTGTGAATCTTCACCAACAGATGCCCCACAGCCGGTGGATCCCATGACCTTGCCCAACACCCAGTCCATACATGCATTGAACAGAGTAGGAGCAAGAACACACGTCTGACGAACCCCAGAATCAACTGGGAAAAACGCATAGGTCCTGCCTCCACTCTGCACAGCACTTCTCCAGGCTGGTGGTAAGGCTGTCCTCCTGGCATTGCAAGCAATCTTTGCTTCCATTTGGCATCATCCCAACTGATTGGAAAATGGAACTTGTCATCCATATCTCGAAAGGGAAGGGTAATCGCCTGGATTGCAGCAACTACAGGGGGATAACACTGCTCTCGGTGCTAGGTAAGGTCCTTGCTAGGGTCGTCCTCAATAGGATCCATGATCACTTGCTCACCTACCAGCGACCAGAACAGTCTGGTTGTACACCTAAGAAGTCTACCATCGACTGCATCCTGGAACTGAGGGTTCTCACGGAGCATTAATGTGAATATTGGCAGAGTTTCTTAGCAGCCTTTGTTGATTTTCGCAAAGCATTCGACTCAGTGGATCAAGCTGCCCTGTGGATCATGAGGGTTCATGGGATCCGCTCGAGGTTGCTGGATATAATGGCTGGCCTGTATACTGGTACTGTGAATGGAGAACATTCTGGATATTTCTGGCACCGCCCTCCAGTGGTTGAAGTCCTATCTGACTGAGAGACAAGAGGTTGTTAGTCTTGGCACCAGCTGGTCCATCTCTGCACCAGACACACAAGGAGTCCATCAGAGCTCTGTCCTTGGCCCTCTGCCCTTCTGTATCTATGCTTCCCCTTGGCCATAACATTCGTAGCTATGGACTGGGTTACCATTTTTATAAATTGACACTCAACTCAATTTCAATGTTAAAAGCAAAACTTCATCAGAGCTTTCTTTGCTCACAACTTGCCTCAATGAAACTAAAACCTGGATGGAGGAAAACTCTTCAAATTGCAACAAAACTGAACTCCTACAAATCGGCACAAATGCACAACTTAAGATCACCGTCAAGAGTGACTGAAAAGGAGGTCATTTTCTTATTAGACCTTCTTCTAATGCAAGGCATCTTGGTGTCACTCCTTATTCCACCCATATAAACCACATTAAGAAACTTTCTTACTTTCATCTCCATGTTTACTCATTCCTGTTCTTTTCTAATGCTGAGAAACTTCTCCAAGCTTTTATTACATCCCACATCAATTACTGTAACATCTTACTGGAAGGTGCCCCTTCTAATCTTGGATCGCAGCTCCAGTTGATTCAAAACTCTGCTGCACAAGTCCTTACGTGAACCAGCAACAGTTAGAACATCACACCCATCCTGCTTCACCTTCACTGGCTTCTGATTTGATATAAAATTCTGTTAACAGCGTATAAAGGTTTAAATGGCCTCACACTGGACTACATCAGTGACCTTCTCCATCGCTACACTATTCACTCACCCACTAAGGTCGTGTTGTTGTCCCCCACACTAACCTGCACTCGGTGGGTGACAGCAGGGCCTTCAGCTGTACAGCACCCAGACTTTGGAATGACCTCTGGAAATTAATGAGATCAGCTGACTCCGTTCACTCTTTTAAAAAACAAAAACGACTTCCAACTCCTTTGTTCAGGAAGGCGCTTAACTTCAACCTGACATTCTGCCCTTTCTTTTAGTTTACCTCTCAGTCCCAAGTCTCAGCATAATGTGTGTGTGTGTTATTTCACGAATTATGTTATTTTTTCAGGCATTTGTTTTAGTACTGAATGTAGTATTTTACTCTCGCATTTTTTTTTTTTTGTGGAACTGGCACCCGCACACAGACAGGTGGACATCGTTGTTTCACCCAACACACACCTTTATTTACAATTATTTACAGTATTAGTGCACAAACCCAGTGCCTCCAGCACCGATCCCCCAAAGTTCAGGCCTCACAGTCACAAATTGCCTTTCTGGCCGCCTCCACTCCACTCCTCTCCTCGAGCTCCATCCTCTTCCACCCGACTCTTGCTGATGATGGAAGGGAGGCGGCCCCTTAAATACCAACCCGGATGGGCTCCAGCTGCTTCCCCATCCTCTTCCCCCCCAGCACTTCCGGGTGTGGCAGAAATGCTGAGGTCCAGGGTTCTTCAGGCACCGGGGCGCTGCCTGGCGGTGGCCATAGGCCCCTACAGGGTTGGGCTTCCATGCCCTCTACCCATGGCCCCCAACACAACCAGGTCGGTCGCTCCCTCGTGGTCTGGAGGAGGCACAAGCCCTCCTACGGTCCTCCTGTGCGTCCCAGCTGGGCTCAACGCCCAGCCGCATGCCACATTTTCTTTTATTCTGTTTAATGCTTTGTATGTCCTGTATTTATCTATTTAGTGTTCTATGCAGAAAATATTTGTATCCAATGTTACATTTACCCTGCTGTTTAAATAAGCACCTTGAGCATGGGAAAGGTACTATATAAATAAAATGTATTATTATTATTATTAAAAATGTGGATGCCTTTGCCAGAAAGCAGTTACCAGGGCATGCTCCCAATGATGGAAATGTCCATATACATATATTAAAATCAATAAAGAATTCAACACAATGGCCACTTCAGTTCCTTGAAACATTATAGAAACACTGTTATCCAGAACATCACCAAAACAAGCAAAGCACATAAAACCGATTAATTTTAATTAGGGTTAATCACTATAATTTTAGCTGATATCAGGAAAAGGCAATTTAACTTAGTGAAGATTATAACAGTATGTAGATTTAGTCGTATTTCAAATCGTATACAAAGAGTATGGCACAGTAATGTAACAAGCTAATCAATATTTTTAAGTATGATTTTTACTATATTTCCTAATAATGATTCCCTTTTCACTCAACTATCTTTGATTACAAAATCGTATTAAACACAAAGAAAATAATAGTGTCTTATTTTAGGCCAAATCTAAAATTTCAATAAAGTGTTTATTGAGTTTTGATGTCCACTGTATATAGTAATACAAATTAAAACATCTGTTACATAATGTTTGTTATAATAAAAGTCTAATAGTTTTCCTATTTGTTACAACTAAAATATAGCTTTTACTTTTTTGGACATCTCAAACTATCAAAGTTCCAAAAACAATTGACCTATTGCTACAAAAGCCAGCCTCAGATAGGAGTCGCTCAGGCCGCTCTGTGTTTGCTGTGGAGAGGTCTTTGGCATGTGGTACAAAGACTTCATCGACCAGTATAGCAGAAGGACAGCACACATCCTTAACCCACTGACATGACCCATCAATCATATCTCCGATTAAGTCATGGACAATGTGGTCCCTTTCCTACTAAAGGCACAAAGGTCAGTACACAAGTATAGCTGACACCAGAAAAAGGAAGTTAAAAATGTTAACAAGTCCATTGTTTTTATTGCTTACCAGAAATGATACGTCATGCTACTGGAAGAAAGCGAGAGTATAACTCCAACAAACAGAAGACAGAAACAAAATGAAATGAATGTGCATCTGTATGTAAGAAGTGGACCAAATATCTTGCAGTCCTGATGATGGTGACGACTGTGTTTACCTTTTCCCCTAAACTCAACTGGCACCACATTCAGGGTTACTTCCCAACTTGTGGCCAGTGCATCTGGGATAGGTTTTGGTCCCTTCTGGCATTGGATCAAGCAGTGTTGAGAATGTAAGCAATTATGGATTAGGAATGTCACAAAATATGATACTTTAGTACTAAGTCGATACCGCAGTTCTGAAAGTGCAACAGTACTAGCTTTTTATTTTTATTTATTTTTAAAGTACTGGTAGTAATAACAAGTGAAAGCCACTACTGCACTCATGTGTGACTGCAAATAGACAAATTAATTCAGAAGACACAATAACATGCAAGAAAAACCTGAGCAAATACTACAGTGTGAGCCTACAGCACCCCTTTAAGAAAAGAAAAAGAGCAGAAGTCATGTCTGAAAATCCTTTGTGTTCAAGGCAGGAGCATTTCAGCATGGTTGTGGGAACTGTGCTTATTATTAAAAAACAAACAACTAAAAATGGCAAAATACACACACACAGGCTTACTTTTATCTCTTTATGGAATTGGTTAACAAATAATTTGTGCATGTTTCAAGAACGCAATGTTACTAATTAGATTATTTTGCAGTGTCCCGAATTTGTAAGAAGAGATAAAATGATGGTGAGATGAATCGCTTTTTAATACAATATCTGAATAAAGAAATGGAGGCATCCTATTCGTTCTCCAATTGCAAGTGCATGTCTACAGATGACCGTCCAAGTATCCAATAATTTTCTAACCTGCATATAAAGAGGAGGAAACCTCTTTACGTATCCACAATTACACACAGACGACTGTGGGATGTGGGAGGAAACGGCACATTGGCAGTGCTAATAACATTTGTTAAAACTGAAAATTGATGGCGATGAAATGAGCTGCTCTGTTTGTTAAAAATTAGTGTTATGTGCTGTTTTAACATAGAGGTGTAATTGCTGAGATGGAAAAATGGCATACTACATTGCTGAATACAAATGCTAAATTTGTGTCTTTTTTTTTTTTTTTAAAAGGCAAACTAATGGTCTTGAGCTGAACCTGTGAAATGTGACAAAGTAGTAAAAACACATCTCATATATTTGAATTAAGATTCTGACTGCAGGTAACGTTAGTCCAATTCATTTTCTAATTCTGAACTTATACACAGACAAAGCAATAACTGATATATGATACTGAGAAAAACGGTACAACAAAGTCGTTATATAAAAGTTTTGAAATAATGGAGTAATATAAAATTGATTTCACACAAGAAGCCCAAAAGTTTTGACAAAGGAAACAAGTACGAAAACGTTGGCATGGCGTAACATTCAGGTGTGTTCACGGACTAAGTTAACCGATATAGAAGTTGGAGCATTGCGTATTTTTTAAAAATTACTTCATCCAAGAGTCAGTTATCACATTTTTTTTTCTCTAAATATTTTAGTAACAGGGAGTCATATTTGAAAATAACAGCAATAATAGAATGGAATTACATGTCTTAATTTAAATGCATGCTTTTTACAGTTCTTTACTATGTCAAGTAATGCAAAATGTCTATTACACAGTAAAATTCAAACCCCTGTTTTTTTTATACTAGTTTACTTAAATGATTGTTGGGTAACTACTTGATGGGTATACAAGTATTTTGAAGTTGCTGTTACTGTTACGTTTTTATTTTATATTCTATTACAGAAAAGGCATAATTATGTTCACTTGAATAATGGAGGTAATTTTAATTTAAAAAAAAAAAAAAAACTTGAATAGGATTTCTGTTTTTGTGATGTTATTGAATATCATGAAAAGGTCACAAGTAGTGTTATCAAATACAAAAATTCTAATATCATGACAGCCCTAGTATGGATACATATTTATATGATTTATAACTAAAAACTATAACGTTGAAGGCAAAGACAAGTTTTTTTAGGTTTCATTTAATCTAAATGATCCTGTAATTAAAAGAGCACTACACTCATTTTCCATTGATGCAAAGACTACCGAAGTAGGTCTTAAAAACCAGACAACAGAGCAGACAGCGTAACTTCAGAGAAGTTTATTTGGAGTTGATAAAAACAGCAGCCAACATAAGTCAAGGACACGTGTTCTTCAGATTGCATAAAAGGATTCTAACCGAGTTCCTGTCTTTTATCTTTTAAACCAAAAGACACAAGGCACATTGATAGGTCACTGAGGATTTTATTGTTGCTTGTTTTTAAATTTATACATTAGTAAACAATAATGACAGAAGGAAAAAAAAATATTCATATTATGCACAAAATTATGTACTCACATTATCAACCCTAACCCCTGATATGCAGTAAATGTGATACTGCACAGTATTTATATACAGTATATATACACATTATACATACACACACAAAATCGGCAAGTATTGGTACTGGGTGGCAGCTCCAGGGAGAAGCTACACTATTGTAACCTGCACAGTTTACACATAATCTGCTTTATCTCCGTGTGCACGTAAAGCAGCAGCACATTTGAAACAGGACAGGCAATTCTACACACAACAGAATTATTAGTCCCCTCTGCCTGCATTATTTTCCCACTAATTATCATAGCTATGGTCCTGCCATAACACAGCCTAGTTGGAAATGTATTTCCTTGAATGTCACATTCATTACTCCACAGTCAAATCTCAACAGCAGCCACACACATCCTGCTGAAAACATCCTATTTCAGTTTTTGACTGCCTTAAGACAATAATCTATCATACTATAAACATATGGAAACAGTAAAAAGATTTCTTCGATAAGCAACGCTTCATTATATGACTTCCAAGTCAACAACTGAACAACAACAACTTGGGTCAACTTATAATTAGTTAAAAAAATTAATAAATAAAACCAATGGAAATGTTTTAGCAAACACTCCCAAATGAAACTTCTTTCACAGTTGCCAGAAGATTTAGGAAGGAAGGAGACAGGATAAGATAAACTTTAGCTGATGTTCAGAAATTATAACGCGGAACAATGAAGGACTTTCCAAACTGCTTTAATCCCAATGGAAGGTCTCATTTAACTTTCCTGGATAAAATGAACAGTCAAAAAAAAGCTAGAAATTCCAGAAAAAAAAGATACTCAAACATGTTGGGAATAAAAGGAGAGTCTACAAAGAATGCACTGCATAGGATTTTGTTCTGCCTTCTAATTTAGATGTGCATACATTTCTTCTTATCATAATCGCATCTGAATATATGACAAGGTACACTATATAAATCAGTTCTCTCTTAAAGTGACAGAATGACACTCATGACTGCATTTAGGAGTTTCAGTCTTGACCCAGTTAAAATTAAAGAAACAAACAAGTAAAGCTAAGAAATGTTATTTCAAATAGCACCTCATTCTGACCTGCAACCTATTACTTGAAATGAGAGATGAGCAGGACAGCAGGTCTTTCAGTCAATTCATGAATTATTAAAATAGATAAAATTAAGGTGTGCTGGGGTGTTGTCATTGGTTTAGGGGCACCTGTTAAATGTCCTTCCATCACCTCTTGGGACAATAAGATAAAAAAAGGAAACAAACAGATTTTAATAGTATGAAAATAAGAAAACAAAAACTTCAGGTTATAGCAGTTAATGAATAAATCAATTGAACTGCTTATTTGTCTAAGGTGACAATGTTTAAAATACACATTTCTCATGAAAACTGCTAATCATTAAAATGCACTGAAAGATGTAGACAAAATGAATTATTGGTCTGACAAAATTTTCTGCCACATAGTGGTTAATGATAATTAAGGAAAAATGGCTTAATTCATATACTTTACTTGATAGGCATTGAGAGGGAAGATTGCCCCCGTATTCAAAATACAACTCTAGTTGAGTGCTCAATGGGCCAGAGTTTGTGATGCATTAATGAATCAATCACAGTTAAGTTAAAATGCCATGTGTAACATACAGTACATTCAGAGCTATCTGTTACTTTATTGATGAAAACCACAATAGCTTACCACCTTCTTCTCACCAGTTAATTTACTTCACATTGTCTAAACTGAAAGTGGGACTGATGGAACAAGAAAGTACACTAGCACAGAGATGACTTGCTTCTGCTATATAGGTGCAGTTTGGAAGGCATAATCAAACAAGACACTGCAGAATTTAGCATTGGTATAGAAAAAAAAAAAATCACATTCTAATTATGACCTTTTTTTCTGCTGGGAATATGTTTTGACCTGTTTTTCCTCTAAATTGGATTCATTTACTTTACCAACATTTTTAAAAGCATTAAATGATAGTTACATTAGTCATCACATAATATGTGGAAGTGAACGGCAGCAATGACCACAAGCTTGGCCAAATAATGTTTAATATAAAGTCTCCCAAACATATTTTGAATGCACAATTTTATTTTAAAGCTACGGTCGAAAGTGCAGAACCTCCAGAAGAAAGTAAAATGCAGCTTCAGAAATTGCATATTAATGATCTGTACATTTTTCATAATGTTGCCAAGACATGCGCGGATTCCCTCCATACTTTTGGGTTAAACAAGTTCAGGAAATAAAAGTTTGATTTTTAAAGGACAGACTAAAACAAACGTATAAAGAAGGGCAGTTGAACATATTGGTCTCTGTGTTTCATAGATTACTCCTTACTCTAACTGAATGCTTCATAATCTAATATGCAAATTTAAAGATTTCCTGTCAAACTAGTAATTTAGCTACTATGAATAGCCCAATGAGCTAGTAAAATTTTCCAACTGTAATAACTTTTCACAAATCTTCTATTAAAGTCTACCTCCTATTAATAGTACAGGTCAAATATCCCCATTCCTCCTCAGAAGAGGTGGTTGTGAACACCAGGAGAAAAGAACAGGAACACAGACTTGTGTTTTGCTTGTGCTGGTGACCTGAGCCGCATAACATGGCTCTCCAAACTCTTCTTTGTCAGCTGCTTTTGACATCTCAGGTGTTGTAGTCAGCAGCTCTCTCTTGTTGCATACTCAGGTTCACGCATAAGCTGTATACTACACCTCATCTATGTCATGTTCCATTTTAACTAAGTGCTCAAAGTCTTGTGTTTAAAGGTAACTTCGCTGTGATATGTGCAATTTTGTCTGATTATAATTAGAATGAGATATTTTAAATTAAATCTTGTCTGTTTCCATATTAATCTAAATCTATCTAAAATGGGGGTATATTTGAATTCAAGTATATTAGATACATCTATAAGTAATTAATACAAATGTAATGTAAGATACATGCAATTCAAATGTTGAAAGCCAAAACTAAAGGTAACTCAAAGTGTGTTAGAAGTCAACCGGGGGGATCAGTTTCTGCTAGTCCAAATTGAATGGAATGCAACTAACCAAAATATCATTAGACAAGTTTCTAAAACTATAATTTTAATCAGTAAAAATATATTTACATATACCAAAAACATGAATTAGTGTCAAGAAGATATGCATTAGCACAAGAAATTAAATGCTGAAACAGCTTGCCGCTCTTTTTTAAGGAAATGCATCAATATGAGCTGCAGCCATTGCTGTCAAACTACCTTAAAACGTAGCGGTCGATACTCCTGTTAGACTGGTGAATCAAGGATGAGCTCTTCAAAATGTATTAAGAAATATGGCATGAGCAGAAACAGCATGAGAAATAACAGTTAATAAATGCTGGTGAATCCTACCCTTTCTGGAGCTGAGGGAGGAAATGTTGAGTGCTCACAACAGATTCTGGTCAGAAGTATTTCAAACACTCGAACACCAAGAACAAATACCAGAAAGTCAAAATGTACAAACCAATATGCTTCAACTGCCCTGCCTGGCTAGTCCTTACCAAACCCTTTCCAGCTATTCATGAAAAAACAGCTCCCCAATAGATTTTGTCTGCCCTTCAAAAACCTAAACATGATACCTAATCATCCAAAGTAAGAATACTTGGTGACTTTAAAAAATATTTATATGTAGCAGTTAACAGTATGGAGTACAGTTTCTAGAATGTGTTTCTGCAAACACAATATGATTTTGAAACTTGATGCTAGCTTCTAAATCTCCCCACTCTCTGCTTGCTTCCCTGGGAGACCAGGCCTCTTTGAAGTGTCCGCTGCTAACAATTGCAAGTGCATTTTACATCCCTCTGCAGAGTTCTAAGGAAACAATAAAACATTTATACGTTTTCATCTGGCAGACTGGCAATCAACTCTTCAAAACCACAACATACTTTAACCCCCCACCCTACCCCCACAATTTCTCTGCTTGCTTCTATCCCTTACGAAACCACCCCAAATGTCAAGCTTTACAGTTTCAAATAGCAAAGTAGTCTGCTTATAAACTACTTAAAAATAATTTTAATGAAATGTCAGCTTTTGAAGGAAAAAAAAAAAAAAAAAAAATCCCTAGACCACTTCAGACATGAAGCAGTTGTGCCTGATCTAGCACACCTTCTATATAACTCAGCATTCCCCAGAGGAATAAATATTTTAAGAACTTTAAATCTCCTAGATTGGTTGTCTATTACTGGCCTGAGTGCTGTAATAAACAGATTTTCAATCAAATCTATGCCTAACGTATCTTCTAAAGATTATACTATATGGTTCAAGAAAAAAAATTCTTGAATTTCAAAAGACAAAATAAACAAACACAAACAAACAACTAGGCTTTACAGTCACTATACCTTCTCACACAAATAAAACCTCTCATACCAAGGCCGATGCCATAACCTAACTGAAAGAGTAAAAGTTTAAAGTATGATTAGAAAAGTTAAAAAAATTAGATGTCACAAGTGCTTAACACAAAAATAAGCAAGTTGATCAAAAGAAACATAAAAAGGAAATGAATTAAATATTTGACACTTCCTTGTAAATAGCTTCTAATGTGGCACAAAGAAATGAAAAATACACCTGCCAAAAACTAAATGAAAAAATCAAAAGATCAGTGCTAAAGGATCCCAAAAGTCTGACTCCTTGCAACTTGGCCACACACAATTCAGAAGGGATAAGGTACAAAAATCTGTGAAATGCAACAGTTATTTAAGGTCAAAGTATAGACAGCTTGCCATAACCTAAATAAAAAGAACAGAAGTGTAAGACGAGTGTCAAATAACTGCCCCTTGTTGGGAAGCAGCAATCCATTTTAATTACAGACAAGGAATGCCTAATGCCACAGTTATGGGGAGTAGGAATTTCTCCCTGTTACTGATTCCTCTAGACTTACACCCTCCAGCTGAGCATTTAGGCCCGGACATGCATACTTTCCTCTAAAAACAGACATCAACACAAAGCAAGCTATATGAGGTCTGACCTGTGACAATTGAACTCTTTAATATGTAAGCCAGGAAGCCACAGGCCAATTAAAGATTTAGAACTGCACTAGAGAAAGAAATTGACAACAGCTCTTTCTTCATTTGGAATTGCTGGGAAACCACAAAAGCACTTTATGGCAAAAGAAAACAAAGCTGAACGCTTGTATGGTTAAACTCACAACAATATATCAGAAACGGATATAAACTCCTTCATTTTTATTTTCAGTTAAGGGATTTCAGGCACAGAGCTGCTAAGTAATAACATGTATTAGTTTTGTGGGTTGCCCTTTAAAAATTTTAATAAACATGATTATAAACAAAGACAAAACAGTTTCAGAAGATTATTTAATATAAATACAACATTGATACAAAAGTAGAGGGCCTGAAAAGGGGTTAAATTAACTGTAGCTTTCAAATAATTAAACCAACATTGTGAATTTTTGTTGTAAAACACATCACTATTCCCCAGGTAGTAACCTTGAGTAAAGTATTCTAGCCATACATTCCTAGGTAGTGGAGAAAATTTTAAAGGATGGCGGTTAACAACTTGCAAAGATCAAATTATATTTTGATAAAAAAAAAAATAACTTGATTTTCAGTGTTTCTAAGTTTAAAGCTCATTTCGCCATTGCTAAGAAAGAAGGGCAAAAGAAAACAAAGCTGCCATGGCAACATATATTTAAACAGAATTGAAAAGTCAATCACAGCCTAGTGCTTGAAAGAAACACACTTATGCAGAAACTCTGAGGTAGTATGACCCCAGTTTTCTTAGCTCATTTATAAACTTTCATAGTTTTAAAGAAAAAATAAATAGTTATAAAAAATAAACACTTAACAATGGCTGTAAAGTAGAAAAGGGGTCATTTACCTTGCATTTTCCTGTTTTGCTTTATTTTAGAATAAAAAAACATTTGGATAGTACTGGAAAAAGGAACATTTGTTATGCTTAAGTTTTTGAACTTTTTTTTTTTTTAAATTTTATGATGAACCATATAACTGTTTGATTTTATACATGGTAAAATCTGTTTGCAAATGCAAGGTCACAAATCCACAGTACATACACCCACCCCAAAAAAAATAATGTTGAAGCACATCCAACTTGACATATTCATCTGTATGTTTTCAGTGCTTACCATGGACATGCACCACTAGAGGGAGCCAAAAATAAATAATCCAAAGCAAATCAAAAACCAGTACACTAATTCATATTTTTGAATTTAACACAATCAGTATAGGAAAAGCTACAGTTTCATTAAAATAAACCTTTTGACATGTCATAATCAGCATCTTTCTAAATAGTCTTCTCCCCAATACAGTGTTACTTTCAAAGACTTGTGATGGTTTTACACCCAAAAAGAGATTAACAGTACTGCTTAAACACTAAGCTCCAAATGTACACTGTATGCCCTAATACTCCCCCAGCAACTGACTGCAATTCAGGAACTTTTGTATTGATGATTCAAATTTTTGCAATTACCACAATCCGTAATAGTGAAAGATACAGTTTAACTAACAAACTGATCCTCAAGACCTGTCATCATTAGACACTTTTTTCCTAAAATAGTCTTCTCCCCAAAAAGTCTTACCTTCAGAGATTTTTAAAGTGTATTTCCCAAACACAGATTAACAGCTATGCATAAGCAATAAGCTCCAATCGTGCATTGTATGCCCCCATCATCCCCACCAACTGCCTGCTTTTCTCTTTCTCAGTAATCAAGTCTGCATGGTAAACACAGTTAAAAAAGGTGCTGCATTATACACATGGGGATCCTCAGTCAAACATTTGCATGGTGTCGAGATCCTTTACATCATTACAGTGGGAAGGAAGAGTTTTTTTTACCTTTTTATAAGTCTGTGAGGAGATACCTGGTCATTTAGGCAAGAATGCAGGATATGAGAAATGGGACCCAGGATAACATGCAAGCTCTCCAGGACAGAACATGGTACTGATGGAGGTTCTAGAGAAAAAGTAAAACTGAGTTGGGCTTTTTGGGGTAAATCTGAAGGCAACCAGTAAAAGACCTTCCTCATGACATCCATATTTCAAACTTCACAGAGAACTATTGGGAAATCCACATGGATGCAGGGATGATCCAGCTTCACTATACCCTAGAACGAGACAAATAAAAATATAGAAATTTTTTTTATAACTTCTAGAAATCACACTCACATCCTCCAGGAATGCTGCTCATTCACTTCAGAAAACCATCACCCACAGCTCAAAGTACGAAGAACTCAGACAAGCAATTAATCGGTAAGACTAGCCTGATAAAATCTGACTAAATTCCATCATAAAAAAATATTTCTTAGATAATCTGCTCATCTTGCCTAATCCTTCTCAGTATACAAATTAGCTTCTAAAAAAAATTCCACTGAAGATTAAGAACAGATTAGCTTTAGAAGGTCTCTGTGTTCCTGAGCCAAATAACCATGTTTCTTCTTGCCTTTCAGTAGTGACCATGTATCCAGCGGGGAAAAAGTGGTTTGAAAAAAGTTATAGACTCTTTCAGCAAGAGGGCTGTGAAAGCACTATCAAAAATAATACATACACACATAAACAAAAAATGATGTCCATCATTTGGTGAAAGCCACAGAGATCCATTTTTTTTTTCTTTTGCCAGATATATTTATAATTTCTCATGAAATTATTTAAAGGAAAATATAAAGGGTGTTGGGAAGGGATTAAACTCACTAACCAAACATTACTATATTACCTTTGGGGTCATTCCATGTCAAATCAATCAATGGCCCTTGCACATAGGATTCAAAAAATTCTGGAAAAATTACCAGGTGTACCCATGTTAGTTATTTTTTTGATGCAAGATCAATACTCTCCAAGATACAGCCAGTTTACTGAGGGGACAGAAATCTCAATTTTATCCGGCCTCATTTTTTCCAACAAAAAAAACCACCGAGCAGGCTCAGACTTTGCACGCTCGTACATTAATTGGTATAGTATGTGACAAAATTAAAACATTTGGTCCAGATGACCCTGTGTGGTAAAAGCAGCCCTTTGAAATTGACCAAAATTTGAGTTTTTGGCTCAGCTAAGTTTAGGCCTCAGAAGCACATACAGTATTCATAACTAACTTAGACTTTTGATTTTTTTTCCCTATTCAAATAACTATATAGGCTTTCTGACAAAGCACTATATAGAAAAGTAACTTTACCACGGTTTGAACAGGACACCTGTCAAATCCAAAAAAACATTTTGGATTCCATTTTCAGAGCACCCTAACGGCATGTAGGAATGTGCAGGTAAATTTTAAAATATTTTGCATTTATTCTACATTGTCCCTTCTTTCTCAAAACAAAACCCTTACTTTTCTTATGCAAATCTTTCATGCTCATTTTCCATCCTAAACATAGGCTGAATGCACTATGTGTCAATAATGGTAATTATTAAGTTTTCAATCAGTAAGTTATCAAAAATGTGAAACTTTTTTCATATTAAATGACGATGTCCTATCTCATGTTGCTGAGCAGAGAATGCGATTTTCCATGGCCAAAGTACCTGGTACTCGAGAATACCACTGTTACATCCCTAAAGAAGATGGCAAACTCCAAGTCAGTCAGGTGTCTGGTATAGACAGTCAATTGACTGTTTGAATATTCACCACTGAAGCAGCAGCCAAGGTCCTGCAAAATCTCACGATCACACTCCTGATGGATCAGATATGTCCCTCACATTAGACCAGTGTTGTATTGGAGGCTATGTTGGGTGCATGTATGATGAAAAATGTTTCATTTGTGTGATTCGTGACAAGAGTGAAGCTGAATCAGACATCCTTACACATTTCATACACCCAAACTGTCTTGTGCAGCCTTTTCATTGGCCACCTAGAGACAATATTTATTAGGTGCCATTACAGTGTGTCATTGCACTACTTATTGCACCTACAATGGTCAGTGGGGGGCTACAGTACCATCTTGATCTCAAAGACAAAGATACCCTACACTCTGCACTTAAATTGAAACAGAAATGAAATGGGTCACATTCTTGCTGCTGCAATGCCAAGATGTTAACATTTCATTACAACTGCTGCATTTAATGATAAATCAAGCAGCTGTTATTCATGTGTTGTGCTTAAAGTGCCTTTGGTGATTTTTTTTTTTTTTTTTATTAATCCTAAACCCAAGTTAGTAATGAAGAACTTGATGATTATCATTACTGACAAATGGTGAATTTAATCCATGTTTAGAATAAACATGAAAGATTCACTTAAGAAAAGTAAGACTTGTTTTTTTGAGAAGCAAAGAACTATGTAGAATACAGGAAAGATTTTTTATTTTAATTTTAAAAATGTCTGGACATTCCCAAAGAGCTTTAAGCTAGTCTGAAAATTAGACCCAACATGATTTTTTCACATTTGAGAGGTCTGCTGGTCAAATCCTGATGCAACTTCTTGTTTGTTTGTAAAATTCTGAAAAAAGCCTTGTGTAGGCATCTAAACATGGAAAAAGTTCAGCAAGCTGTATCAGTTAGGATTATGCTTTCTGAAAGCCTCAACATGGCAAAGCCAAAAACACAATTTTTGTTTTCCATTTTGAAGGTCTGCTCTTACCAAGTGGTGTCATCTGGAACAAACATTTTGATTTTTCTTACATACTATACCTATAAAGGTACAAGTATGCAAAAACCGAGCCTACTAGGTGGTTTAGTTCTTGAGATATGATCTGGTGAAATCTATTAAAAAATAAAAAAAAAAAGGTCTGTATCTTGGAAAATATTGATTTTACATCAGAATAATTTTACAGGGTGTCTCCTGGATAACATGGGTACACCTGGTATTTTTTTCAGAATTTTTTCTGGGACTTCCAGAAAATCAGTTGATTTGACATAGAGTGACCCTTAATAGATATATATGAAACTAGTATGACTTTTACAAAATTAAAGTAACAGTTGCTGAAACCTTTCTTCCATTCATCCATTTTTATCTCCCTTTTCCTCTACAGCATATCCCAGAGTTAGTGTCTATCACAGAAATACTGGTGGAAGGCAGAAGGAAATCCTGGATGGAATGCCAGTCCATGATGGGCTATTCCCATTCAAACATACAGCAATACTTGAAAGTAATCTTACATGCAAGGATTCATAACATGGGATGAAGCAGAGGTCCCTGGAAAAAACACCCAAAGAGAAACGGATCAGGTCAGAAATTCAACTTATTTACTTGCTTTTCAAGTTAATTAAGAGTTTGACCTAAATCAGTTTTGAATATTAGGGTCTTACAAACTACTACAAGAAAAGTGCAATAAGATTTGAAATCCATAACATACTTTTGAGGTATGCAGGAAATGAAACAGCTTAATAAAAAGCTTTACATAAAATACAGCTATACAAAAAAATCTCTTAACATCAGTTTGCACTGGCTTCTATAGGTACATCCAAATCTCCCAATATAATAGGTGTTTTGATTTAAGGTTCACAACAGTATGTTTTCAGTACATTTTTGCCCTTTTGTTGTTGTAATTAGCAACAAAATCACTGTATGTGACTGTGATTTGGGTTTTTCTACCACAGGTATGACCTCTCCACTTGCTATTCTTAGTGTTTTGCTAACAAGGGCTGCTTGTTTTGCTACATAAATAGTAAGCATCAGAAAATTAAAAAAAGAGGCATGTGCATCATACATGGGGCTAAAGCAAATGAATGTGTGTGGAAATGGAAGGTAAACATAAAAAAATAAATGAAGAAGCCTTGTCAGTGTAAAAATTGTTATATCACTACCAAATGGAAGTTTATAGAGACTGAGAAAGGTAGTTAATGTCTGTTTAAAATAAAAAAAAAATGTGTGGCTATGTAATGAGTAATTATTAAACACTGTACATATTCATATACCCTTAAAATTTCTGTGGAAAACAAAAATCTAGACATCTAAACATATAGCCTTTGAAGCAAATAACATTTGATTTTTACCATAATATCAACACAGAAGGAATGCTGCCATTGTAGTTGACAACAGAAAAACAAGATCTTAAAAATTAACAGTTCTTTGAATATTGTGCACATTAAAACTAGGATAAGATCTGTCTCACTGCGATACTGGAAACTATTCACATAAGCAACTAAACATGAATAAATTATAATAAATATGTTTATACACAGAAATAACTAATTAGCAAATCTTAACACATTTTATATTCGGAGGGTGGGACAAAGGCAAACCAAGTACAACTGCGCTCAGGATGGAATTGCACTGTTAGTTATACTTATGCAAACAAAGTCAATTTAGAGTAACTAAACATTTGGGAGGAAATTGGTGCTCCCTGACTTAAACATAAAGGGCAATTAAAATTGGTATCAGACAGCAGTGCGTGTGTTTATTCAGGATTATCTCAAACAAATAGCAACCTAGGTGTGAGACAGCATGCAAACTCTGGCATCACACAGATAGTGATTTGCTCAAATAACCATGCAAGCTTTTGACTGAATGTACCCAACTTGCAACAAACTTACTTCAATTGGGCTCTGCTACATGTTTAATGCAACTCCAGATTCAAAGCATACTTTGTAAGTACCGCCTGTTGATGTTTCCTAGTGATGATCTTTCAGGTGTTACCAACGTGGTTTCAGTCAATGGGCTCAGATGAGTGAAAATACCTGGATTTCCAGGTCACAGCTTCACTCATTCACTTAGTAGTGAGGAGTTTCACCCCAAACCTACCATCAATCCCAAGTAATTTCATTACCATAACAGACTTGCTGCAAGCATCATGATGACCTTTTAGTTTGGAACTGTCTGGTTAAGCAATGACTAAATTATGTACCATGAGTATTCGAAGGAGTGTTTAGGAGTGTCCTGCATTACATAAGCAAGCCATTCTATTATAATTCTTAATACTCTCACACAACATTAAGACAGTACAAGCTGAAATGGGGGCAGCTCATACCAGAGTAGTCTCAACTCAAACCATGCACAACTCAAATGGCATAACATTTGCAATAATGAAAGCTTATTACTGTTTTACCTTTTTTTTGTGTATGAAGAAGAGAAAGCTTTTTAAATAGGCATAATTCCTACAATCTCATATTGTAACGCAAGACCTACCTATTAATTAAATTTAGTCATTAACCTCCTGATAGAAGGCAAAAGTAAATACAGGTATTTGGTTAAAACAGTGCATTAAGCAATACAAATAAATTACCAGTGTCATTGCAACCCTAGTGGTTTCTTACCTGAGGTATAAGATTTTTTTGAATTCGCTTTAGCTTTGCCTTCTTGCGACCATTCTTCATCACAAATGTCTCCTCATAAAACTCATGAGCCAAATCACCATCCTCATCAAAGTACAAGGAGCTGTAAAGAAAAAGGAATACCTGACTATTTTTGAAGAGAAAGTAACCAACAGGGAACAGTAAGAAACCAAAAAAGAAAAGCGACTTGTATTTGTTCTTCTTCTATAATGCAAACTTGTGGATAACGACTCTTGAATAGTAGCAGGAAAAAACAACAACGGACATATACAGAGACATTAGGAAAAGTTAGCAGAAAGAAACATACAAGATAATCCATGTTAATTAAAATATTTGACACTTTATCACCTTGGTAGTAAAGTCTAGAACTGCATATTACAATCTCTGCTGGAATGTATATTTGGAAATGTCAACACAATATTTTTCAACTTAAAAAGTAATTGTACCAGAGGTATATTCTTTATATTATTTATAAATATAGGATGTTTATAAATTAATATAGAAGGGGAAGGAGATGCCTTGAAAGCTTGCATATTGTAATCTTTCTAGTTAGCCAATAAAAGATATAATTTTGCTTAACTTCTTACCACAAGGATGGTTAAAAAAACATAAAACTGCAAATACCTTGGGGAAAAAATGGTAAACATGACAGAGAAGAATACTTTCCAGCCTAACTCCCAAGGATGTACCTGCATACCGCCAGAACCACTCACTTCAGAAAACATTGCTTAAAATCAATGAAAATTCCAATAAAATACACCTAATTCAATAACAGTAGATTCTGCAAACATACGGTCACAGCACACAAGTACTCTACTCTACTCTGTGTTATGATGGCTAAACTGCTGCAGTTCTCTTTTTAAAGTTCTTCCTCTGTAAAATGTCAACAGGTTTGAAATTACACCTCCTTAGTTTATATCAAAACAAAAAGTACACGCTTTCCGTGAAAATTAGATTTATGAAGCTCTACAAGATCTGATAATACGTTTTCTGTATTGTTCATTCCAAATAATAGTTAGATTTTAACTTAGTACTACAAAACCCTATAATGCAACTTTCTACAAAAACGTAATTTACCTCTTAGAACTTCTGCTGTTTCTCTCTCTCTTCCTAGATCCAAGTTCAGTTGGTCTCAAATTAAATATTTCTACATTTTCAATTTCAATCTTTTCAAACTTTGTACTTTCACAGCAATGTATGATTTAAACTTGGTTCCTTAACCTTAAAAGCAATGGCCAGAATTCAACAATTCTTTTCTGTTGCTTTCGGTGTTGTGAATGTGGCATACTTAAGCAGTGCTTGATCAATGTTTCTTGTATTGACTGACTTTTAATATGCCTATCATTACTGCTCTAATATAAATACTATGTAGTGTTATGCTGTAGTTTTTGTATGTTTAAAGCAGCTTTTGATATCTTATGTTTGAATCTGTGGACAAAATTCAAGGGTGTCTTTGGTGTATCTGCTATCTATATTTTAAGTATATTGTTTAATAGTGTATTTGAAGCTGTATTGTGGTTGTTTAGCAGTGATGGCGTGCTAACAGTGATAGCTATAACATTCCTGTTCGACCTTGTAGTTTTAAATCGAGATTAAATTACTCCGTCTGATTTAAGCGGTGACATATGTTAAAGAATATCGACTATCCCCAACCCACGTTTTTAAAAACAAGTTATCTTCCGATTTCTCAACAGTGCTTACCTCCTTCTGACGAAGACAAAGGGGGTGGCTGTCCTAGAAGCCCGGAGCCTGGCCAGGGACTGCTCATTGGCAGCACAGGGTGGATCGGAACTCGTTCCAGAGCCAGAAAACGGCCAGAATCCACGTGATTTGGATCCGCTGCCACCCATATTCAATATCGAAACATCTTCTGGATGTGTCAGGCCAGGCAATGAAGACCAACGTTAAATCAGAGCACAGAACGTTTAACCGAGTAAAAGGCGTACTCGAGTTAATCTGTGGATCGGGCCAAAGCCACCTTCGCGATGACTAGTCCAAGATCCCTAGCTTCTTTCACCCTCTTTTGGTTTTATGCAATGTTTTTCTCCCTTTACAAAGGCTGGTTAAAGTGTTTTTGTCCCTCCTTGATGTCGCAAGGTATTCAATATTTAAAACCCGACATTGCAAATCCCACATTTACTTTATAAAGGACCATGCTTAAATTGTCACCGCTTCTTCCACACGCTGGTTCTCCAGCCCCACTGCCGAAACACAACCACCAATTTACTGAGCCAAGTTAGGGGTTCTCGTTATCTGCAAATCCTGGAGTTAATCCTTCTTCCAATTTTTTTTTCTTTTTTAAAACTGAAATACTAAACTGCTTATTTATTATATTTTATTTTGTCCAGTCTCTACTCAGTGTGGCCTGTCACTATAAGTTATATCCTTCACAGCTTTCTGGACTCGTAATTGCTCTCGCCCGACACTGGTCTCAGTCCAGCAGCAACGTAAGTGGCCGGCAACTCCCTCTCTTTCCCTCGCCCCTTAGAAGGCCTGTCCGCTTCTAGGTCGCGTTTAACCTCTTGTCTTCACCCTTCGCTGTTTCTTTTTGGTTCTCGATATCAATAGGTTCATAGTCTGGATGCCGGGTTTTAACTGGGCACAGAAAATCTCCACAACACACAAAAACTCAAACACCTTGCTCTGGCGGTCAGCACCACTTTACACCGAACAGCCATAAGCAAACAAACGTTGACGTCAGCGTCATTTCCGGTCTTCGTCAAAGATGAACCTTTGTCACGTGTCGGGGGTAGGAAGTACGGAACCGGAAACGCCTGTCTAGCAGGTATGCTATGTCCAGTTCACTTTTAATTACCCATTCTAAGTAGTTTAAGACACTCACGCCGCGAAGTTAAAAAAAGATTTTTAAAAAGTCTGAATTAGTGTTAACTCTAAACATTAGTCGTAATCCGGGAAGTTCATAAGAAATGTAATGATTTACTTCATGAGGTAGAAGTACATAAGTAAACAAGAATAACTGCACAGTGTTTATAGTCCTAACTATTCTGGAATGTAATAGAAAAAATAGGATTCGTAATCACTTGAAATGCTATAAAACGATATCCCACATGCTTATCTTTGAAATGTGTCGTTTTGACCTTCTGAAATTGTCAACCTAGAGGGCTAGGAGCACCGTTAAAGAATCAAATACCAAAAATACCATATTCGTAATCAGCAACTTCGAAAAAGAATAAAACAACACGACTCGTGCTTATATTACTGATCCCCAATTTTTTTTAAGTTTTGTGCAGAGTAGTAACTTTGACCCCTTGTATTCCACTGGAAGTGATCCCTTGGGGTTGGTTGGTGTGGTATGCATGCCTCCATGTCTTAAAGGCCGATATACTCACCTCTTAAGTATTTTCTGGCGGTCTTTGTCACCTGCGGGCAAAAACACAAATGCAAACTTTTCTCCCTAATCAAGATTTTCTGTCTTACTTGCATTTAGTATCTTCTTAAAAAAAGCAAAGAGGGAGGAAACTTGATGGAGTACTATGTACCCCTTGAACTTATTTGACTTCAGGACTACAGACATAACTCTTATTCCAAGGTTCAAATAATTTGACACTACCTGTTTCAAGATGTCTTGGGGTATTCTTCTTAAGAATTTATATTTGAACAATAATCTTCTTGTTCACTTTATCTGGAAGACTGATGAGTTGTCACCTGGCTATTGACACATGACTGAAGACAATGCCCTAATTGTAACAAATTAAGCGCCTTTGGTCCTTCATCATAAATGATTATAAGCAAGAGAGTTGCTTGCTTTGCAAGAATAATAATGGGGACATTGAGACAGAAGCCAAGTAAATCAAACAAAGAAACTGATGAATAGGTCAAACTATTCTCACTTCTTTACTCCAGCCTTTGCATCCTTAAGGTTTCAATTCTGATTAAATCAAGCGCTCATTGAATTGGAGGTTTGGCTGGTCTAGGTTGTGAGGAATCGTAGGTTGGTTGTCTAATGGGGCTCTCCCAGGAGAAATGTACCAGACATGATTTAGAGAAAGCCTGAGAAAGGATTACTTTATATCTCCTTGGTGGTATGTATGGATGTACTGTATGTTGGAATTTTCCAGGAAGTGCTTGATGCCCATGCTTTGGCTAAGGTCCATCAGTAAGGGAAAAAGATTTACAGATGATGAAAGAAAAGGAACAATTCAATCATTGTGTCCTCAGAACCCTCTAGAAAGCAATCTTTGGTAATGAAGAATTTTGTCAGTTTCTGTAAAAGGTCTGAAACTTTAGCCAGAGGTCACACTGTACACTTACCAACACCCATCTGCTGGAATTGAAACCAATGTTCAGTCACTAAAGCCATGATCTTGCAAAATGCTCAAACCCTGTGCCCCAAACAGTCCCTATGTTTCCAACTGGGCTAAGGTCCTAGGGTACAGGGTGACCACGGAAAGGGGTTTAACGGCAAGACTTACCGTAAAATGTCACTAGGTGGGTAGCAGCAGCCCCTTGGTTAGACACTGACAGGCAACATAAAATGCAGAAATAAGTGTCACAACTGCTGAACCTCCTTCCTCAGCTGTTCCAAGGTGTTTGGCTGAAGAATTTGAGTCTGCCTAAATCCACACATATTACCTCAGCAGGAGTCATTCTCATTTTTTTATTGATAGCTGGGAGAAGAGAATAGAGGAGATCCTAGAAAAGTTAGCCAGATTTACTCAGTTCTGAGAGATAAGCTTTCCCTCTTTTCATAATCTTAAGAGCACAGGAAATTTGACAAACAAGAGGGACCATTCAGTCCACCAAGCTTGTTTGGCAAATAGATTAGCTGTCCCAATATCTCATCCAGATACTTAAAGGTTGTCTCTGTTGATTGTTCCAGATTTCCACAACTCTTTATAGAAGTGCTTCCTGGTTTCAGTCCTAAATGTACTTTCCTTTAATTTCCACTCTGTTGACTTTCTTATAAGTCATTATTTTTCATTTAAACAATTCAATATTGATTCGTAAAGTCTTAAGATTGATCTTCTGAATTTCTGTCCTGCTCAAGTATCATATGTAGATTTTTACTTATCTTTGTTTTCAGCGTCTGCTCCAGTAGGTGTCTGTAATATGCCTTTTAAGGCTTTCTACGTAAAAAGCACTTTACTACTTCACATAGGATGAGAAGGCTCTGGCTACAGGTAGGTCAGCATAAAATGGTGTGCCCTTCTCCACAGAAATCAGCACCTTAGACACTTGAAGCAGATGTGTAGTCTTATTACAGATTCAAACAGTGTGTCAGTAAAGAACAACTGGACAAAAGCAAAGCTATATGTAATTTGTGCAGCTCAGAAGTTAAGTATTGTCGTAAAACAAATTTGAGAAATCATTTATCCCACCAGCACCCATAAACGTAATCCCAGTTGACATCCTAACAAGTAGAGCCAAAACAAATTTACACCAGAAACAGCAGTTAGCTCCAACCTTCCATTTAATCTGCCTTGTGCCCAGAAAATAACAATCTATAGCAGTTTTTATCTGTAAAGATAAGAGACCTTACACTTTTGAAAATGAAGGCTTTCAAAGTTTTTCAAACTGTGATATGCTATACCAGCCAGAAAGCAAATGAGCTATTGTACCTAGGCTTTATGAAGATCTTCAGCAACAAGCAAAGCATCGCCACATCCCTCAGGTCAGCAGTTGAGTAACCCTAACCTGTGACAACTAAGGATCTAGGACAGCAGATTCCTATGTGATGAATCACATTGCTACATTTGCAACGACTGTGTTTCAGACAAGCGCACTGCATGGTGTCAGTCACACCACGAGAAAACTCACTGCCTATACAGTATGCCGAGCTGCTGAGATGGCTGGCTGGCTATTTCAAAATCCTTTCTAGCATTTTCAATGTGCTGATCCATCGCTTGATTGCATCAAATCAACATTTGTCACTTTCCTCTTGGCATCACAGATGACTTGTGTGTTAATGGAATATCACTGCTCATGGTTAGCAAAAGCAGCTACTTTCTTGGCAAGTGTCCTTATTCCAATATGAAGTAAAGTGATCCAGTTGCATTAGGAGAACTGGGCACTGCTGCAAATTGGCAGTTTACATTGGTAAAAATGTTGTTTTATGTATGTGCACCCACACCAAACCAAAGCTGGACAAAAACCGATGAATAACCACAAACGTTCTTCACTTCAAAAGGCAGAACTGGCTCCCTTAAAAGAGAACTAAAACACAGTCTGTACATTAATATTAATCACTTTTGAGGTGCAATATATTTGTCACATCAACTCACATTGTATAAAGGCTTGGTGGTATTATTATGTAAGCGAGTCATCATTTAGCTAGATTGGCTGCATTTCAGCAAATTTCTCTCCCTCTGAACCAAAGAAATCTCATACAGCATATTGTTCAACGATGGTGCAGCATTCATGTTCACTTGACCATAGCTTCAACTCGACTAACAGTAAGCCATTGCAAACATGTTGTATAGTTGCATTTACCCTGCATAATTTTCAAAGTGCCTTTACTTTTTGATTTGACCTTGTACATTAATGCTGTCGTAACTGCTATTTAGAATGTTACAAGTTGAACTTTTTCATTAAATTGTTTTACTTAACAGTACGTACATGTCCTTGTATTCTGATACTTGATTTTACCCTTTAAGAAATCGAACTGCCAATAAGCCATTGCAAGTGTGTTGTATTGCAGTTACCGCACAATTTTCAAAGTGCCTCTACTTTTTGATTTAACCTTGTACATTAATGCTCTCATTACTGCTGTTTAGAATTTTACAAGTTGCTGAGTTTTTTTTTTTTTAAAACAATGAAATCCAATTTCATTAAACTGTTTTAACACTATGTACATGTCCTTGTATTCTGATACTTTGACCAATTTTAGATACATTTTTACCCTTTAAGAAATCCTATATGGATATTTTGCTGTCATTTTTACTTTAACCACTGAAAGTCAAAAGCAGTGTTAACTAATTTTACATTTTAAGAACATAAGTAAAAAAGAAAAATGTATTCCATCCTTCTAGTTGAATACTTTGTAGAGCCACCTTTTGCAGCTTCAAGTCTTTTCAGCTCTGTATATTCCAGCCTTGCACACTATTCAGGTAGGTTCTGATTTTTCAGATGTTTTCCACTTTGTTCATTCTGCTTGCACTACAGTTTTTATTTTTATTTTTTAAAATAGTCCCACAAATTATCAGTGTGAGATCAGAGCTTTGCCTGCACCACAATAGGACACTCACCTTTTTGTTCTCATGTCACTTAAAGGTTACTTTGGCCTTGTTTTGAGATTATCCAGTTGAAAGATTAAATGTTGCCAATGCCTCAGCCTTTTATTTTTTTCTTTTTTAGCTGGCTAATTCAGATTTCTTTTGTATAATATGCTTAAACTTTCTACCATCCACCCTTCCTTCAGACTCACAGTATAATGCTACCACTACGTTTAAAGCAATTATCGATATAGTGTCTCTCAGAAGTCTTATTTGTGGAGTTTTGATAGTGACTTATTCTGAGCAGGGTTTGGGTGAGCAGACAAATCATCATTAAAAACAAAAGTGGCCCTGGGAAATCCAACAATGAAGGGTAAATAACATTTGTTCCTAATTAATATCTGGCTTCTTTGGAAAAAGTTTTAGTCTTATTTCCATAACCTGAATAATGATCCCTTAACTGTGGCAATTTTATCCAGAAAATGTGTCATTCAATTTAATAATTCAGTGATAAGAAATCAATCCAAGAGTCCAAAATTTTGCAACACATTCCATTTGCCTGGAGACATGCATTTTCAGTTAAAAGACAATTCTCAATTGGTCCTGCGAGTGTGTGCTCAAGCGTGACCTATGATGGACTGGTCCCTCTGTCCAAAGCCATTTCCTGATTTGTATTGCCAGGATCAGCTACAGTTAGTTCAACATGACCCACAACTGGATAACGAATGGTATTCACTTCAGGGGACCCCCAAAATCACACTTTTGAGCATCCAGACAACGAATAGCTAAATTAATTGTATTAGACTGCACTGGCCAGTTTAGTCATCCCTTAGACTCTAATTGCTATATTTTACTCTGCACTTATAGATCATCTGGACAGAAAAGATGGAACATTTTTTGGCATACAGATTAGGTGTGCCCTTTTTGAATAGTTTCAGAGAAATAGGACAGACTTAGTGGGAGTTATGTACAATTTTTACACAGTTTTTTTAAATAATATTTTATTTGTTTTACCAATTAAGACATGTCTGCTTGTTTTACAAACTACACCTATTGCAAAAACAATGCTTTTGCATTTCAGGATAATTTTATTTAAAAGAAATGACAATAACAAACACAAAAACGTAGAAAAAGACAGTTGTTTACAATAAAAAGTAACAAATACACACAAAAGGCCGCCAACTCAAGACAGGTAGCTCAAAGACTGAATCACATACCTGCTTAAGAACAAGTCAGAAACAGACACCTATTGTCATAAATGATGACTACTTTGGGGTATACTGGTTTTTAACAGCATCAGGCACATCTAGGTTGGTGCAGAAATCAGAGCCCTGGTAGTGCAAAAGTACCAAGTCTCACTGCTGTTAAAGATGTCACACTGTACACTCTACAGAAATACAGCCACCTTTAAGTAAAGGTGAAGGCACTGAAAACAGCAAGTGCAACTTAAGAGGTGTCAACTTAACAGCTAACAGTTAAACCACAATAGGCAAAAAAAGCCAACATAGTCCTTTACTGTTGCTATCCCCCACTGGCCACCTGCATCGCGGCCCCTTCTGAAAACACTGAATCAACACTAATCTGCATCTTCCAGTTTCAGTATTTTCCAAACTAACAATCATAACTCATTCGCTCATATTCAGGATGAAAGGCACTTCTGGTTTGGCTCCATTCTCTCTCTCTCTCTCTCTCTCAACATCATCCCACATTCAGGCAGCATTCCTTCCAATCTCATGGTCAGCACATGATCTTTGGAGAACTCCTACATAAAAGTAATGGCCAACTTAGCAGGAGGGCCACCATTTCCCCGACTTCTCAGCCTGGAGTGTGGTTGGTCAAAGCTTCTGCCATTTTATTTCGAGCACAGGCATAGCGCTGAATGATCTGTTTGACATGCTCCTCTTCCTCACGCTGAAGGATTCGTAAGAAGTTCTGAAGCTCTGGTAAGGTGAAAGCATCCCACTATACGTGAAAAAGAAGACATTTTTAGGAGAATCCATTTTAAAGTTTCAGATATAATTATGATTTTTTTATATGGCTTACACAATTGTTTATCACGGAAATATCAATTTTTTTTTTGTTCATATGCTTCAGTAGATCACTGGAACATGAAGTGCAAGGTCTTACCCAAGGCATTATGACATTTAAAAGCACAATAAAAATCCTAAGTACATGCCGATAGACTACCTCAGGAATGGAACAGAATCCAAAGCAGACTATAAAAATAACCCGCTGATGTCCAACAGCAAAAGTTTACAAATATGGTGTCTGTTCACCATTCATCAGGTGAGGAGTATGCTAAAGGCTTAAATAATTTAAGCAATACTTTAATTTTGTCAAATCTGACCAAAGAATGTATGGTATTATATTTAAATAAAAGAAAAAAAAAATCGGATAAAGAACAGTTATTTGTGGTGCCACTCATCGCCTACAGTAATTCATTCTAAAACTATCAAAACCCAGCATGTATCCATAATCGTTCAAGCTGAATGCTTTTTTTCTCTCCATTCTGCCTCTTGTTGATACTCAGTCTCCAACCATTGACGATTGTTTCTCACCTATTATACAACATCTTCATGCATGAGCTTATGCTATTTTTGATCCTCCCTGTTTAATGCATATTGTAGTGTTTAATATAGCAATTGACTATTACACTTAATTAGCAACTAGGTATACGGTTTTTCTTAGGGAGCAGAATGCTAATGTACTTTTATCAATGCAGCATAGTTTTGTTTTTGACAGATACGTAAAATTAATATATTTTAAAGCACAGATGGCCTTCAATTTGCTCATCATCACAGATATCCAGTCCCAGGGCAAGAACCTTCTACAGCCTCATGTCCCCGACTTCCTGACCATTGCATTACATGGCCGTTATACTTCATGCTAAATACTAAAAATGTGTAATGTTAACACATGTACTGTTAAAAACCTCCCAGCCTTTCAAGACAGTAAAAACAGTCCTCCTAAAGCAGAGATTCTTAATCTCGGCTCCAAGGACCCACTGCAGCTGTTGTGCTTGCTAATAAATAAATAGACTGATTAGAGAAAAAAAAAAAAAAAAAAACTCGTTTAACAGAGTGTGGGTTTTTAATGAGATGGCCCGTCTCAGCTTTTTCCTTGAATCTTCAGTTAGCCCCCTAGCAGCATAACTTTGAGGACATAGTTGGTCACATTGCTAAGAAACCCCTGTTCACTTAAAATTTCATGGACCACAATGTCACTTATAATCAAATGAATGCCCATCCAACAACATACTTACATTGACCTCTCCAGTTTCATTTTCTTTTAGGACAAAATTCAGCACTTTCTCACTGGGTCCGGCACAAAGACGGAGGTGTAATGGCCGCTCTTCATCAGCCAGCTTCCTCAGGTACACTAGTGGGGGAGGGAAAAAATACATTTATACAAACAAGATTTGTACTGACTCTGATGTAAACTAGAAAAGTCATCTTAAAATGTCAATAGATTCTTTAACAGCTGAAAGGTTTATTATTTTTATTATTACTTATTTGGTTGATTCCTTTATCCATTTGAAAGATACTTTAGTTTTTTTCCTGGTGGAGCACAGGCACATGAAGGGACTTGTTCATAATTGCACATTGTCCGTAATAAAATCTGAACCCAAAAGTTCAAAGCCTTAACCACTACACCACACACCCACTTCCATTAGGATAAAGAAATCACTAAAAGATCTTAATACTTCAAAGTAGCCAGGGCCGAAGAGTCAGGTAAAGTATAAATCTCTCATTAAAAAAAAAAAAAAAAAAAAAAAATCCCTCCTCTCCTGTCATTTACAGCTATTACTTGATTTTTATCCATAAAGATATGCATGTACTCTTATTTACCATTGTTCAGAGAGGGGCTATGGGTTGCATGTTGGTCAGACATGCAAAAAATAATTTCATTGTAGATGTGTCACAAAACTACTCCAACATTTAAAAATATCCTTTTTGGGCCTTCAGTAAAAATATGGGCTTCTTTGTACTTTATCAAATCCTTCTGTTCAGGGGTCTTGCTATTTAATTTTCCGACTTTGTGAACAAATTTCCAGACTCTTGCTAATTCAAGATTTTCCTGATGTTCAAATAATACTTTTAATTATCTTGATAATGACCAGCTTTTTTTTTTTTTTTTTTTTTTTTTTTTTAAATTTGAATTAGAATTGTTTAAGCACCTCATGATGAATCAGCCATAAATATACTATATAAATAAATCTGTGACATGTCTTGAGTTGCTTGAGCATTTAGTGTATTTGAGGATTTAAATAACAAAGTGGAGTAAATGTATTACATGGTTACATGGTAATCTGATGACTGGTGCTGTGGTCATACAGCTGCAAAGCAAGGAGTTCAAATTCTGGCCATGGTAACGTATGTGAGGTTGTACAGTTCCTGGATAACTATACATTAACTATATTTATACAGGCGTTTCCCCCTCCCCCTTCATAGCATCTTGAAGTATTCAGCTATTCAGGGAAAATCTGTACTAATATTAATATACACAAACATTTTCCATTAGCTTTATTTTCAAAGGATCTTCAAAAGAGAAACCTTGATTTGAGCAGCTGGTTGCTACACCAAATTAAAGATTCTTATCTTGTTCTTGGAAGAACAACAAAATAGGTAAAATTCCGTTACAACGAACTTCCAGGGACCTAAAAAATATTTTGTTGTAATGAGATTCTTTGTTACTATAGTGCTTTCTTTAAATCGCATCCAGGCGTCTGCAATCATTTCAATAGCTTCTTTCGCGTTAATTTTCATCTTCGCCTGCCTACAAGTTATGCCAACAAGAATTTTTCTCAGCATTTCCTTGCGGCAATACACTTTTAGGCTGCGAATGATGCCTAAATCCAATGGCTGAAGCACTGGTATGCAATTGGGTGGGAAGAATTCAACACGAACATTATCTAAATGCGGAAGCATGTTGTGGGAAGCACAGTTATCAATCAGAAGCCGAATCATCATTTTCATATTTTGAGGTTTCCGAACTCTTACGGGATCCCCCCTACCCAACGGGAACGTCACGCTGAAGTGCGTCCCAAAGCATGATTGCTGCATCTGTGTAAGATTGATTGTTCGTTGCTGGGGCAGCGCAACAGCAGGCTCACAACAGTGCAGTGCTGAGTCTCAGTACTTTAGCAAAAGCAGCTTTATTCAGCTTGAAACAGGAACAGCACGGTTATTTATTGTAGCGTGATTTGCCACTCTGCTATAAACAGACACAGCAGTCATTCAGGCAGGGTCGTGGCCAAGTAATCCTGTTCCCTGCAATTACAATGTTCCTTGCATCACCTATCGAGTTTGCTTTGATGGAAAAATGCAGCAGAGCTGTGAGCCTGCTGTTGCCCCGGCAACATATAAACAGTCTTTCACAGATGTGGCGATCGCACTTCAGGATGCTCTTCGTCGTGTTGTCCAGTTGGGGGAGGTCCCAAGAGTTTAGAAACCTCACATTTTCTTGAATGAGTGCCGCATTAATAGGTATGTTTCTTGAACGAGCATCACTAAACCACATAAAAATGGCTTTTTTGATGTCTTCAAATGCAGCAGTTCGCATCCATTTGCAACTTGAGATTTCTTCTTTTTTTTTGCTTGTCTTTCAAGAATGTTAACAGTTGTTGATGGTGAAATTCCAAATTCACTGGCAACATTTTCTTTTTTGCCGCAATTGAGAACTGCAAAAATGTAAAGTTTTTTTTCTAATATGAACTATCGTTTTTTCATGTCTGCCATTTCTATAGGAGGGTGACAATGAGTTAAATTCCATTGGATGTTTTTCAAATGTTGACGAGCAGTAAGGAAAAGGTATCACTAAACCACCGAAAACAATAACAGCAAAAAAATAAACAGTACGAGTAAAGTTCGAAGAAAGAATTTTTTTTTTTTGTTTTTGGTACAGGGTTTCTGCTTGGGGATCATTGTGCATAACTGAGCTGCGACCACAGATCTAACTGCCCTATGGATGATTCATTCAAGCATTTCAAGGTCTTTTGGGCACTTTGTTGTAATCAAAGTATCTGCTGAATGTAATTCGTAGTAACGAGATTTCTATTGACTTATGTCATATGAGGCAACGTTCGGGACCATAAAAATACTTCGTTGTAATGACAATTTAGTTGAAACGGAATTACATACATACATAAAAATCAGAATAAGGCGAGTAACTGATTTAAGGCAGAAAGTGGTTTCTTAAACTTTTTTAAATGCACATCTATGTTTTTGGAGTTCTCATTTGGCAAAATGTTTTATAAATATATAATTTTAAAAATTTTCTTCTTGTGGTGTGAAGTTACTAACATCCATCCTATTCTTTATATCCCTGACCTGAGCCACCAATAAATATTCAACACTTCTATAGCAGATAGCTGGATAAAAACTAAACTGACACTTGAGTAATTTGTTTATTACTAAACTGCGCATAGCACACTTTGTTCTGGTTTGGCTGTGCACAAGAGCTGCATAAGAGTGCTTCTTGCCTTGCCTGTGGATTTGCTGGTATAATAACCCAAGTATTTTTACTTCAATAAAATATATAATGCATTATGTTACCCACTACTTGTCTGTGGCTGCTGGAAGCTTTGTGCGAAATAAAGACATGTGCAGGCAAACTGTGCAAACATGCACAAACTACAAAATCCTTAACTAACCGGGTTAAGGGTTTACATGGCCAAATAATCAGGTTGCATGCAGAGTAATCTACTCCTGTTAACCTTTGCTCCGATTAGAGAAACCAGGTTTGTATGGCATTTTATAAACCAGGTTTTTGTGAATAACTGGATTACTGAAGCACATATAAAAGACCAAATGGGACTTTTGGTTCAAATTAGCTAAGGGCAATCAGGAATAAAATTTAAGAGGAACATACTAGAGAGGGTGTTGGAAAATAAAGTTACACAAGAAACAAATACCACCCTCGCAGCTGTCTTGTTTATATTTCAATGTCACCCTTACCTTGATCATCCCGCTCACTGCGTTCATACAGAGCAAACTTGCGAGGGTTGTCCACTACTGTGAACTTGTTCAGCAGGGCCTCTATGACCTCACGGGCCTTGGTTCTTGAACTAATATGCAAGTGCTTGGCTGTGTCCTTTGGAAGATAAAAGGAGGTACGCCTCTTGATCGCCGATCCTTTCTTGCCATCTTGCACAGTGGTTGCTTTTCGAGTAGGAGGCACAGACACTGGACGTGTCAACTTAAATACCACCTTAATGAACCCTGTGTAGGAGCTGTCCTTATTCTGTGGAAAGAAAAGAACTATCTTAAAATGTAAGAATAAGATAAATAAGCATGGAAGCCTAATTATTATTAATAATGATCTAATTTACAGGTACACAAAATAAAGACCTCATAAAAGAGGTAAATGTGCACTTTAAAGAAAAAAAGGAAATTACAAAAAGATAGCAATCCTCCAAGATTGCATAAAAAACATTACTCATTTCTTCTTTCATGATGTAGTACAAAACAAGAAATGTGACATATGGGTATCTTGTACACAGCCCACCACGTGACATCTTAAAATCCATCTAATAAAATGAATCCAATGGAATAGGATCAAACATTTACCAATTTAGGTTCATTAGTTCTAGAACCAGACTGTGGACCTATCAGTTCTCATTTGTTTACATTTTAACAGCTACAGTTTTATCATGTTACATGCTTGCTCTTTCAAACGTTCTACTCAATACTACTAGTAGCTTCTGTTCATTTTTCCTTTAAATTACATGGTCTATTTTAAAATGTTATTTTCCCTTTAAATTGCCTATGAATGCAAAGCATCCTGGAGATTTGATACACTGGAAGATGGAGGAGCATTGGCATAGCTTCCTTTAAGAACAGATTTATTATTTTAATAAAATAAAAAAAAAATCCTAAAAATAATCCTAAAAGGCTGCCACACAATATACATGCATCTTAATTTCTGACACTTGTAAAGTGTTAACTATTTGAAGCAAAAACCTCAAATGGAGAAAGACAGGACTGCTTTTTACTCACCATTGTCATGAACAGGTTGCTGTGGATCTGAGCATTGTACTCCTTGACTTTCTGCTCAGTTTCACTCGGTGACAGCTCTTGCTTTTCCAAATTAACCGGTTCATCCTGAAAGAGATGGTGGAGAGGGTGACTAACACTATTATTCCACTCCTAATAGTACGTCAGGATTCTAGAAGAGACTGAACAGATATTTCACAACACAGATCACAGTTATAAACTCCCGTAGTTTTAGGACGAGGGGAAAGAAGAACACCACACACATTCTTGATCCCACTATATCCAGCTTGGGTTTACAGGGAGCCATAGCCTATCGTGACTGCACTTGATGCAAGTTAGGACATGGCCCTAGAAAAAGCCAGGCACTACTCTTTTAAAAAAGATGGAAGATAATGTGCAATTTTTTTTGTAATAAAATGAAAAGAAAAAAAAAAAAAAACAGTTTTGAGATTTGTCGAGTTCAAAAAAAGCCACACGAACTGAAGGCTTCATAATCCTTTGTAAAACGCTGATTGTTATTAGTGTTGGTTATGAGTGAATCTAAATTTTACAAAAAACTTGCACGAGCACTACTGAGATCTAGACATTTAAATACAGAACATAACAATAAAAGCACTGGCTCTTCACACTTGAAATACTGTTTCCCATCCGCAGCTAGGAAATATTTAATAAAATAATAAAAAAAAAAAAAAAAAAAAAAAGTTTAACACTTGTAGAAAGAGGTTCACGGGCCCCCTCTGAAATAAAAACTATACATTTTATTGAAAGTGTTTTAATTTAACTGAAAGTCAGCTGTTTTACCAATAGAATTGTATTACATTAACAGCTGTATGCACTAGGGGGCAGCATATCACCTTCCACAACAGCATGGATCAGATGTCAGCCAGACAGACACCAGTCCGATATAAATAGCAAAGCGGGTATGCAGCTGTTGGAACACTTACAATACATTGACTTAAATGTAAGGAGAAATAAAAAAAACCACCTAAAAGCAGCAGTAAAGCCTTGCTCAACATGATAGCTATATTGAACTATTGTGCAGTGTAACACTTTGTGAAAATGTATAAATTACATTTTTTATTTTTGTGATTGAAACATACTATACATCTCAATAAAATGCGGCAACATGCAAGTTGCCACATTGCTCTTACAGTTTGATAACTGTGCTGCTTTAGTAGCAAGAACATAACACTGGTAACAAGGTATGCAGAGTTATAGAAAAAAATGAAAATTTGTGCTACATATTTTGGTTGTAGTCTATTTTAATAAGGTAATTAATGCTCAAATCCAGGTGTTTTATTGTGATATGCAAAAAGTTTTTATGTTCTTACAATGCCAATAATTGCACCACTTTTACTATACCTTTATACTTAACACAAACTTCAAATACTAATCATAAGACTAAAACACTTTTACATGCGTTTATATATAACAAACCTATTAAAATGTATAGTTCAGCTTTGACTGAATGGTATTCGGCTACAATTATCATTCTATCTGGTTTGCAAACCTGTGAAGTGGCTCAAAAACTGAACAAACCTGTATGTCTAAAAATACTGATATATAGTTGAAGCCAGAGGTTTACAGTTGGCCATAAACCAAAATGCTGGCTATATAGAACCTAGCAAAAATGTCAAGTTTGCATCTGAATACATTACTGGAGCAGAAAGTTACTCATACTTTGGAATGTGTAACAGTGCTGAAATAGCAAAAAGGCATCACACCAGAACACCTCTCTCATTGAACTACAAAACGTACGTCTTATAGATTGACACTTCAGCTTTTTGTAATTTAAAATTTGAGAAAACGCGTATTGCACCTAAACCCAAAATAAAGAAGCACTAAAGAAAATTTTTGGAAAGGCAATAGCCATTGCTACATTAGGCACAATCAATCTTTCAAGAAAGAGAACTATGCTATTACAGAGATGCTTCAATTGTCATTTCAGTTCTACAAACCAAGATTAAAGAGTGTTAAAAAAAAAAAAAAAAAAAAAAAAGGTAGATTACAATCCCACACCACAATCCCTACACCTCCTTTACACTTTAGATGTTTACACGGCAGTGGAGATGTTCAGTAAAATGCAATACAGGAGTGTCTGCATATGGAGATAAAAGCCAAAAAAAAAAAAAAAAAAAAAATCACTTGGCCAGTGTGACATATGGGTGTCACACAAAAGGAATTTATTTTTCATTTCATTAAATGTTTTGATGATTTCACCCATGTTGCAAAACATTGGTTTCAGTATGTCCCACAACAGGAAATGTAGGTTTCTGCTTAAAACATTGTCACTCTACAAAATATATGTATGCATCAACCCCACTGTAGGCGGACTTGATTACCACTATAAAAAAACCAATGCTACGTTAAGTGAAGTGTGTTCCAGACAGACACCCAGTGACTTGCCTGAAGCTAATTTAGAAGTGACAGCTCTGAAAATGTTTGACACAAATATCCTCTTTGACTCGTATGTTGGGGGGCTGGGGCCTTAAGCAGCATTTACAGAAAGGACAGTTATCCATCTCAAAACCCAATCTGGAGTGAAATAATGAAAGCGCTGCTACATCTATTTAAACTTGCATTTTCATGTAGCCAAATTCATAATTAATATAGTGTAAAATAATTACAATGCACCAAGATATTAGTTGAGATAAAATATCCTTTGTTGGACATGACTGTGTCACAATATGCAGTGCATCCTACAGAATAAGAATTAGTCCCCAAAATTAGATCTACAACATGGCGCATACAAGTCAAACAGTAGAGAGGAAATTAAATGTTCCTGAACAGCTAACCGCCTGCCCTTGGTGCATAGGGTGAAAGAGAAGGAAGAAAACTTCCATTTCAAGCAGGACAACTATGTATTCAGCAAGTAATCATATCAAGCACTTGGACAAAAACTCTTACTCTATGCTAACCTTCTGCCAAAAAATATCCAAGTCTCATAGGAAAATCACTCTTGTAGTTGGAGAAGCCTGAAAATAAATGCTCACTTACAATGTTCTCTTTAAAGTGACTGACACGTAAAGGTAAAAAACAAAAACTGTACAAAAAAAAAATAATATCATCTTTATAAACACAACTCCTTTCAAGGCTCAAGCGTTCAAAAGCCATATTACAAAACCGGTTAGTGTTTTTTTTCCCCCCATTCAGGGGCAACAGACAACTCTGCAAAAAGACAACTGGGCGACAGATAACTCGGCGACATCCTTTACCAGTTAGCCAATAGTTCGGTTCAAAGAGATTTTTTTAATGATATTTAAAATGACAATGTAGGGCGCCGGAAAATCCACAGAATCACCTGCTTTATGAGAGTCCCAATACATTGAGTAAAGATATTCCTTAAGCCATACTTGCAAGTCACCTTTTGTATTCTAAATAACGTTATATGATTACAATCAATACAATTTATATAAAGGATTAGCAATTTTGGTTGCAGAAGATAAAGTAAGATGGAGTTTGTTCCACCTGCAGAATAAAGTTTGTCAATTATATAAATTTAACATTTTAAATCAATTTGTCATTTAAATATAAAAAAAAAAAAAAAAAATCTTTTTGAACCCAACTGGTAAAGGATGTCGCCAAGTTGCCACCAAACCGTTTTTTCACAAAGCAAAAGGCACAAAATACTACATAACTTACTTAAAAATGTCATTGCCTGCTCCACTTCTCCCAATCAAACGCATACGTATATAACATTTTAAAAAAGTTATTGTTCAGTTTATTACTCAAAAAAAACTAAATATGGACCTGAATAAAAGTTTTCCAGGAGATCACTGTGGAGGTTCAGTGAAAATGAAATATTTAAGCATTTAACGTTTTACCTGCTGAAAAACTTTCCAGGCCTTATCAAAAGCCTAAAGACAAATGCAAAGAGAACTTTGACAGTTTGTAATCCCATTACAAAAAAAAGTTATGAATAATAATTTACTTAATAAATTATCAAAGAAGGCTGTGGAGGTGGGGGAGTTTAGAAAGGCCATAGGATTTTTGTACCCATTTCCTCAATCAATCTTTGAGCAAGAAATGGAACTTGTTTAAGCTTCATTTTCCTTGCAATAATTCACTTTAAAGTTTCATTCAAGAAACTTCCTGAAATTGTACTGTATGACATCACTAACAGCCAATGAAGTGTCTGCACCACACAGCCTGCCTAACAACAAGAGAGCTTTTCAAGGCCCCAAAATGAATCCACTAGTACAGACCAGTTTGACAAATCAACGGCTAAACCAAAACTTAAAATAAAAAATAAATAAATAAAAAAAAACTAACTTGTAAATCACACTTGACCCCGATTTCACAACATCAAAAACAGACCATCAGCTTTTAAGATGGACTTTGGTATGACCGGTAAGCCTTTATCAGAAGCCACCATATAATCCTGCTGAGCATGTACTGTATTGTGTACAGAGTGGAAGAATACACACAGATCCTACAGCCTGCTATAAATGAGGGTTGAGCGTGGGTTTTATATAAATTTTTATATACTGTATAATGGTCAGAAAAGTGCTGAAACATAAAACTTTGTTATTGAAAAAAATCTTAAATTATGGTCAAGGTCATATGAACCAGTAAGCACAGTTTCAGACTTTTATTTTAATGCAATTTAAAACTATTTTCACAACTAGAATTTCCAAATCAAGATTAACAACTACGGACTTTAACATTATGCTTGCATTACAGACCTCAAATTCTTCAGAATTCCTGTAAAAAAGTCTGTTTAGCTCACCAAGTTATCACATGGTCACTGCTTGTTTAACATGACCAACTGTATTGCTAGTATTTAAATCAGTAATCAATGCATTGTTAATTGACCTCTAAAAGCAGGCCCAATCAGGTATGTTTATTTCTGAACTTGCCCACTAATTGGATAAAACTGGCACAAATGGAAGACTAACTTCAAATTTTAATCTGAAACAGCAGCATAATTTTCTCGTTTCAAGTTAAACAACCAAGACTTTTTAAACCAAACGCATGACTGCTTACAATTTGTACTTAAACTCAAGCCCTATGAGCTATCCCTGCACCATAATATGCAAGACTGGATGTGAGCTTAAGGATGTTGCAGTGCATGTGTCCACTGTAATCGTCACTCGTACCTTATTAAAGTTGATCAACATAACGTCTTTATATAAGGCTACAAAAGTGTCCAAAGAAAAGCGCATGTAAATGCTTGGAGCAAAATTCTTATCTCTGACACACCATTTTGCCTTCAGCTGCAAGCATAGACAGGAAATGAATATTGCGGAGAATCAGAAGGTACACTGTATGAAATTAACTTATGACTCATACTTAGTCAACAACCAGACTGTGTAAAGAAGCAATTAATAAAGGTAAAGAGCAAGCGGGACTTTAAATGTCCCCCCCCCCCCGAAATTTAATCATTTGATGCATATACAGTAATTGTAGCTAGAATATTAGTTACAAAAGTGCCCTCCAGAGCCCCAGAACATTAAAGATAAAAGTGAAGACTTACATTGACCTGTATTAAGGAATGCAAGTTGAAGACACAAGCGAGAAGCAAACTGAAGAGAAGGTTAGATGGGAGGCGACCAACTGCTAATTCAAAACACATTCAACAAGGACATAAATGTAAGCTAGCTAAATTACCACCAAGAAATAAGTATCCTTGTAGAAAACTATATGGAACCAGTTAAAAGCTGTGACTTAAAAAGTAGAAGACAAATTTACATTGATAAATTTTGTAAAATGTTGGTATGTATAATTAGACATTAGAGTTAATTAGATATGCCTGGTCAAAACATTGTTCCCAAAATGTTTCCCCATTTTTGCTGCACTACCAAAGGGACACACAAGTTGCTCACTCTGATCCATTTCCTGTCTTACATGAGAATTTTTCATTAAAATGTCACCCAGAACAAAAAGTCACGGTTATAAACGCCAACTGTTAGGACATGCTGCAGTACAACAGCAAATGCACCTAAATATCTGGACATTTTCATCATGTTTTAGTCCTAACTAACCCACCCCCTCTTCCTCTGCCCAAGTTTTCATCAAGTTTCCAAGGCAGTAGTCCAGGGTGTGGAGAGAGACTCAAGGAAAGGCAAGTCTTCCTGAGGAAACACAAGGAGGAAAAGTGAAGGGCGGAGTGAGAGCTAGAGGAGCACAAGTGGTCCCAACTAGCAAGTTTCACACGCTTTGATCTTCATCGAAAATGTGGGAAAGTTGTGTTTTTTTTTTTTTTTTTTTTTTTTTTTTTTTAAAAAGTTCCACCTTATTGAAGATAAGTTAGCAATCAGATCTGTTAAAACATAATCCCATAATAAAATATACATCAAGACACACTGGATGAGTATCTGTGATTTAACTATAGGAAAACTAAACCAAAGAAGCACTGCGCTTCAGATATTAAGGAAGAATATTTGAATCATATTCTGGTTTAATGAATGCTGATATATATGAATTAGTTTTGAAGCCTTAATTTGCATTCCCTCAATGCAGCAAGCACTAAATGGGGGAACTTTCTTAGGCCCCAGCGAACACCTGACTTTTTGAAAAGTCAAATCTACCAGAATCCAAGATATATGAAGTGAGGGCCTAATAATATGCAGGCTAGGAAACCAATATTCTGAAAAATGTGAGCCTTGAAAAGAACACAAAATGCTGGCATTTCTGTGACTAAAGACAATGCACGAGCAGAGAGGCTTCCTACCCCCAATACTAACGACATACAGTCAGCTCCCATGGGGAACTTTCAGTTCAGTCAGGGACTTTAGCTTCCTCAGAACAGACTACAGGAAATATTAGCTGTTCAACTCCAGGAAACAAAGCTACATCCCTGAGAACAAAATGACATTTCAGTGGATATTTCATAGTTTATAGCCAGTGACAGAACATCACACACGAAAAAAAAAAAATTTTTGCTGAAGGAAAAAGAAAAGATTCACATTCCCATCAAGTGTAAGTAAAGCAAATAATTCTCTAATCTCATTCACCCAAGATCACAAATATCTTATTTACTAGAACTGCATACGGCCTTGTTTCGTATGCTGCACTCAACTCCAATTCAATTCTGACCGCTCAAGTATACGACTCGATTACATCATTCTTGTGCATCATGACACTGTAAAACAATCCTGATGGACGAAGAGAACAGTAATTTGCGTAGAGAGGAGGATGATAAAGTTTCCTAAGATAAATTGTAATGTTATTATATGTTAGAAAACCAAGCAGCAGGTACAGCCTAACACCACCTTGTTCTTCTGTTAAGATTTTTATCTCATATACTCCCAAGATGCTCAGCAGTCCAATCTATGATCAATTAAGACATACAATGCTATAAACTTGAGATATTAGAAAACAACACAATCCAAGTTCTATCCAACTAAACATACATGCCTGTGCATTCACCATCATAAATTCAGTGTATGTCATGGTTCTCAAAACCATTCCTTGTGATGGACTGGGTAATTCTGTAGTAAGACTGGGTTTATAGTGTGAGCATCTACACAATACACATAGACAGAAGTGAGTCAATAGGGCAGAAATGGCTCAGAAACCATTTCAGGTTGCCGAGAACAGAAATTTGAATTATGACTGCAACAGGATGACAAGTTATACTTTCCAACTTTTATAAAAGGCAACACACAATGTTTTATACTTGATTAAATGCTATCCACCCACACCTACTACTCAATGAGCCTGCACACACAGGGCATGACGCAAATAGCGTGTTGATCTAATTAGTTCATTTTTTGGCAGAAAGATTAGAAGAGCCAGAGCTGCAAACCATTCAGCCGAAGACAATGTGCTTCAAAGTTGGTTTTTTTTGGCTCAAAGTTGAAAAGAAAACATACTGTGCAGTTCAACCCAGATCAAATACTGTAGGTTATTATTATTAGCTGATGCCTTTATCCAAGGTGACTTAAAACATTTGAGAAACAAATTGGGTACATTTGTTTTTCCAGTTGGAGCAAAGGCAGATGAATTAAGCAGAGGACAAATCATATTCGACAAAAAGAACATATATACAGTGAAATAATTTAAACACTCATTCTAGGATATTTGCATGTCAAAGAACAGAATTTTATTAATAATGAATGCTGGAGGAAGATTTAGCATTTAACTCTGCACCAGTGACCTGTACCTATGATGTTGTCAAAAGGAGAATTTTACTTTACAGTACTATAAACTTTTTTTTAAATCTGCAGGGAGAGATACTTTTACTGTCTTATCTTAAAAATATACAGCTGTTACGTTCAAATACAATGTTAATATGTTAAAATAAACCCCTGGCTTCTCATGAGTCATGTTTTGCATACTCTATTTTCAATGAAAGGCAAAGGTCTCATTCAGTGCCCTTAAGCTCCCACAACAGTGATCTTTATGTGCACTCTCCCAGAGGCCCAAGGTAAATAGCATTCATATCCAACGTTGCTACTAAAAATAGACAAGAATGTGGCTTGGGAAAAGTGCATCATTTCTGAACTTCTTCTCTTACATGGCTTTAAGCAAACCGCGTGCATTTAAGTTTCCTCTCTCTCTTTCTGGGACCCATATCTAAACAGACGGAAATGTCGGCCTGGAAAAACAGAACTCAAAACGTATTCTCGTGAGATTGGTTGCGTTAATGGCCAACTTATGGCACAACGGGTGATGCTGCCATCTCACTCCGGTAGACTTGTGAAACATTTCTAGATAGGGGGGTTAAAGTCATGCTGCTTGGTTGAATTACGACCCCGAAATGACGCAGTTAAGGATGTATGCTTACGTCCTATGATTGGCTGGCATCCCGACCATATCGAAATCCCACCTCAAGTTTGCATTAGTGTAAATTAAGAGTATTAAATTAATAGGTTTCAAAAAAATAAAAGGATAGCTTCTTAACCTCCGTACCTTATAAGCATTAAATTACAAAAAGGAGTAACTAATACGTTTCATTTACTACCTCACACTGTGAAAATAGATCCAGAAAGGCGGATGGGTGATGTGGACTTGTTTAAGGTTAACCCCACCCCCTTCCGGTGCCGATTCGGGCTTCTGCTTTTCTTGTCACATCTTTTCCCAATTCTGGCCCGTCTCGATTCCCAACTCTTCCACCTCTAACGGCGTCATAGAGCCCTGCACCCACCTGTCCCACTCACTCAAGACTTCCTGGACGTCCGCGTGTCCCCAGACCCCAGCTGCCCCTCAATGCAGCAATAAACGCCCCGTGGTCCAGCCGCCTCCTACTTTACTGCCGGCTCTCAGGTCGTCGTATTGCCAGTCCCTCCCTCCATGCCCTCCTGTGCTCATACTAGTTTTCTCACCTGCTCCTTTCGAGGTCGACGGCCCAGCGATGTCCGAGCTGTATAATAGAGTTCAAGCTCCGAGTCTGAATCTTCTTGGCTGCAGTAGCCACTGCTAGCCGTGCTGCCCCAAGTCATCTCAAACGAAGGGGTAGACGCCTCTGCACACTCGCCCATCGTCTTAACGTTCTGACAGGTAAATAAGCGAAACCAAATACCACGTTACCTCGTAACGATTGTAAAAGCGCGAGACACTATAACCAGCTTCGCACGGCGCCGAATGCCGAACTCTCGTAACAGCGCGCTGCAATCTGAGCTTACCACGCCCTCGAGGCCACACCCACTTCCTGTTCGCAGCGGCCGTTAGGATTGGAAAATACACAGCAGCCCAGGCGCCGCCTTGATTGGTTGCGGAGGGAAATTCCACTTCCCAATTAATCCCCCTCCCCCTACACATCCCAACATTACTCACACCTAAGGAGTCGGCCCTTGTCAAAGGGGTCTATCGAACAGCGCCTTTCACTACAGTCATAACCATCACTCCCTTATTTCTGCCATCAGATATAGCCACAGTCATTATATTAAATACAGGGGCTGAAATATGCTATACACATACATTAAAGTTGACTGCATGCTCCTGAGCTTTTTCTGTCCTGTCTTAAAATAAAATCCTGCTCAACAGCATGGGAAAGGCGCTGTATAAATTATTACTGTTATTATTATTAAAGTTATATCATGGATTGATTGGAAATATTTTTAACCACCCCATGTCCAACTCCATCTTTTGACTGGTAGCCTGAAGGGTCCCTTTTCATATTTTAGAAGACCTTGCAGTACAACAGCAGACTCTATTTTAGAAATTGTACCAATCTGAATGCAACTTTCCATTCACTTGCATGGCATATCAGGGTTGTGTGTTATTATCTGTTAACTCAAGTAGGACTGATGCTGATAGACAGGGGTGTGTCAGGTAAAAACTTTTCACAAAGCCTGAAAAAATTTCCATTTTTTTTTCCATATTGCTGCAATTCATACAGTGGATTCAGAAAGTTTTCAGAGCCCTTCACTTTTTTCACATTTTGATACATTGCTGCCTTGTGCTAAAATCATTTAATTTTTTCCCTCATCAAGTAACACTCAATATACCTAGACTGACAAAGCAAATACTAGATTTTAGAAATGTTTGCAAATTTATTACAAATAAAAAACAGAAGTATCACACTGACACGAGAATTCAGACCCTTTAGCTCAGGTGCATCCCATTCTATTAGCTCTACATCTTGTTTGGAGTTCACCTGTGCTCAGTTCACTTTATTGGACAGGATTAGGAAAGACACACTTTTATCTTTATCAGGTCCCACAGCTGACAATGTGTATCAGCGCAAAAACTAAGCCATAAGGTTGAAGGAATTGTTTGCAGAGCTTAGAGACAGGATTAAATTGAGGTGCTGATCTGGTGAAGGCTACAAACAAAATCCTAAAGCATTGAAAGACCCTAAGAGCACAATGGACCTCCACAGTTCTTAAATGAAAGACGTTTTGGAACAGCCACAAGTCTTCCTTGATCTGGCCATGGACATGAGCAGTCATGAACTGAGCAATCATGGAAGAAGGGCCATGATAGGCAAGATGGCCACATGATAGTCACTTTGGCTGAGCTCCAGAGAACCTGTGTAGAAATGGGAGAAGCTTTCAGAAGGTCAACCATCACTGCAACAATCCACCGATCTGGGTTTTATGAAGAATGGCCATACAGGAGACTCTTCCTCAGTAAAAGACCAAAGGCGAAAGGCACAATTTTGTAGTTTGCAAAAAGGCATCTAATGAAATCCAACACTGTGAGAAACAAGATTTCCAGGTATGATGAAACCAAGATTAGAGTCATGGCTGCAGATAACCAGGCATTACTCATCACCCATGCAATACCATTTCAGCAGTAAAGCCTGGTTTTGGCAGCATCATTCTGTGGGGTTGTTTTTCAGCTACATTGACCAAGAGACTAGACAGGGTTCAGGGAGAGCTTAACAGAGCAAAGAGCAAAGGTATCATTAATGAAAATATGCTCTAGAGTGCTCTGGACTGCAGACTGGACTGAAAGGTTCACTTTCCAATGGAACAATGACGCTAAGCACAAAGAAAAGACAACACAGAAATAGCTTAGGGACAACTCTGCAAAAGTCCTGCAGTTGCCAAGCCAGAACCTGGACTTAAACAACAATCGGGCATCTCTAGAGAGACATGAAAAGAGCAACCTGACAGAACTTGAGAGGAGCTGCAGAGAAGAATGGCAGGAAGTCCCTAAACCTAGGTGTGTGAAGCTTGTTGTGCCATACCCAAGAAGACCCAGGTCGTAACTGTGGTGCTTAATGAAGTACTAAATAAAGGGTCTGAATATGTGCATCAATGGGATATTTCCATTTTTTATTTATAATAAATTGGTAAAAGCCTCTGAAATCCTGTTTTCACTTTGTCATTATGGAGTACCGAGTGTCGTTCGATGAGAGGAGAAATTTAAATGAGTTTAGCACAAGACTACAGCATAGCACAACCTGAAAAAGGTTGAAGTGGTCTAAGTACTTTCTGAATCCACTGGATGTCCATCTGCTAAACAAACTCATGAAACAGCCAAGTGAGAGTGAGTGCCCTTACTTTTCCTTCCATTGTTTTACTTCAAACATGGGAATGGTGGTGACGGATACTGGTGTGTCATGCTTTCCTAGTGCCACTAATACAAACAGTTGTTCTGTTGTTTGTGCTTGGTTGGTTCAGACAATGTCAATTGCCAGCATCCTTCTTAAATCCACCAAAAAGGTTGTCTTTGAATATCAGATGTTGTTATGGGTTCAAATGGTTCTTGTGATAGCATTCACAACAATAGCAAGAATAGCAAGTGACCACAGAGGAACCTCCTTTGGTTGAAGTAGCACAAAGGTAACAATTTCTTTATTATATTACTATGGATGGTCTCCTGTGCTGATGTCATCCCAGTTCTGAAATGATGCTAAAGCAGCAGAATAGAGAACTCTGATGGAGGTGACATCTGTGAAGTGCATTTGGTATGATGATACTTGGACTGGCTTTGTTGTATGCATGGTTTAATAAGCATTACATTTCAATTTTAAACCTTGTCTCTTTCATGTGATAGGCTTTCTCAGAGCCTGAGATAATCTGAAACATGAGCACGTGTCCACAGACTCATCTCATGTGGTATATTCCTCTTTCCATGGGCTTGACATTTTTATACTGTATGTATGTCCCTCATTCTGCTATTGTTTGTCCCAGTATTTTGTTTTTATAACATGAATTCTCAGAGTGGTACGGTGGTGCAATGGGTAGCGCTGCTGCCTCGCAGTTAGGAGACCTGGGTTCGCTTCCTGGGCCTTCCCTGCATGGAGTATGCATGTTCTCCTCATGTCTGTGTGGGTTTCCTCCCACAGTCCAAAGACATGCACTGGTGATTCTAAATTGTTTATAGTGTGTGCGCATCCTGTTTGTTTCTTGCCTTGCACCCTGTGTTGGCTGGGATTGGCTCCAGCAGACCCCCGTGACCCTGTAGTTAGGATGTAGCGGGTTCGATGATGGATAGATTAATTTTCCCCATAGATCTGAAGTCACTGACCCATGGCAAGTGGTGTAGCTCTGCCGACTCATTCCATCGTACTGGAAGTCTCTATATTTAGATGATCGGTCTGATTACTTAAAAGGGTGAAGGGACAGGCTCCTGTCATTTACCAAATCACATAGGGCAATCTGAGTTGTACTACAATGGCTGCTAACAGTGCACTTGCGTGTTTCAGTTTTGCACCGGTCAGTTCAGATCCTCATCTCTTTTATCTGCTTTTCTAATGAATTTTTACATTATTAGATTTTTAGCTAATGTCAATCTAAAGGCAGTTTTTAGAAAGTAGAGACTGGCAAATATTCTGTTATGTGGCAATGATGATTGTACAAAGCCTAGAAATTAAGCTTAGATTAATGCACATCATGTATCAGAAAGAAATTAATGGATATGTGTGTAGGGAGAAAATAGAATTGATGCTGTCCAGCACAGATGTGACCACAGAATTGATCAAAGGTTCCAATGTTTCACAAAGCAGTACATTGTACAACCCATTTTCCAAAAACATTAGAATGTTTTGTAAAATGTAAATAAAAAATGGAATGCAATGATTGGCAAATCACAAAAACGTTACTGTATATTTAATTAAAATTAGTACAAAGATGGCATATCAAATGTTGAAACTGAGAAATTTTATTGTTGATTTGAAAAATATGTTCTCATTTTAGATTTGATACCAGCAACATGTTTCAAAAAAGTTGGAACAGGGGCATGTTTACCAATGTGTTGCATCATCTCTTCTTTCAACGACACTCTGTTAACATTTAGGAACTGAGGAGACCGATTGCTGTATTTTTATAAGTTAAAAGTTGTCCCATTCTTGCCTGATATAGGATTTCAAATGCTCAACAACAGCGACAAACGTTTTCAATGGGTGACAGATCAGGTGGACTCTTATACTACGGAGTCATGCTGTTGCAATAAGTACAAAATGCGTTTTGGCATTGTGTTGCTGAAATAAGTCAGGCCTTCCCTATAGAGGATGTTGTGTGGATGACAGCATACGTCGCTCGAAAACCTGTACATATCATTCAGCATTAATGATACCTCTCCAGATGAGCAAGATACCCATGCCATGGGCACTAATGCCCCCCTTACCCTCACAGATGTTGGCATTTCTAGTCTGATGGTCCCTCTCCTCTTAAGCCTCAAGAATGCAGTGTCCATGACTTCCAAAAAGAATTTCTGATTTTGACTTGTTAGACCACAGGGCAGTTTTCCGCTTCCACTAGCCCAGAGAAGGCAACAGTGTTTCTGGATCATAGTTATACAGTATATGGTTTCTTCATTGCATGACAGAGTATTAATATACAATTGCAGAAGCAGCGATGAGCTGTGTTCAAAGACAGTGGTTTTGGGAGGTGTTCTTCAGCCCATGCAATGATTTCCACTGCAGAATTGTGTCTGCTTTTAATGTAGTGCCACCCGAAGGCCTGAAGATCACAGGCATCCAATATTGGTTTTTGACCTTGTCCCTATTGTATAGAGATTTCTATGGATTCTTTGAATGTTTAAATTATATTATATACTGTAGATGATGAAACCCACAATTTCCTTGCAGTTTTACATTGAGGAACTGTATTTTTAAATTGTTACACTATTTGCCTGCACAGTCTTTCACAGAGTGGCGAACCCCTACCTGCCTTCTTTCTCTAGGATGCTCTTTTTATACCCAATCATGTTACCGACCTGTTTCCAATTAGCTAAATTAGTTGTGTGATGTTCCACCAGGTGTTTTTTTTTTTTAATACTTTTCCAGTTTTTTGTTGTGCCTGTCCCAACTTTTTTGAAATATGTTGCTGACATGAAATTCAAAATGAATATATATTTTTCATCAGTCTTTATCTGTGTGTCTGCCTGTGTGTCAGTCTGGTTGCTGTGTCTCTGTCAATCCAAAAGATGGCACATCACTTACATTTGTAGTAATAAAATGCAATGCATTTGTTATTCCAATAGATGGCACATCATAAACCTTAACACTGCTTTTACAAATCTCATACTAAGTAGCATGTAACTGAGACATTTGCTTTGTATTTTTCATTCCAACAGATGGTGTATCATAAACATTAACAATGCTTTCACGAATCCCATACTAAGTAACATGTAACCAAGACATCTGCCTTTCATTTTTCATTCCAACAGATGGTGTATCATAAACATTAACAATGCTTTTACGAATCCCATATCAAATGGCATATAACAGACATATGCTTAGCATATGCTACATTGCTTAGATTTCAACCTTCCTTAAAAGGGTATCACAGCTCAAAAAACAGTAAAATTTGTCAGTTTCAATGTTTGATATGTTGTCTTTGTTTGTATTTAAATATAGGTTTATAAAAGTTGCAAATTATTACATTTTTTACAATTTACACAGTGTCACAACTTTTTCGGAAACATGGTTTTAGGATCCACAAAACACAAGCAGTAGAGATTCTGGTGATCAGATAGGTGCAGAATTAAATAAAACACAAACTGCACTCGGATCAGTTTTTGAGGATCCCATAGGGATTAGCCAAGCGTCAGGAACTGGCTGGGGCTCTGCCCTTTAGTGCTCCCTTTTTGCCTGTTATTTGCACTGGGCCCTCCATAGCTATGTTTGTGCTTATTTAAAAGTCGCCTGATGGCTCAGATAGTGGTGTTACTTTAGTATTGTATACTTTGTGCCTTTGGAAAAGCCGCCATTTAAGCTCATTTTACATTTAGTGTTTTGAGTCTGCAGCATTTTCCTGTTGTCCTTGTTTTTGACACTCAATGTATCATAACCTCTGCCTGGTTTTGAATTACAGTTCTATTTGGGCATTCTGTTTACCTTCAGCCTGAATATTGTCTTATATGACCTTTTGACTGTTCTGTGTTAATAAGCAGCATTGTAGTATCTGATCATTATTCCTTTTTTAAGTGAGCCCATCCCAAACTACACTTTATTTTGGTTTTGTGCTATGAGCTGGCTTTTGCCTTAGAGAAGCTGGTATGCCAAGCTGTAACACCCACAATATTTAAATGACTATATATACAGTAAACATGGATACATATCCATATCCATATGCATATCAGTATTGGTTGTGTATAAACATGTAAAAAAAGTTGGTTAAATGTTCAGATTACTTTGTGCTTGGTAGAATAAGAGCCAGCATATTTATTATAGATGGACCTGGAAAGAAAAATCCTGTCAGAGCTGATATCAGAAAATAAAACAGAATGCAAGTACATATGTTCAAAATTTAAGATATAGAAAGTAAAAAAAACTATTAGTAATAATTACATAATGGGGCCAGGATGTCCAAGAAACAACTGAATGAAAAGAACTTGCAAGTAAAGACACATTACTGTACTTAACCAAAGCGTGTACAGAATTGATTGAAAAGGTCCACAGGGTGCTGTGTCATAATATGGAGTACAACTCAAGACAGTTATGTTAAGAATGATTTACATAGTTGCAAGGACACATCTGGAATGCTGTGTGCAGTTATAGCCAGCATGTCATAAGATGAACATAACAGCATTAGGAGAAGGCCAAAGAAGAGTCCCTGTTGTATTCCATAAGTGCAGGGTGTAAGCTATGAAGAAAGATGGAAAGAGTGGAAACTTTCATTTTCTGGAAAGATGAAGAAAGACTTCATAGTAGTGATTAAATTATGAAGATAATGTGAGTTTAAGTACTTTAAATACTTTTTTTTAATATGTACAGGTAATGTGGTGTAGTTGCTAGGGTGCTTGAACTTAAACCACAGAGCTGCTGTTTTTTCCTGCCTGAATCACAAATTATGGCTACATAAGCTGTCTGTGCCCCAACTATAAAAAAAGTAATGTAAATAATTCTGCTTTATCCAGATATTAAAAGCCACCTTTGATACAAAATAACAATGAAAATGCATTCTTGTAGAGGTGCACTGAAGCACTGTTGAGTACATTTCAAAGAAATGGTAGGACATATTTCTGTCCTCAGAGTCTTGAACTGTAAATACAAGTGTCACAAATACATTCAGAGAACACAGGAAGGGAGGGGCAGAGAAGTGTTACTTATCTCTCCCTCCTAAAGAAAAGAGAGTCACAGCTTCACAGAGAATATGTATATGTATGCAACACCAAGTGTTCTGAATATTAAATTATTTCCTACAGTACTTTGATTATGTGTGAGACTAAAAAGCAGACACAGAAAGGAGAAGGAGGAGGTTGGGAGCATGTGTAGATTAGTGCCACACCGAGAAGGGTCCAGCTGCACGCAGAAGACTCGGCCTTCCACGCCCCCGGCCCTCCACACAAATGCTGGGGGTGTGGCATGGAAGACCGGGGGCGTGGAAGGCCAAGTCTGCGACCTGCAGCCAGATACAATTGGGCCGCGCCCACCACACAGCGAACCACCCGGATTGAGATCTGAGTGTGAGTGAGAAAAAATAGAATTTATGCTCACCAGAGCTATTTAATTATGTTTTCAATAAACATTCTAATAAATTAGGACCCTGTTAGCTCCCCACATCTTTTTTTATGATTCTTATACCCTTCCACCACACATTTCTAAAGCCATTTTGCTACTGCACAGCACAGATGCGGTCTAGAAGTTAGCCCTGCTCCTTCGCTGTTTCTGGACACCAAGTTTGAATACCAAATGATCATTGTCTTGTAGAATTCGCATATTATACCTGTGTTTATGGTGGTGGTGGTGGGGTATTCTCGGTTTTCTAGCTTTCCACTTATATTACTAAAGGCTTGTTTATACTTCACGCTCAGAACGCGTACGTGCCCGCATCATGGCTGCCACATGTTCCCAGCGTTCATTTGATGTGTCCTCTGAGCAGGTCCTCAGAAATTAATGCGACACGTGCGCTTGTTGCAGTACCAGCAAAAAGTTGGGGGGCGCAGTGTGCTAAAAGTTGGAATGTGACATCAGAGTCTCTGGTTACTATCTACAAGTGACAGAAAGAAGCTTTGCAGATCCTACGAGATCGGTGTGCGCGTTTCGATGTTTGATGAATGGTTCGATGTGGTGAAGCAAAATGCCAACATACTGATGCTTTCGTGGTGCTTTTATATTCAAGCGTCGCATATTCCTGATCGTAAAGACATGATACATTTTAAAAGTCTCACATACCGTCTTCTGTGCCGTCTTTTTTTCTAGGGCTTCCTCCGGTCCTGACAGCAGCGCCAAACAGCAATAGATCGCCACGCTGAGCACATTAAATGTATGATATTCCAACTCTCTGCACATTTAGAATCCTTAGATTTATACTTGATATCACTTTCATGATGAAATGCATTAAAGTATATATGTTATATTTTACAGATAAATCGGTAATTTCGTTTAAATAATGAATACTGTTAATAATTACACACATGGGGGTGACACGGTGGCGGAGCGTTAGCGCTGCTGTCTTGCAGGGAGTCATGTCGCTGGTGTTTCCTGCCTGGAGTTTACATGTTTTCCTGCTGGGTTTCCTCAGTGTGCTCCAGTTTCTTTCCAAAGATATGCAGATTTGGTTACACTAAAATGACGCTAGTGTATGTGAGTGCGCGTATTCACCTTGCGATGAGCTAATGCCTCGTCCAGGGATTGTTTCTGCCTCATGCCCAATGCTAGCTGAAATGGACAAATCCCTGGACTGATGGATTTAATCATTAAATATCCTTTTCAGAGATATTGCGGTAAGTTGTCATCGGAACTTAATGGGTGTTCCAGGCAATTCACAACACGGCAAAGCTGAACCTGTTCTCACCGTGATAATATCTCGCACTGCCACCTGGTGGATTCCTCCAGATTTACGTAAAGTACGCGCGCAAGTATAAACAGTACAACGCTTGCGTAGCAGGAGCGTCCGCTGCAGCAGGCATTGCATCACGTGAAGTGTAAACCCGGCCTTAGTCATTCATGTTAAGTTAATTGGAGTGCTCAGTGTCAGTGAGTGTGTACCCTGTGAGCGCAGTGTTGGTATGAGCTAATTCAAAAGAGTGCGTTCATTGAGCAAGTTCATTTTTCTAAGAACGGTGAACTTAACGTTAACGTATTTGCAAGTGAAGGACTTGAATGTGAGGAAGTTCAGTTTTATGTGACATTCTGGATCTGGTTTAGGTCCAGATTAAATGTTTTGCCTTACCCTGTAATGTAGGGGTGGAGCCGAATCCGGAATTCGGATAAGCATAAATAATGGATTTTTTACGAATATTTATTTCGTACGAATGTTTTGCCGTTTATTTGTGTTCGGAAAAAATAACGGCACTTTCCTATTATCGTGACGCCGTTCTATTATCGTAAAGCAAATCGGTGGGGCCGCCGCCGCCCTCACTGTCTTAAACTATTAGACTGGCCTACCCCAACCACAAATGCAAACCTTAAAGTTAGTTGGGGTAGAGCGTGAAGAACCGCTTTCGCTTTTAGGAAAACGTTGTACTTCGCGTGGTCACTTTATATTTTTCCTTGTTGGACATGCAATATGTGACGCGAATTTTGACCGGCATCGTAATAAGTTAGTTCACCTACACGCTGGTTTTACAGTCACCATTGGTGTCACACGGTTGGAAACAGAGCGGTAATTTAAATGCATACTTGCATCTGTTTCATTTCTTTTTTGGCCGGCAGGATATTAGCATATATGGTTATACATGTTTGTTGCTGGGTATAAATCAATAAAGTCTATTTAAATAAAAAAAGTCTTCATAATTATTGTTATTTTATTCAATAACACTGTAATAGCCTAATATAAGGCATGCAAAATTGAAAAAAGTAAAATCATGGGTCATTTATTCTAATTTCTTAAAAATACAAAATGAACTGAACATGAACTAGTTCAAAACTGAAATGGTGAACTATGAACGTGAATTTATTAATTTTAATTTGTGTGAACTGAACTTTGAGCTAGTTCTTGTGAGGTGTGAACTTGCACAACACTGTGTAAGCAAGTGGTGCATAATTTAGGATTTTTCCTGCCTTGTTCCTGATGGTGTCCTGAAGGTCCCCATGACCCTGGTCTGGATTAAACAGGAGTAATAAAAATGAACAGGAGACATCAAAGGTTTGGGGCAGCCACCTGTATAATATGCCCTGGCTGCAAATGGGTAAATTTGTTTGAGATGTGTTCAAGTCAAAGTCCAAAGCAGATCTGTCACATAGGGGTAAAGATAGAGGCTTTAAAGGTTGGAATCGGAAGTGACATCATCATGGGCGCCAGAATCATAAGTAATGTCATCATGGGTGCCGGGACCAAAAGTGATGTCATCATGGGTGCCGGGACCAAAAGTGATGTCATCATGGGTGCCGTGACCCGGTGGGCTTTTCTGTGAATGGTCTGCAGAGGATTGAGAAAGAAAGTCAGTGCACCTCACCACCCCCTGGTCTGGCGTGGAATTATCACTTTTCAGGCCGATTAGCTGCCACCTACAGGTTAGAGGAGATTGGAAGTAGGCACTGATACAGCGTGCTGCCGTATCCACCACACGACGAACCACTTGAGAATCCCAAATTAGAAAGTGACAGAAATGTATAGAGGTATATGAAGGGCAGCCTGTCCGGGGATGGCTGAGATTGTGCACAAAATGTCATGTTATTATCATTCTCACACCCACCTAACCTAACCGCATGAAGCCTTTTCTGGGAGTATTGAATGCAATGTAGCAAACAGCCCTTGACAAAGTGCCAGTCTACCTAACTCCTAACACCTTAATTAACCTAATCTGCAATCTTTAGGGGTCTGACAGGTGGTCTGAGTAATCGCAGTTGCTGTGTCCGTTATTAAACACCAGCTAATACACTATTGCGCAAGTCTGTGCACACCTATTTCCTCACAGTGGAAGGTGTCAGTTCAAAGTATTTTGTAACTTTCTAATTTTATTTCAGTTTTTCACATTTAAGAGATTGATATTGGTTCACCCACAGTGCTTTAATTTTTCATGAAACTTTATGAATTGGAGTTTTTTTTTTTCTCCATTAATTCCAGCTGTCCAGATCTATGATTAGCTTGATTTCTCTTCTGTTGCTAAATTTTGCTTCATTTAAAACATTATATTCCTAATTTCCTACTTTGGGCACTGTCAAGGCAAAGCACCCTGTGTATTAAATAATTAATTTAAACAGATGTACTATGCTTACGTATCTTCTTATATAATACGCTACCGTGGCTGTCCGTTTGTCTGTCCAGGATTTTAAATCACCTGTACCTTACAAACCGTTTGAACTATTGACCTGAAATTTGGTACACATATACTACGTGACGTCTACTATCCACTGTTGGGGTGACGATTTTTATTACTCTTTTTATTTTTATTTTATTTTATTGTAGAATCACCTCTCGGCAGCAGCCAGGTCCAGTGCATGTGTATGGGCTCCATTCTCATCCCTACCACCTTTGCCATCACTTCCCCTACCTCTTCATATCTTAAATCATTCTTGAGGCAGATTGAAGACTTAAGCACCAGCTTAAGTGAAAAATTAAGAAAAATGTACTAAGTAATTGCAATACAACCACTGACTTTAATCAGTTTTAATGCAAAAAGATGCAGACGAAAGAAGAAAAGAAGCGGGCCTCTAGGGTGGAGAAAAGAAGAGCTGCTCAGGAAGCAGCAAGCACATCAACCTCTGAGCAAACGAATGCTAAACCGAGACAAAGAAACAGTATGAAAACTATGAATGCTCAAATCATGTGTATTCACTGCACTTTATCGTACAGTATCCTGTTACTGGTTCCTTTATAATTGTAAATCTGTGCAGTGCTCTGAGTATCTCTTGAACTCAGTTTGTCTGTATCACTTCTGAAAAAATCCTCCATAACTGTTTAATGGATAATGCACATTGAAAAATGGATGGATTTTGGAAATTCTTACCAAAGCAATATCTAATCCACAGTGCCTAAGCTGCTAGGAAAATTGGATAAGCCACTTTACTGCTAGACCTCCCTGCTGGTCTGTCTTAAGTTAAACCTGACAATGTGAAACACAAAGAAGCCAAAAATCTAATTCCCAAAATAATAATTATGTTGCATAGAAAACCAGAGGGTGTTCACTATCAGCAGGAGGAGATCGTGCTGCTGAAACAAAGCATAAATGCCTGGTGCAGCTCATCATTGGTTCAGACCAGGCAAGCATGTCAGAGAGTCTGGTTGTGAGCGCCTGACTCGACAGAGCAATCACTCTTCTCGCTGTGCCACAGATGATGCCTGTTACATATTCATCTACTCTTCCGCCGTGCTCCCAAACACATTTGCATACACTGAATGGTACACTGTCAGTACAGCCATCTTTTATAGATAGCACACGTAACAATATTGCCTATCAGCATGGAACAGCCTTTTGAAATAATTAATGAAGGTGGCTCCGTCTCATAAATAAGGAAATTAAACACTGGCAATATCTTACCCCATGAGAGCAGCAGGTTTTTTTTGCCTTAAAATAAAAACACAGACCTATTTCTTATCTTAGTGAATGTTTGAGTTGTGGTCTAAAATATCTTCATCTTCTCAGATTATTTTAATAATGTTCTTTTCGTTAAAAGTATAAACTATCAGACAATCTGTTATCACAGAGTGATCTTGCCCAGAGGGATGAATGATGACTGTAAATGAAATTATGCTGGCCTTCCACTAAAACTCAGAACCATAACTCAGGTCATTACAGCTCCATCACAGCATAGTCACTGATTCACTTCAGCCTGTGCCTTTTATACAGAAATGATGATTACAGTTGGAGCATTGGTGCTCTGCGTGCCATTTTTAAACACTGTTTGTTTGCCTGAATTGTTTTAGTTTTGTACAAAATAAACTTACAAGTGCATTGGACTGCAAACAGGTACTGTAGTTTGGGCTCACAACAATGATCAGGGCAGTTTAGAACCTTTAATCCACAGACCTTTATCAAATTAGCTGAAATGCGTGCATTGGGTGAAGGAAAAACAATATCAACAAGAGATTAAACAATGAAAAGCAGGAAATAATACAATTAGCACCGCAGGAATTTCCTCCATTTCTACAGTCTGTGTAAGCACCCAAATATTACAACAGTTACAGTTGCTATAGTCAACATACCAATAATATTCACTTAAGCATTGCCGGGATGTGGGAACCACTAAACAGCATACATGGCGCTCTACAATCAAGCACATAAGGATCTCTGGAATTGGCAAGACGCAAGTACTTGAAAATGTAGGAAGTAATGTTAACATCTGTACAGGTACGTTACCAGGGAAGCCTCATGACTGGAAGGCTTCTATGTGTGTCTTGGACCAGCCTTAAATAATTTCCCTGTTTGTCACAGAGTGCAGTAGTGTATAGGTTTTAAAGATCATTAGTTGGGGCGTGACAACTATGGCAGGATCACTGGTAATTCACTTTAAGAACAACCGGTCCAGTACAGTAGCAATCAGAGTAGCCTTTTGCATTTACCTGTTGTATGAGAGAAAGGCTGGAGTCTATTGGGACTATAGCCAATGCCCTGGTTTGGGCACTGAAAGAAAATGGACATCTATCTATCTATCTATCTATCTATCTATCTATCTATCTATCTATCTATCTATCTATCTATCTATCTATCTATCTATCTATTCACTTAAGAGGTGATTAGAGGCATCTAGGAAATCTTTCTTTTAAGAGTAAAGACTCATATTCTGAAGCCCTTAATTCATAGAGGCATCTAGGAAATCTTTCTTTTAAAAGTAAAGACTCATATTCTGAAGCCCTTAATTCATTACACATTACACACTGACCTTACCCTGACTTGTATTGTAATGAGTCAGAGGGAAGCTGCCTCAAGCTTCTGACGTTTAGCACGGCTTAGCCTTCAGCTGTTCTGATTTCATCTCCACTCCAAATTCTAATGAGAAACAATTTGCTGGTAAGAAGCAGCAAGCCCTATGGCCTCTCACTCTTGTCACACTCTGCTGCCTGAGTAGGAGGGAGGGACTGTCACTTTTCAAAGCAGTGATGCCTTTGGTCATTGATCAGCCCTAAAAAGCTTGTCTCTGCTTCTTCAATGGTCTTTTATTCACAGGCCTGACCTCTTCTTGTTCGCACAAGCTGTGCAGAAGTTTATCACAGTTGTAAAGTAACTCCTAGACACAATTAGACTTTATTATTGAGGGGATTCTTTCATTTTTTCCCCCCAAAGCACATCCTTTCGGGAACTGTTTAATTTATCATTACCTAGCAGTTAAATCCATTCCATGGACAGTCTGGCACTAAAATCTGACTAGCCCCAGTTTCATAAAATCCCTATGCTTAAGTGACTGTTTAGGGGTCCATCAGAGGGCGATTACTAGTTCTGTGGGCATAGGATTTTTTACCTGAAGTTTCAGTTTATTTTGCAACGTTCTTTGCATCTATATAATTTCTGAGCTCACTTATGCTGGTATTTGTACGGACAAACAGAACCCAAATACAACATTAGCTCACCTAAGTCTGAAACTTGGCAGCCCAAAAGAGTGCCTGGGTCAGTTACTGTTAAATAGAAATATACACTTTGATGTTGCAGCTCAGGTCTCAGCTTCCTCAGGTGTGCATAGTGAAATCAGAGAACTGGAAAGCCACTGGCTCAGTATCTACTATAAAGTTATTAATACAAGACATGTCTACTCAGCCCTCCGGATGTGTTGTTTCTGTGCCAGCATAGGAAAGATTTTTAAAATAATGCGTGCCTGAGGCTGCCTTAGTGAAATCTGAACCAAGGCTGACAGGGCCTTCTTTCATTCCCAAGCCTTCATGGGATCTTTAACGTCTAGCATGACATCACGCTACTTTTTTGTTCCAGTAATGGCCCTTTGAGCCCTGGATACACCATACCCTTTTCTCTCTCAGCTCTTATCCATTACTTTCATGGTAGACAGCCCTCAGGTAAAATGATCTCAGTAAAAGAGCCCCAACTCTCAAACATTCATTACCTCTAATTTATATTGAGCCTTTCATGATGAGCTAGAATATGAAACAGCCTTCTTAGAGCGCAAACATAGCCACTGTTAAGGAGATGCCCAAACCCACCACCACCATAAAGTTGTTCTTACTATGTTGGTGTCAGTTTCAATGGCGTGCTCTGTTGGATCAGGCTGATCAACCAGTCGGCTCCTTTGAGCACTGCAGTCCAGTTGAATGAGTGCCCGGCAACGATAGTGACATGTGAATTTGCAGTCTGAAAAACAAAAGCATTAACCATATTAGCATATTTAATATTTTATACTAGATTTGTGTTTTATAATTTATGCTAACTGATAATCAGTGCACTTCTGCTGCACGAGACAATCAATGCAGATTGGAGCATATCTACTCTGAAAGACGCCACACAAAAATAAATCATTTTATCAGTTCAGAATTACAGACGTCACTCAGTTCATAGGAAGAGTCACCAGAGACATGAATTGGTCTAAGGCCAATGCCCTCTTTTAGGCACTCCAAGTTAACGGACATAGGACTACTGGAGTCTCTTTGCCACTGTTTATAATAGATCTATCTATCTATCTATCTATCTATCTATCTATCTATCTATCTATCTATCTATCTATCTATCTATCTATCTA
>JANRMT010062839.1:7856931-8021782 GCA_026402145.1 Polypterus bichir lapradei | reverse complement strand
TATCTATCTATCTATCTATCTATCTATCTATCTATCTATCTATCTATGCAGATATTTTGTCTCTGATATGGATGTGAGCAACACTGGAGCACCACAGTTCTGTTATCTTTTCTCTTTACCCTGTATACCTAAGATGCAGGCTTTTAATGACCTCTTAGGCACAGCCATCAGCAGTGTGTCTGTCTGCAGTGACAGTTTCGACCTCGTCGAGGGGTTTACTTACCTCGGCAATGACATTCACGTCTCTGGTGACTCTTCCTATGAAGTCAGTAGACAGATTTGGAGACCATGGGGGGTCATTAGGTTGCTAGAAAGTTGTGTGTGTCACCTCCGATATCTATGCAAAAGGATGAATATCCAGTTCTTTGGAGTCCTGGTGTTTCCTGTTTTGCTATATGGTTGTGAGACATGGACGTTATCCAGTGACCTGAGATGAAGACTGGACTCCTTTGGTACTGTGTCTCTTCGGAAAATCCTTGGGTACCGCTGGTTTGACTTTGTATCGATTAATCAGTTGCTCATGGAGTCCTGAATGAGGCACATTACCTGCATGGTTAGAGAGCGTCAGTTACGGAACTACGGCCATGTGGCACAATTCCCTCATTGTTGAGGACCCGAGTGGCTGGACCAGGCCAAGGGGATGCCCAAGTAACATCTGGCTGCAGCAGATAGATGGTCCTTTCCGGAGGGTGGGGCTAGACCGCATGTCTGCCTGGGGGGTTGCCAACCAGGATCCCGAGCTGTTTCATCGTGTGGTGGGTGCGGCAATGTGCTGTACTAGTGCATGCTCCCCAAACTGACCTGACCTGACTCAGTTCATATTACCTGCCCCCCTCTTTCCCCCATTAGTATGAGTGTTAAATACAGTTTATTAACAGTTCAGACGGCCTAAAGAGGATGAATCGGGGAAGCAGGTGAGATACCCCATAATGGATGCTCACTTGGGACAGAGCTGCCCGAGGACTTTTAGGGATAAGTGAAACAGAGGAGATTTAATAAGAGCACAACCCTTACAACATAAACATTCACACAAACACACTCACCCTAAGGCATAAAAAGTCAACACAGAATGCAGACCGGAATAAAGAAACTACAAAAATGAAAATAAATCAACTCTTAATTAGCTTTCTGTGAAAAGCAATTTGATAGCTATTTTCAGCCAGGGGTAGAGTCAGTTATTAGATTTGAGTTACAAAGCTAACAGCTTGCAGCGTCTAGCATTAATTTAGTTGTCTAGCATTAATTCAATTTGTGTGCAATAACAGTGCTTTAAAGAACATTAAATAAGAACAAAAAATGAGTATAAGAGATCTGTTACATATCTGGATATCCCTGGCTGGCCATACGCAAGACGTGACATTAGGTTTCAGATCACCTAATTTCCAAATTACCACACATTGTGTATTTTTGCATGCATGATACAGCACTCTGGAGAAAATGAGGGAATAAGGGGGTTTGCAATACACATCCTGGAAGAGAAGAACATGGTAAGATTCACTCTGGGAATGAGCAGAGGGGCGGCCCTGCTCAACGCGTGCCCTTCATTAAGGCCATCACTCCCTCAGGCCAGGGAGCCCACACAGAGGCTCTATTCATGGGGCCTGGAAGGCTCAGTGTGCGCACACACACAAATATGAAAATTGCAGAAGCCTGACATCATCGTCACATGGTTACCAGCTGGAGCCTAGGGGATTCTCGAAGCAAAGCCTTTCTGACAACGTGGAAGCCAAGAGCACCGGCAGTGGAAGTCCAGCCAGTCCTGAACCGGAAACACTGCTGCCTCCACGTTTGATGGGCTAGGGGTGGAGGGGGGTGGGGGTAACGACCATCTGAGGAAAGAAACTGCATAGTCGGGAGGTTTATGCTAAAAAGAGAGCATTCCCGAGGTTTCACTTTCCCCCACTCCTCCATCATGAAACCATTAACTGGCGGGTGTAGCTGGTAGATTCTATCCTAATTTGGAGGTATGCATTCAGCTTCTTTAGAGAATCTGTAGATTTTAGAGTAGAGGAAAGCCAGCAGGCCACAGGAAGAAAAGAAAAACTTACAAGAACACTCAGCAAAATGTAAGTAAGTTAAGTAGGAAAGAGGCAGACAAAAGTGAAAGATTCTCTGTACGCAATGCTGAATCATCACCATTATACCCAGATAGACCAATACGGAGAGATAATGGCAAAGCAGGCCTAGTTTGACAAGTAGGACACACAGCATTGTACCATCAGCACACTAGTCAATCATTTCACATATGCTTACAAATGTCTAGTCACAAACATGCAATTCCATCCTTGCTTCCATTTTCTGAACCCACATATTTCAATTCCAGGTTTCTATGGGCTATCAAGTGAGAGTAAATTGCCCAGTCCATCAGTTTCCAGGTAAATGACTGATATCTGCACTCTACAAAAAGCCCAGTCACGTTAAGGTTGCCTTTTCATTTTAGTTCTTTCCTTGCAGTTTAACGGCCACCAGTGATGTCAACTGGTTGAAGCAAATTTAGTCACAGGTCTCTAAAGAGGCCTTGACCATGAATCATCACTTAGCAGGGAGACAGGGCCAATTTTAAGATGACTAACTAGGTTCTTTTTTTGGTGTGGTTTGGAATTTTAGATAAACACAAGCAGCAAAAATGCGTCCAAGTCACACAGCATTGGATGAGTTGCAATATATATTTTCTAAGAAAGCACAGTTTTTTGGTGCCACAGCCTCTGCAAAGCCGAGGGAGTCACTTTCAATCCACAGAGCTGAGGGAAAGCCTATTTATGCCATGAGGGATCAATATAATGCACCTGAAAGTGCAATCTATTTATAGGGCATGAAAAAAAAAATTAAAAATCACTAAGAAAGACAAAAAATCTAGTTAAACCAAAATGGAATGATACGTCAAAACAAATTGTTTTCTTTTCATGATGATGTTTAGGTCTGTGCTGGTGTGGGCCAGATAAAGATATTTGTGTACTATAAATAGCTAAGATAAAAGGAAATCTCCTTTACAATGGAAAATGTCAGGAGCCAGGAAAAGCCTGTGATGCCATCTAGTGGTAAGATGGCATACTTAACAAAACTGGAAAAATAAAAGTATTTTCCTTTACATCACAAGTAAGGCAAAATGACAGCTTTTATTGGCTAACTAAAAGATCACAATATGCAAGCTTTGTAGGCAGTTCAGGCCCCTTCTACCTTGCATATTGTAATCTTTTTAGATAGCCAATAAAAGGTGTCATTTTGCTTGACTTCTCATTGCATCCATAATGGCTAACAAAATGAATATAAAGTTGCATTTGCATGACTGAGAGATAAATTAATGGAGGGTGTTTGCTCCCGTGTCTCCACTCTACTTTCCTTCAGTCTGTGTTCTGATCCTTCTTGATTCGGTCATTTGTGGCCCACACAAAGCTGTACACTTTGTAATCTGAAGCACACGAGGGCAGGCGACGCATGGAAACATGCCAGGAGCGTCTGCAGCACACAGAGATCTAAGGTTTTGCTAGTCCCTCTATGACAATGGTGCCATTGACAGGATGACTGGGAGTCTTCATTAACTTCAGGGCAATAGAGGAGATGATGGACAATAGCTGGCATAAAGCTGGCAGAGAATGGAAATGTTTGGAATGAATGTAACCCTGCAGTCAACAGGGCTTTAACTGCATAAACCTGTGACCTGTGAGTTCAGGACATAAACTCTTAATTAGCTCTTGGACATACAAGGGGGTTAGTGGTTAAAAGAAAAGGCACCGTAAGTGGGCTGGGTTTTTTTTTTTTTTCCTGCTCTTCAATGATACAGCTTGGCACCCACTGTTATGTTGACTGTGATATAAAAAAATGACCTGACATGGCACCATGAAAATAGTAACAAGTGTCACGTATGCATGCCAGAGGATAGCCTTCCGGGATCACCTGAGTCTTGTCTCCTTTTTTCCCCCAAACAGCACTGACAAACGACCCCTTGAGGAAACCAGAGCCAAATAAGCCCCACCCTTTCCGGTCCATCCGGTATAAAGGAGAGACATTCCTGGAAGGTGGCGTCTCATTTGGGCCTGACAGTGTGACTAGAAGGCATCAGGCCAGCAGTTATCGTAGTGCCTTTGAGCACGTTTTCCGTTTTTTGACAATTTTTGTTCATATGAAAAGGGGTTTCCTAACTATTTTAGGACATGCCCTGCCTCATCACTAACCCCACTACACAAGTCATAAAATGAAATAAGCTTTGTTAATGGCTAGTATTGCTTTCGGATTAGAACAAAAACCTGCAGCCTCTACAGTCCTCCAGGACTGTCTTTGCAAAGCCCTGTCCTAAACTGACTCTAGTGCACCTACTTTTATCTTAAAATTACAAAATCAGTGGAAAAGAGTCCAGTTGTGTAATCTGAAGGTGTGTTTCCCATTAGCCATCCTTCCACTTTCAAATGTGCCTAATTCAGCTATAGTGTTGGACGGGCGGACTCATTGGGGTCAAAGGCACGAATGAGCTCTGAATGGGGTGTCAGTCCATTGGCTTTCATCAGACAAAGAAAATAGAAGTCTTCTGTTGATTAATGACTAATAAGAAATCTTAGTTAAGTATTTTAAAAATCCATAATGTTGTAATAAATGTGAAAAAACACAAGGGGGAGTGATTTTGAAAGATGCTGAAAATGAAGTATGAATCTCTGAAAAATGGCCTGTTAGAGACAGCGTCTGCTAGTTAATTTTGCTTTGCTTACACAGAGCACATGGTCAACCTAAAAGTAGAATAAGTCTGTGCTTGTTTGTTAAATTCATTTGGAGGTCTTGTTAGCGACAGTGGGGGGATACTACTGTCTGTGTTTTATGTCAGCAACAGTGATTTCATTGTACATACAGGACAAGTAAAAGAAAAAGGGTGTGCTGTATTAAGCCCTACAGAAAAGCCTGTACTGAGATAAACATCTCTGTATCCTTGTGACTCTCCCATCTGCAATACCCCTACAAAGACAGCCAATCAGAGGCTCTGCTCACACCCGGAGCCAGTTAGAGACGGCTTCGACAACATGTCGGTCTTTATACATTCCACACAAAATGCTCGGTAGATACAAATAGATAGATAGATAGATACTTTATTATTCCCAAGGGGAAATTCACAAAATGCAGGAAAGCATCTGGTCGGGCTTATGATAGAAAAGAAAAACAACAGCAAACCAATGGTCACGATTTCAGGAAGGCTGGGGCACACATATACCCTCACAAAGAGAGACTATCAACCTTGTGTCAACCCTGAGGATGTTTACACAGCATGTACACTTCAAAGATGGATGGAGAAACACAGGCTTTTCCGTTCCTGTCTCCTACCTATATTACAGGTCTGCAACCCCCTGTGTCTTTCCTTGGGAAGGGGCTCAAAGAGCAAAAACTTCCCATGGATCACAGCAGGTTCCTTAGGTGTTGAATCCCTCCTTGGCCTCATGTGGTGGGATGTCATCTGGGATGTTAGTGGCTTCCTGCATTTCGGTTCATAACATGACATAATATTCTCAAACCTGTTTAATCCAGTTCAGAATTGTGGGAAACTGGGGACTATCCCAGGCAGTACCAGGCATTGGGTAAGAACAACCCCATGAATAGGGTGCCAGTCCACATCAGGACCCTAAGACTGACCAATGCAGAATCACCAGATCATCTAAGACAATTACCTTTGGAATGTTTGAGCCAAACAAGAGGACCTGGAGAAACTCCTTGTGATATGGTGGGTCTGTGGCTTAATTGTTTTAAGTAAATAATTGTGTCCCAAAGAGGTGCATGTGTTGCGCGAGTACATTCGCCCTTCCATTAATTGAGGTGTTGGTTGATCGCACCACATACATGTGTAGAGGTTGGCGGATCAGTCGGGTACCTCAATGGTGCCACAGGGAAAGCGACTCTTCGACCTTGATTATACAGGTTAAATAAAAAGGAGCATGCACAGCAGGATAGGGGAACAGAAAAAGAGAGAAAACAAGGAAGGAAAGCAGCGGAGGTTAAAGATAGGAACTAAGAGAAACAGGCAGAAGTGAGCAGGAGCCGGTACAATACGGGAGGAAGCAGGTGGATGGGAAGGTGAGCCCTAGTAAGGAGCATGTGGCTGACGCTCAGAAGGCAGCTGATGGGTCACTCTTGTTGAGTGCCCATTCTGCTTAGGGTTTGCTCTCACTGAGAGTACCCAGCAATTGGCCTCGGTTGGAGGACAGCAGGTCTTGGCTAGGCAGAGCCACGTATCAACAACAGTTTCGAAAGGAGCAAGGCTTGGTGGCTCCCCATGGAACCCAGGCCGGGATAAAAGGTTGTCTGCGCCTGTTGGATGTATGTCTCTCTGTGCTGATCAGGGTAAGACGGAGAGATGTCAGCTTTAAAAGGAAGGCACCAGGCCTCAAAATTGTAAAGGACAGTTTCCTTGCCTGTGTAGTTAACCTCATTTTTAAGGAATTCTCTATTCATTGAACTTTTTAACCTCCACAGAGTAACTGATTTTTATTGGATTATTTATTTATGGACTTTTAAGCACTGCACTGTTCTGGACACTTGATTCGATTGTTTTAATAAAAGCACTGATGCACTTATGCACTTACTCCCTTGCTGAGCATGTGTGTCCTCATTTGTCTGGCTCATCACTCAGGTACAACATATATGGTGGTCGGAAGGAATGGACCCGCATCGTCGCAACCCCCCACAGACACAGCAACAAGGTGCATACGCCACATAGACCGTGACCATCTGTGAGGCAGTAGTGCTAGTCACTGTATCAACATGTCGTCTCACTTATAAATATATAAAATAGTAGTAAGAAAGCAGAAATCACCATTTCACATATTGTGGATTCAGAACCTTTCATTTTCTGCACACGTTATTGTGTCATAAATTTCACTTCAAATGCATACATTTGCCATTTTTGCCCAAAAATCTACATTAAGTAACCCATAATGACAAAGTGAAATCAGGTTTTCAGAAAAGTTGCATATTTAGGGTCAAAATTAAAAACCAAAATCTCCCATTATAAAAGCATTGAGACACTTAATTTAGTACTCTGTTGAATCCCTTTAGGAATTACACTAAACTCGGGAAAGTTTCTAAAAGCTTTGCATACCTGGCTTTGGTCAGTTTATCCTATTCTTCCTCTTAAACTCTGTTATATTGGATGGAAGGTGTCTGTAAACTGCCATCTTCATGTCTCTCCACAGATGGTCTATTGGTTTTAAGTCTAGGCTACTTGAGGACGATCAGGGACCGACTGGTCCCAAAGCCACTCCACTTGTTTTGGCTGTATGCTTCAGCTCATTGTTGTGCTTAAAGGTGAATCGCCTCAGTCTGAAGTCGCATGCACTCTGGAGCAAATTTTCTTCAAGGAGCTCTCTGTATTTCGCTGCATTCACGCTTCCCTCAATTCTGACTAGTCTTCCTGTCCCTGCTGTTGAGAAGCACCCCCATTTGCATGAAGCTACCACCAGCATGCTTCACCACAGGGATGGTATTAGGCAGGTCATGAGCAGTGCCTGGTCCTTGCCAGGCATTGTGCTTGGAGTTCTGTCCAAATAGTTCACCCCAGAGAATCTTTTTCTTTGTGCTGTCTGAGTCCTTTAAATGCTGTTTGGCAAACGTAAAACAGACAGGTCATTCTACTATAAAACCCTGATCAATGATGTGCTGCTGAGATGGTTGTCTATCCGACAGGTTTTCTTATCTCAACTGAGGACTTCTACAGCTCGGTTACAGGGACCGGTGGATACTTGGTCACCTCCTTCCTCAAGGCTCTTCTTGTCCAGTTACTCAGTTTGCCTAGACGGACAACTCTAAAAAGAATGCTGGTGGTTCTGAACTTCTTCCATTTGGCAATTGTGTTTTAGGCCACTGTGCCACAGGGAACACGAAAAGCTTTAGAGATGGTTTAATACCCTTGCCCTGATCTTTGCCTCATTACAATTTGATCATGGAACTCTACAGAGAGATCCTTGGATGTCGTGGCTTGGTGTTTGTCCTGACAGGCAGTGTGAATTATGCAACCTTACATACACAGGTGTATGCTTTACTGAAGTACGTGCAATCTAATCAGTTTGCCAAACAAGTTCTAAATACATCTCAAGGAGAATTAAAGCAAACATAATTTGAAGTGCCGCAACACAATCAGAGATTTCAGTTTTTGATTTTTAAAAAATTTGTAAACCTTTCTGAAAACATGTTTTCACTTTGTCATTATGAATTATGGACTGTATATTGATGGGCAAAATTATCCATTTAAAATAAATCTATAACACAATGAAGTGTGCAGAAAGTGAAGGGGTCTGAACACTTTTCAAATCCACTGTATGCATCCATATACAAACCCAGATATTGACAAAACAAAAGGCCTTGCACAATCTCTCTCGCTCACTAATTTACAAATTGGTTTTCCAAAGCATATGTTAGCCTTGAAGCTCAATACTTACAAGTACAGCGGAGGCTCTGCCGGTACAGGCCCCAGATGAAGTCACCACAGAGGTCACACCATGTAGGCTGAGCATGGGTGCAAGGCTGGAAGTCATGCCCTTCTCCCTCCTCTATGGTCAGCCGGGGGTCCACACTCTCTCGCAGCAGCCGGATGATCCTCACCCGACTGAGGAGCTCGGGCACTTTCCCAGGGCTGACCCGCAGGGCGTTGGTCCTCTCGAGACGTGTTGAGCGGGTGTGGAGAGTTAGCTCAATACGGTCCTCTTGGGGCAGCTCCTGCAGCTCAATTAGTTCTTGGCAAGACATGCTGCCCACAGGGTTATCCCTCAGAAATTACAAAATGGACTTGAACTGGATGCGAACATTGGACTTGACAAGCAGATCTTTGAAGGTCACGAAGAAGACAACATCACTGCTGAGCACTTCTAGGACCTTATCGGAGTGAGAGTGGCATAGAGAAAGGGTAGGGAAGTGGCCTTGGCAGCATCTTACATTGTCCTCTGGGCACCTGCAAAAGAAAAACAGAAAAATAATCAGATGGGCAACGCATACTGAGATGTCCAGCAGGGCTCATGGTGGCTGATGGCTAACCAATCTGAGGGAAACTATTTTTTTTCACCTCTTAGTATCCATGGCATTCTGGGAGCTATTTATTTTTTTTGCTGCTGCTGTGGACTGTTTGCTCTATGGAATGCCAGGGTAAGAAAATAATGGAGTTGTATATGGTAAAAGACAAAAAAAGGATACTGAGTACGGATCCCTGCTTGGGCATCCTTTTTGTAGCAAACTGCATGTTCCCTCTGTTTTTATGTGGGGTTTCACTGGCCATGTCAGTCTTCCTTTGTTATTCCAAAGACATGTGTTAGGCCAAGTGGCAAGTGTCAGTGTGTCCTTGTGCTTCTTATATTGTGACCTGATACTACCAGGATAGGTTTTGACTTCCCATAACCTTAAAATTGGGTTCAAGCAGGTTCAGTCAGTGAATGGATGAATACATCCATTTACTGTATATTCAAAGATATGAACTGGGTCGCCATCCCAGATGATTATGTGGAACACAATGTCTGAATGCCAGGCTTGCCAAACGGATCTGTAGGATGCATTTTCTTCAATTATATACAGTATAGTAGGTGTGTTTTGCACACCTCCTTGTGCGTATTTTGATACACATGAGTCTACTCCATTCCATTCCATTCCTCAATGTCCTGCTCCTGGGGGTCAATGGGATACAAAGCTGTCTGTCCAACAGAGAGGAACACTTACTTTCATGGAAACTGACTGTCTGGCAGTGCCCAGTGTCATGCTCAGACTTTTGTTTTTAATTTTGTTGTCATTTCACCTTTGCCTCAAAAAGTTATTGAGAATTTCTTGTATGGGTTTTAGAAGTCAAGAAATTTCGTGGTCACATTTTTTTTTGTGTTCCAATATGTTTTTTAATGATGTAGAGAATAAGCAACAGTTTCCCACTTATTGGTGACTAATTTGAGGGTCATTTGTTGACGGCTGCTTTGCTGTTGTTAAACTAGATGTATGCAGCTCATGACACCACCGGGTCAAAAGTATGATGGTCAGCGTTGTGCACTTCCATGTAGTCCAAGATTGGATTCTCTTGCGTTATTTTTTAATTCCTTGTTATGAATCTTTTTGCCCCCCCCCATCATTTTGACTGCAATTTACTATACAAGTTGGCTATGGTTATGTGTTCCTTTTTACTTTTGGTTATCAAACTTTCCATCACCATCTTCTGACTACGATTCTTGAAGCATTTACTAAGTACTGTTTTATTAACTCTTAAGGAATAGGATGCTAAGGATAGAGCTGTCAGGCAAGAGGAAAAGAGGAAGGCCTAAGATGAGATTTATGGATGTGTTGAGAGAGGACATGCAGGTGATGGGTGTAACAGAGCAAGATGCAGAGGACAGGGTGATATGGAAAAAGATGATCCGCTGTGGTGACCCCTAATGGGAGCAGCTGAAAGAAGAAGAAGTCTTTTTGGTTCCAACACTTGGCTTGAAATATTTTACTTAGAAATATCTCCTGATACCAATTCCACTCAAAGCTGCTGCCACCAGTGCATTCAACACACGTTAAGTCAAGCTAGCAAGGTAGATAACAACTTTAGGCAAAGCTGACCTATTTCTTTTTTCAAAGATGCTTTGTGTTTGCTATGTGTCCTTTTCCTTCTCATCCATCCAATTTCCATAAACACTTTTGTCCAAGTGTGGGTTGCTGTAGCCAGGGTCCATCTCAGCAGCACTGGACAGAAACCACAAACCAAACTTGGACTGGGCACCAGCACATTGTAGGGCACAGTAATGCACACAACCACGATAAAAACGAATCAGCTAACTTAATCGAGGATGTGGAATATCTGGTAAAGAATTCACACAGACGTGGGGGGGACATGCAGATTCCAAGTGCTGGGATTCAAGCACCGTCTGTGGGAGCTCTAAACTATGTCAAATACTCAGCTGCTCCATTCTACGCTAATAGAATAAAAGAGGACTGAAAGAAAAGCAAACTTCTAAAGATAGAGTCAAATCAGTATTGACAGAGTAGAAAGAAAGGAAAAGGCTATCCGGGGTCTCTGGTACTTTACAAAAAAGGTCAGTTACAGCCATTTTGATCATTAACATTCCGGAAGAGCAAGGCCCTGAGATTTCCAGAAGCTAACAAGGCCTTTCTCTGATGAGTAAACTACAGAGGCGTGAAATCCTGTGAGGAGCCAGCAGACATAGCGAGAGAGGACCCGGGGGCCCACACTCTCTGGCAGCAGCTGGATGATCTTCACCCGACTGAGGAGCTCTGGCACTTTCCCAGGGCTGACCCGCAGGGCGTTGGTCCTCTCGAGACGCGTTGAGTGGGTGTGGAGAGTTAGCTCAATACGATCCTCTTGGGGCAGCTCCAGCAGCTCAATTAGTTCTTGGCAAGACATGCTGTCCACAGGATTACCCCTCAGAAATTCCAAAATGGACTTGAACTGGATGCGAACATTGGACTTGACAAGCAGATCTTTGAAAGTCATGAAGAAGACAGCATCACTGCTGAACACTTCTAGGACCTAACCGGAGTGAGAGTGGCATAGAGAAGGGGTAGGGAAGTGGCCTTGGCAGCATCTTACATTGTTCTCTGGGGTGCCTCCCCCTTCAGCCTCGGGTGGCAGCACAGAGGCACTCTTGCAAGGCAGGAAGTGGACTGTGGAAAGGAGGTCATTGAAATTCCTTAATTTAATTTTTAAGTAAGATGGTACAATGGTTAGCATTGCTGTCTCGTAGTATCAAGGACCTGGGCTCATTTCCCAGCCCAGCTCCTGTCTATGTGGAGTTTGCAGTAAGGTCCCTTTAGTGTAGGTGTTAGATGTCTGTCTAAATTGGTTTAATAAGAGGTAGTGTAGATATGTGCATGAGTACACTCTGTTATCGACCAGGACTGGTCTCTGCCTCTACATGCTCAAGCCACTGCAAAAATTGTGTTAAAAAAATGGATAGCTGCATAGATACCTAAAAGAATTTGAAAACTGCATACCAGAGCAAGCATGAAAACCACCACTGCCCGAGGAAATCCAGCATGTGGAGCGTGAATAGCTTGTGGCTCCCAGGGTAGGCGCAACAACATCATCTCTGGAGCACTCCAGAGCTACGCTAACATTAGAGTGCCAGCACAAGGCTGGCCCTCTTCACAGAAACAATCACTTGCCTAAATAAATACACTGGACACTTAGATAACAACCCTTCAAAACCATTGATTGACTGCTTGGAGGACATCAAAGCCTAGATGGCTTTAAATTTTCTTAACTTTAATGAGAGTAAAACTGGGGTTCTCCTTTTTCAACCTAGTGGGACCAATGATTCCCCACATTTTAACCTAAGCCCCTTGGAACCTTTTATTAAGTCCTCTACAAGGAATTTTGGTGTGATTATGGATTATGATTTTAAAATAGACAAACAAATTAGTTTAGTGCTAAAGTCAAGCTTTTTCCAACTAAGACTTTTATCCAAAGTCAAGCCCTTTTTATTATTTGATGATTTCAGGAACATTAAGCATGTTTTTATCTCATTGTGGCTCCATTACTGTAATGCCCTGTATTCTGGGGTCAGTCAGGCTTCCCTCTCCTGCCTTCAGCTGGTAAAGAATGCTGCAGCACGTCTCTTCACAATCGTGACCATATCACCCCAATACTTGCGTCCCTCCATTGGCTTCCAATGCAGTTGAGGATCAAATTTAATGTTCTCATCTTTTCTTTTAAAGCTATAAAAGGAATGGCCTCCACCTACCTAAACGACCTGATTATTCCACACACCCCAGCAAGGTCTCTCAGGTCTGCTTATCAGTTTTTGTTGACTGCTTGAAAGCCTAGGCTGAAACACAGAGGAGACTGGACGTTCTCTGAAACAGTGGACTGGTTTAGCTCCGAATATTAGAATGGCCCCTCGCTGCTTGTTTTAAATCGCATCTTAAAGCTTATTATTATTCCCTGGCTTTTAACTCAGTTTGGGAGATGTTTGTTTACCTGATTTTAAAACTGTTTGTCATTTGTTTAATTTATTTTTGTGGTAGTGAGAAGTCAAGCAAAATGACACCTTTTATTGGCTAACTAAAAAGATTACAATATGCAAGCTTTCGAGGCAACTCAGGCCCCTTCTTCAGGCAAGATGTAATTTAAGATTCAATTTATTTTTGTTTAAATTCTTACTTTTTGTGGTACCTGGTGTATGGTTTGTACAGCACTTTGTGTTCAATTTCTGTTGTTTTAAACATGAACTGAAATGAAATGAAAAATGAAATCTCTGTCTGCTCAGTATACATTCAGGCACGTAGTGAATGAACACAGTACGGTGTACTTGCAGTGCATTAACCAGGACACCTCCAGAAACTCAGATAGCTGCCATTTTTTTTATCAGTATGCTGCTGAAGGAGTGTGTGAATTTCCCCTTGGGATTAATAAAGTATCTATCTATCTATCTATCTATCTATCTATCTATCTATCTATCTATCTAGCTATCTAAAGGGCTCCAGTTATATCGAGAGCCTAGTCACTTGTATATGATATTTTATTCTGATTACAGCACAGAATAACAGAGCTGAGATGTAATGAGTTTCAGACAGGCTGGTGATGTGGATCATTGTGTCATCCCACATTTCTGCTTCAGATTGTACTGATAAAAAATAGACCCCTGTTTTAGAAGATAAAGGCACTCAATTGAGAAAAGGCTGAAAGATGTGTAAGCATGATACTGTATACAGTATAGTAACCTTCATCAGTATTCAGACGATTCATCTATCTTTTTTGTAAACTCTTTAATCCAATTTTACGGTCATGGGCAGCGGGAGATTATCCCAGACACAAGGTATAAGCCAATGCTGGGGTGGGTGCCAATGACTCTCAGAGCAAACTCTGGTACAGTATACAAATTAAGTACGTCTAAAATAAACCTAACCTCCATCCGACCATTTTCTCAAACTGTTTATCCAGTTTAAAGTCATAGGGTTGTTGTAAGCTATATGTGAAAATTGTTCATCTATTGTTGAACTTGTTTAAACTACTGTAGTTTAGGAGTGCAGAGGTAGGAGCAAAATTTGGGCAAAGCACCAATGCATCCATAAGAGGAACATTAAATCTGCCAATGTGAACCCACGTAATATTACTTGAACTTACAGGAGACCAGAGCCTATCCCAAAAGCATCAGGTGTGCAAGGCAGCAGCCCACTGCAAGGTGTTCTCATACACTCACCCATCCGGAGTCCATTTACGCTGCCTTCATGTGCTCTAAGATAGACAGGAAATACATGTTTCCTACTGGGAAATTGCACAGAAACGCCCTTCTAAGTGATAGCTCCCGTTTGGCCAATTTGGAAAAACCATAATGGAACATAAAATTGTCCAACCTGCTTAATTCATTATAGGATCCAATGCTGTGCAAGCTAGCCAAGTTGTGAGATTACACTGACCTCTCATCTTGATCAAGAAAAAAAATATTTATGAAAACTCAGGTCAGCCTGAAATGGCATTGTTGTGATTGCATTATATTTGGAGCAAAGCAATACACACCTCACGTTTTTCTTTTCACAAAAAAGTATAGTGAATACTTAATTGCTTTTTGTGTGGCCAAAGTAACACATACAAAAGTGACCAGAAAAACATATGAAGGCAGCACAACTGGTTACACCAACAATTCCCATAGCACATAAGCTTAGCAAAAGAGCCCAGTTAGCCTGGTGTGCATATCTTTGGGATACCTGAGGTAAAGTCAACATAGACATGTGAGGAATAGGCACCTTCTCGCAGAAGAGCTGCTGTATATAGCACTGCTAGCCACTGAGCCCTCGTGTTGTCCACAGTCAAGTCGAAATTGCTATTTCACTCGAGCTCCATATGCGCAAAGCATACAATCATACAACTCAAAATTATATATCGAGCACATCTGTCTCGACTAAAACTTTCCAAAATGTTCCCAGGGCATGATCCAACCTGCGAACGTTGCAACCAAGTCCCAGCTTCACTAGGTCACATGTTCTGGTCCTGCACCAAATTAACATTATTCTGGACAAACATTTTTAATTACCTTTCAGATAGCCTTGGACTCACAATCCCTCCAAACCCATTAACAGCTGTGTTTGGTGTTCTTCCAGATGGGTTTAAAGCGGAGGAAGACAAACAAATTGTGATTGCATTCACTACACTTTTGGCACGTAGACTTATTCTCATAAACTGGAAAAACCCAAACTCTCCTCTTTTAAGTCAGTGGGAAACCGATGTGTTATATTATTTAAAGTTGGAAAAAATCAAATACTCAGTTAGAGGCTCCGTACAGACTTTTTTCAAAACATGGCAGGATCTAATCAGTAATATTTTAAAATAAGTTCATAAGGCACAGAGAATTTATTAATTTAGGTATGTTTACAAGCCTTAAATTTAACGCCGTTTGGCTTGCTCTCTCTCTCAGAGGTGGGGATCGATCTGTTCTTAATTTTTTCTCTTTGTAAAAACTTGATTGCTTTGTATGGATTGTAATAAAATTAATAAAAAAAAAAAAAATAAAAAAAAAAAGAAATTGCTATTTTTGCCAGATTCAAAAACAACTGAATTTAAGACAAAATGAATCTGAAAAGTAAAGAAGATCACCTTTTATTTCTGTACCTTAGAGAATGTATTTTCCTTAACACAAAAAGTGGTATTATTTTAAACTGTTAAAAGTACAGTGCCCTGCAGAAGTATTCAGACCCTTGACTGATTCTCTGACTCTACTGATTAATAAATCCTACACTGAAATTTACTCCTCCTTGAAATTTTTATTTCAGTACATTCAAAGCTTTTTAATGAGATATCGTTTCTCATTAGAAGAAAAAAAATAAAACTCAAGAAGAAAAAAATCGGGAGTGGTCTCCCCTAGACTTTCTTGTATACTCAGATATGAGGATGGATATTTGAGAAGTAAACTGCAAGACAATGATTATATTTTTATATTATGTCCATTAAAGAACCATCAACAACAAATCAAATCAAATGAATAATATATTGAAGAATTATTATAAAAGTAAAGTTGAATAAATCTGACTTTGCAGCTGCATGAATAAAAGGTAAAGGTACCACTTCTGGTTAGCGGGAATAGCCGAAAACTTGATAGAAATCTACGTTTTGTACCTAATACTTGTATGCAAAATTTGGTTGACCTAAGTGAAAGTGTACTCAAGTTATCGTGTTTACATACACACACACACAGACAGACAGACATCATTCCAAAAATGGTATTTTCAGACTCAGGGAGGTATAAATCTTTGAGATTCATCTAAATCTCGAAATTAAATTTTTGGACGATTACAATACTTTCCTTACAAGAAACTAAATCGGACTCAGGGAGGTGTTAACGTCGACATTCATCAAAATCTCGAGGTCAAAATTTTGGACAATTACTTTGTATATGAGAAAGTAAAAATAGGAAATCTACTGATTACATCAGATTCAATCCCTATGTTGTGGAAGCTCCAAGGCTATGTTCACATTACTATGTTTTCATTAAAAGACAGCGTTTTTAGACAGTAACGATCTCCGTCCACACTAATGTATTCACATTATTTATAAAAGTGTCTCCATTCACATTACACAGAGGGAAAACATATATGATGTAGTCATGCACTCTGACACACGCACCCAGTTTTTTTTTTTGCTGAGACTGAGCACAGATGTCTTACCTAAAACAGACGATCCTTGAAGGGATATAAACACCCACCAGTCACAGGATTTATGCAGCATTCAGACTGTACAGAACTCACATTTAGCTGCATACAAGTAAGCAATACAACAAGCAGCAATTAAAAGCAACTCCTCTACAGTATGTCTGCTATGTTGGAATAGTTTTATTTCATGAAGGTTGACCAGTCAGGTAATGAAATGTTGTACTGAGCAGGATCTAATGAGGGAAGGGCCACATAATAGGCACAAAACAATAAGAGTCTGCATTTCTGCCAGTCCACACTACAATACTGAGGCTGTGTATTCAGAAGTATACGACTCTAGAGAGCGTTTTCAAACATCTCTGTTTTTACTGGGTGAAAATGCCAGAGTGGTGTGGATGAAAGGTGAAAACGGAGGCTAACGTCTGCATTTTTAAAAGAAAATGTAGCAATGTAGAAGGGGCCTAAGTATACTGAAGTGAAAAACAATCACCTTCACTATTGAATCACTAGAATGATTGCCACCTTTTCTGGATAAAAGCCCCACAGTTAAGGGGTTATTTTACAGCTTGTGACTCTGAAGAACAGCAAAGACAATGAAGACTGAAGAGCATCTTAAAAAGGTAGGGATAAAATAACAGAAAGGCAGTAATTAGGGACATGGTACAATATACTGTAGTTTCCACGTGTTTGAAGTTACCATTGGATACTGTTGGTACAATTATCAAGAAATAGTAGGATCATCAAATTACCCAGATGCTACCTAGAAAACGTCAGCTCTTAAAACTGTGAAGAAAAGAAGGAGTGATGCCACAGAGAGGCCAAGAATCACTTTGAAGGAGGTACATAGTTTATATACCTGGTGCAAATCTAACATTGCCAACACATTAGGAAAGACCATATCTACAGTGAAGTATGGTGATGGTAGAAGTGTACTGTGGGCCTGCGATTCATCAACAGGGACTAGAAGTTTGGCTTAAACAGAAGGATCAATGAATAGTGAATAATACAAGGAAATCCAATCTGCCAAAAAACAGAAGCTTGGACAAAATTTTATCTTTCAGCAAGACAATGATCTCAGACATAATGCCAAAGTAATCACGGAGAAGCTAAAAGACAAAAACGTGATTCTACTAGAAAATGTCTTGATCACAATCCAATTAAGAATCTGTGTGGCACTCAATATGTTAGCAGAAATATCCAGTATTTAATTCGGCCATGTATTCATCCTTTCATCTCCAATTGGAATTATTTTAGTACATAACAGATTTATCGATTTTGAAGTCTCAATAGCTATGAAGACAAACTCTTTGCAGCATTTATGTAATGTATCAACAAACAGTGACTGGTGAAACTAATTTCCGGACCTTCTAATACAAACAATTCATTTTTTAATCCCCCTCTTCATTTTCTCAAATGGAAAGACTTCCATATAAATAATGTGGTACCAATTTATTTCATTTTAGAATGTCATTAATGGGATCCCTCTTCAAAGATCAAACTGAAGTTTACAAACTTATTTTCTCATGAGGTGAGCAAAATGTTTAAAGTTCATCTTGACTACTGTTGATGTCTGTGTGCAATCAGGCAATCTACTGAAGAAGATTCTCTCATTCATTTATTCATTCATTCATTATCTGTATCTTCTTTGTCCAGTTTCAGGGTATGGGGGTTTGAGTCTATCCTGTCAGAAATAAGCAAAGGCAGGACCCAACTGAAGACATAAGGCCGGGGCGCATACACACACACACACACACTCTGACATAAAACAACATTAAAAATGAATATGGAAAAACAGAATGCTTAAAAATGTGAAAATCTGCACCTCTAAGTTAGGTCATACTGCTATGTCCATGTGAGCTCTGTGACAGACATGTTTTAAGAAAGGGCAGCCTGGAGGAAACAGGAAATGTGAGTCCAAATAAGAGGAAGAGCCAGAGGTAATCTTAGATATGTAAATAATGGCAATCCAACCGAAAGCAAGAAGGAATAAAAATGTCATGACACGCCAAAGAGATAGCAGAGCAGATGTTGGCATGAGCCTCAAGACTGTCAAGACTCACTACACCCACCTCCTCACCTGACCTCCAACCTCAACCCTCACCTACTTAAACCAAAAGGAGCTTTTGCTGGTTGCCTGGTCCTTATGCACACACCACAGTGTGAGCAGCACAGGGGTACAACGCTTCAACGCTAGAGGCAAGTGACACTTTTAAGGTCCATGTTTGTCCAGTAATACTTGCTGATCGTGTCCCATGATAGTCAGACACACAAGTTAGAATCAGCCTGTACTCTGTACGTCAACTTGACTCCTTGAGCATTCACTAGTACTCACTTGTTGAGTCTTCCCATTCATTTATTGTGTTTTCATGTTTTAACCCTCTAAGGATTTGCTTGTCTAGGTCAAATAGTGCTTTAAGCATTATGCTCATGTTAGCTGCTCCCTTCATATTTTTGACTCCTTTGCTTATTTTTGCCAACACCCTTGTGTAGTGCCTTGGTATTGTTTATTATGATGAGATGTATTAACTTTTCTCTGTTCTGACCACGTTTTCACAACGTTTGACTGTCAGTCTCACCTCACTCATATTACTGCCAGCTTCTTTCCACTCCTGTTTTCATGAAGAGTCTTTTACTCGGTTAGAGGGTTACCAGTGAGGACAGACGAGTGGGTGGTAAGCCAATGTCTTATATTGTCTGAGAAAGGAAATGACGTGAGAAAAATAAATATTTATATACAATGTGCAGATAAATATTAATAAATTGAGTAGCTAAGGTCATGACAGCTATTCCATGAAAGCCCTTCAGAACAAGCAATCCACCTGAAGCTAAGCATAACCCAGGCGGTACTTGGATTGGGGACCATCTAAGGAAAGCTTGCGTTGCCGCCTGAAGAGGAGCTGGTGATGCCATCAGGGGGTGTATGGATCCCAGTGCCCCTGTGCAGTGACGGGGATACTGTGCTTTAAACATGGGTGCCATCATTCAGATGAGTCGTCAAACTGAGGTCCTGACTCTTTGCGGTCATAAGTGATCAATGGGCATCTTTCAAAAAGAGTCCTGGCTAAATGCCCAATAAGACTTGGTCAGTCTGGCTCCCAATCATCCCCTCATCTCTAACTGGCAAACCAACTCTCGGCCCTTCACCACCTAATGTGTGGTGAGCATACTGGCACAGGAATGGCTCTGTTGTACAGTATGATCCAGGTGAATGCTACACATCAGTGGTGGCTAAAGTGTTTCCCTTCTGTGTAAGTAAAGTGTTATAGTTAGGTTAGGTTATTATTATTATTATTATTATTATTATTATTATTATTATTAAAGCATTTTTGGGGTCCACACAGCAGTTCTTTTAATTTCTGCTTGCTTTAGATGTCAGTAACAAGTAAAGTCACAAGCATTGCTAACATGCACACATCTCATCAAAAATACATCCTACAGACTGAAGCAGGAGTCTTCCACACCTTGACCAAACTGAGATCTCCTCCAGACTAAAACCTGTACAGATACATCATCCATTTTTTTTGTGAAACGGGTAAAACCCATACTGTTGGTGAAAGACTGTTGGGGGGTATTCATCGAGCAGAGGCCACTACATGGCAGAACACATTTACTTGCAAAGACCCTGTACTGTAATATGACTGTTGTATAAAACCGCAGTTCCCAGAAGGAGTCCCCGAATGATGAACCAGTCGAAAATCAACCCAGATATCATAACGTGCTGCGAAGCTGGAGTCGTTCTTTTGTAATCAAACACTGCAAAGAATCTTGTGACGGATCGGCCAATCCTTTGATGAACATATCTTGCTAGTCGCCAACTTAGATGTTTCTCAAATTGTAGTTTGGGGCTAAAATGAACAAGGCACGACACAAAGTGCACTCACACAGAACAGTTCAACATACATAACGAAAGATTCGGATTTGTACACAACCAGCACGCGTTACAAGGGCCAGCTCTGCCCTGAAGCTCTGTTCATTTTAATATCTACATATGCAAGTAATATCTACATATGCAAGTGTACAGAGTCAAATAATAACTTCATGCAAACAAGTTCAACTATTCAACAAGGTTCATTTGATTTACGCCTGTTAACACGTACCTAGTAGGGCGACCCGCTGTGTCCACAACACGTCATGGTGGGACTGTTTCTCTTCGCGGTTCTGTCTGTCTGTCTTATCCTCAAGCAGGCCCACATGAAGTAACTGAAGATCGTGGGTATTCCAACGGAGTCTTCCTTTTCTTTCTTTCTTTCTTTCTTTCTTTCTTTCTTTCTTTCTTTCTTTCTTTCTTTCGTTCTTTCTTTCTTTCTTTCTGCGGCTCAAGTTGCCACTCACTAAGTTGCGACTCCAATCTCTGACGACCCCACAGACGGATCTGCAGACACAAAACGACAGACACTTTCTTTTGACAGCGCCGCGAACACACCGGGAAATCCCGCCGCAGGCTGTAAGCCTCAGTCAAATGATGCGACAGGTCCACTTCTCTCTGTTCTAGTTTTCCGGGTGGTGAAATCAGATGCAGAAGCAGAGAACTTCTTCTCAGCTTATTTTTTTGTGTTTCGCCATGAAAACGAGTAGACGTTCCACTTGGGCGGTTAAGGGAGCACTTGGCTCAGTTTAAAGGCTGTCCTGTTTTGTCCGATTTTATGCTTCAGCTGTCGACCCTGAAGTGCACCAGTGTGCAAGATAAGAGGCTGGTGGGAAAGAAAGAAACATTCTCCGCTTGCTGCTCTTTCTGCATTTGTTTGAGATAGCGGTATGGATCCTCCTTAAAAATGCGTCTCTTGGCTGTAGCGGCCGTTAACCCAGGGGTGGGTTGTATAGAAAAAAAGACACGAGTTAACTCTTTATTGGTTTTCATTACTTTCAGTTCTCCAGCAGGCACTATATAAAATGTAACAATATTGAACTAAGTAGGTTGATTTAAGCTTATTTTACACATTAAGTCTGTTTTTGTACGTTGTTTAACAGTGGAAAGTGACATTTTTAGGTGTTAATGCAGTTTTAAAAAACATTTTTTTTAACAAAGTACCGTAGATGAAATCAAACGAAGGTAGGTGTTTGTTTGTGAAAGGCGCTATACTAAAAACGTAACTGACTTTTGCGGTTTGGGCGATGAGCGCTTGCCCCATTGTGTGTAAACAGCTGCTATCTCTAGTTTCCGCCGATTTATCTTTTCTTGCGTAAAGATGGAAAATTAGATTACGTTTCCAGGCTAGCGATCTAAACCTGATCTGTTTTTTGACTCGTTGTTTTCCTCTTCTATAAAGAAGACTTATTAGTTTCTGATCTACGGGGTTTGAAAACTACATAAAAAACACTAAAGGGGCATCTGATGCTCGCACGTTTAGCACCAAGAAGAGTGTTTTTTCTGAGGGTCCGAAGGGTCCCCTACGTTGGCGTTGATGTGACAAACGAAATCATCAGGCGCAAGGCAAAGACCCAGCACAGCGCTCGGTGCCAGTCCATCACTGGGCACGCATACTCACACATCCCCATTCACTCGTGTTAGACCAGTTTCATATGTACCTTTAGGATGTATGCCCAGAAAAATATCCACGCAGGCACAGAGACTCGTCTGTTCAGTTTATTAGTTGCACATCTTTCGTAGTCCCTTAATTGTTGCAGGATAAAGGAGTGTCCTACTTTTAATATCAGTCACTCACCAGCGAAAAAGAAATGGCATCTAACGGAGTACATTCTCCCCTTCCTCATGCAATACTTTTCAAATATTCCTTTCCATTTAAAGCGTTTGGTCCTTGAGGATTTCGTCATTTGCGTTTTCTGCTTTTTTTCTCATTTAAAATTATTATATGCTGGAAGCGAGCACTGATTACAGCGCGTTGCCGCACCCGCCACACGACGAAACTCCCGGATTGGGACCCAAGTGCCGCCGTTATTATTATTACAGTGGCTGGAGGACCAGGGTGCATATAATTTAAAACACACACACACACACATATATATATACTGTGTATATATATATATATATATATATATATATATATATATATATATATATATATATATATATATATATATATAAAATAAAAAAATGGGACGAAACATGACTTTTTCAGAGAGATACTTTCACATCCTGGGAGAGGAGACTTTGTACCAAGAGATTTAATCACGAAATAAAAGACAAAGTGTAGAACATCAAAGAATTCAAAAATGTTGGTGCCATACATATGCAGAGCAAGTTAGAGATAATGAAAGTACTAAAATTGGAAAAATCTCAAAAAATGAGAGTAAAGATCGCATTAGCCCAAACAAACGGAAATGATTACTCTGTGAAATAATGGAACAGCGAAAAGAGATCGAATATATTGTTCGGATTTAAAGTGTAAGTCGGAGACTTGCAGATCATCTAATTTTGTTGCCATTAGTGCAAAAAGTAGAATTTCTTCCCAATGAAGAGGCGTATCCGCGAGAATTAAAAGATTTGTTATTTGGTGAAAATGAAATCCATATACACGAGTTGCAGAGGAGCGAATTGGCTGGCTCATATCGCAGGCCGGTGGTTGGCGAGTGAAGCGAGCAGGGCCCGGAGCCTTCTAGTGTATATATGTATATATATATATATATATATATATATATATATATATAATATATATACCTTTTCACAAACATACTTTGAGCCAGGCAATACTGCACAGCAAAGAGAATATTCAACCACAGCAATTCAAGTACAATTACACCATCATGGTTTTCCTGACACGTGGCATGGAGGCCACTTCATAGCACTTGAAGTTTCCCTCTGGCATTTCCTCCTCCTGTCCCTGTAAATTTCATGCCACAATCCAAAGATAAACTGTTTAGTTCATTTCATGACTCTAAATAAGCCTATAGTAGTGGTGAGTGTGCCTTTTGATAGACTGACAGTCTATACCGTGTTGTTCCTGCCTTGTGTCTTGTGTTGCTGGGATTTGCTCCTGCCACCTTGATCTTGAATTATTTCCTTATACTTGAAAATATATGTGGTTGTTTGAGAATAGAGGGTTGGATTAAGAATATGTTGTTGGGGTGTCTCAAGCCCTCACAAACTTGGACTGGATTTCTTCACGGTTACATTATTTATTAATTTTCCACTTGAAATTGCATTCTGAAGTTAAGTATAATTTATAAAAGTTATGAACTAGCTTGCCCTTGTATTTTATAGCAGACCAACTAGGCACTGGGGTGTCATTTTGAAAAAAAAACAAAACAAAGTCTTAAAAGTTACAGCAGATGTTCACTTTGAAGTGGCAAAGTTGGCAATTATGAAAACGGGCCTTCCGCGTTTCTTGGGCATGCTTGTGAAAACAAAGGTAACATATTTAATTTTATCACCAATGTTTGATATTCTTTTCTCGAGGTAAGTGATGTTTTTTGCTTTCCTGTCTGGTTGCAGCATGAGTGACAAACACCCCCACCCCCCCCCGCTGAGGTTCACAGAGCTCTGGGCCCTGCACCTTACCACTCTCTGTGGGTCCCTTCCTCTCAATCCATGTCTGTCACTTGTCCTTTGTCACTTGCCCCACCCACGGGCCTTAGGTAATCATTACCCTTTTTTTCCTCCACTATGACGCCCCTGCCCCTGGCATCAAAATTAAATGGTAATAACAGCGTTTGGAAAGTGGCCACTGAGGAAGACGAGCAGCGAAGCCAAAGCACACAGCCAGTCTCATTTTAAAATGACTGAATCTCACAAGGATGTGTTGCTTTTGTTTTTTTTTTTTTCCTTTTTAAAATGTCATGAATACACTATGTTGCAATATATTTGTAATCTTAGGACACAAATCAATACTCAAAAACATTTGTGGCTTGAAAAACTGACATATTGAATAAGTTTTTAGGCTTTTCTTTACAATAGGACCCTGGTACACATAAACTTCACTAAAAAACACAACAGCAGGCTTTTTTTATTTTTTTAATTTATACGCTGTGCCACACTTTGGAATGCAATTTCATGTGGCAATTGAATACATACCATGATTATGAAGCAATAACTTCAACTTGAAATACACTGACCTTATTTTTAAGAGGTTTTAATGATGGATGAATGCATAGAAACATAAGACTTAGAAGCCATCTTGAAATACTGAGGATTTACAGCATTACTAACAAGCAGAGACAGACAGGTCTGCGCTTTCTTTGATTGTGAGTAGGGTGTGCAGTTTCAGTTGTTGTGGTCAGCAAAAGGGCCATCTTAATGTATGGGCACTGACTGGAGACCCCATGAGTATAGGGGCCCACAATGTTTCTGATGCCTCTGTATGTTTCTTTTTTGCTACCAAAACAGGGACCCCAGAACACTATTTTGCCTGGGGGCCTATGATGCTGGTAAGATGGCCTTGTCTCAACAAAGGTGTTCTTCCATGGGATGAGCAAACGTCTAGTAAAATAACTTCTGGGGGCAAACACGCCAACAGAAACCTTAGCCTAACCTTTGGGGTAGTGAAGGTCAGTTACCTGAACAAACCATGGAGTGACGTGATGCTCACAGCCTTGGCATCTTTTTGAACCAGAGACATCAATAGTCATGACCAGCATGGACTAGTGCAACGAGGATACAAAGATTGGCAAGATTGGTGCACTGTGCAGAAAGTGCAATGCAGTTCTTCATTAATACCTAATCCATACAAAAAATAGTGCATTAAAATAAAACTAATAAATACATTCGAATAAATATTTCTGTTAAAAACACAGGAATAAAAACGGGGTCAGGATCGTCTCCTCCCTTGCCTCTTCCCCAGTTCTTTTTTCCTCTCTCGTCTCCCCTGCATCAGTGAATGTGCTAAACCTTCCGGATCTTTCCTGTTCCAGCCACTTTAGTCAGACCTTTGTGCCACCATCCATCAGCATTGGCAGGTTTACACAAGCCCACTCCTTTTCACTCCTGCTCCTCAACTCAGCAGGATCCACCCCTTGAGTGCCGTAACACTCGTTGTGCCGTGGGGTCTCCTGATCACTTCACCTTCTATCCTCAGCACTGGCTTCAGCCCAGCCCTGCTCTCTCCTTTCTTCAGTGTTTTATCTTCACTTTTCTTTCTTTCTGTTTCTCTTCTTCCATATACTTTGACTTCTTTTTATCCCTGTAAGTGCAGGTCCTGCACTAATCGACCCACAGAACATGAGGGATATGTATACAAGTCACTCATCCACATTCCCCCATTAGCACTCTGTGGCCACATGTCTGTCCAGCATGCAGCTACATCTCCATGTCAGAGCTGCACTACCATGCACCCCTAAAGCACTTCACCGCAGGTGAATGAAAGGGCTTAGTTGGTACCCTAAAATTATGACAGGAGTTAATTCTAATTCTTTGAGAAGAAATATGTAAAACATGGAAATTACCCTCAAAGAACCTTAATACTTTAGATCTGCTGGGGCTCCTTCCAGGTATGTTTTGTCTTTATGGATTAAGGGATGGATGAAATCCTTTAACTGTTGCTATCAGGCTGGTCAGATAACTGGAAAGGTTGGTATTGGGTCATAAGTGCATAATGAGCACAAGAGGATTAGACTGAATGGACAAGTGCACATCTGTATGTCTTTTTTTGCTTATATTTCAATCATTTCTCATATTCGATCCCACCCTTTGACACTCCCACAGTTTTTACCTCTGCAGTTATTTCAGGATGGGCTTTGTTTATAATGGCTCCTCTGTTTGTCTTGTCCTCTTGGTACAAAAAGACTGAACTAGTGAATCAAGCGAAAGAGATTTTGGAACAATACAGAAGGAACTCAGACTTTGCCAAGGTCAAAACATGAAAAGCCAATAACAATAGATTGTCAATAGTGATGGGTAAAACAGGGAAGTTCAGAGTTGCATAAAGTTCGCAAACTGGCACTGAAACTCAATTTGCTGGAAATTTTGCATTTGCAAAATGTGAAACACAGTTAAAAAGAGATTAATTTTTTTTTCTTTTTCTGGGTAGTCTGACGCCTAAAGATTCACTCTCATTTCCATGTTTAACTGTTTTTTCATTTCTAGAGCTGTATAATGCAGGTAATCACCTGCATACTCATGAAATAAATTCCATTTAACCTTCTTGTTTCCATCACCTCAAAGGTGCAGTGTCATGCCAAGTGGCATGCTACATATTTTCCACACAAAGACACACAAAACCCTGACATCATGCACATTATTGTGTTTTCTCCACTATACAAAAACTAGCATGAAACCCCCCCCCCCCACACACACACACCTGCCATTGGCTAGCAGCTGCCCTTTCCTTTATCTTGACTTGTACAGAGCAGACGAGGGCTCTCATGCTATATATCCGTTGGAGCTTTGAGTCTCACTTCGGTCTCTGATGCATCTTTAGGAATGCAATTGCCAAGTTTGTCATCATAATTAGCAAACTGGACTTCTTCTTACCAGTACAACCACAACCCACACCTGAAAGCTCAACAAAATATCTATATGAGAGGGTAAATGTGTCCAGTGATGTTTTCTTCTTCACTAGAGATATTTATTTAAATAGTAAACAGCAGACAGACGCATTCAGAATAAATGCATGAAAATGCTTCCACACAGGAAATACATGCTTTCATTTTGTGTCAATGGCACAGATTTTACAGGAAGCTGCACTCCATCCTTGTCCACAAGTTTATGCTCAGATGGACTATGATGGCCTGTGAATGAACTCTCTAGGATATTACCCATAACTGTTAGCTGTGTTTACTAAAGGGTTCCAAATGGTTCAAAATCTTCCCAATGCAGCTACCAGAGACACACTCCGGCACTGATGTGACTCACCGCACTAACACACACCTCAGTACAAGTGCCTTTGTTTTAAAGATTTTAGTGAAATTCAAAGCCAAAAGTTCACACACAAAATAGAGAAAAAGGTTGATAATACACTCAAAAATAAAGGAAAAACTTGTGATATCTTCTTTAAATATCTCGGTTACATTTCTTAAGGTTTCTATGCATTGTACTATGCAATGAACGGTCAGAAAACTATATGCCCTTAATGACTATCTGTCTGACCAGTCATGTTTCTTTCTAGCTGTCTAACTTCATGTTAGGGGCTATTGTACTGTCACACACAGTTAAGATTATTAACATTGCACTTTCTATAACTTATAGGGGGTTAAACTGAATCTTTGATTATCTAGATTAAGCTATATTATATTCAAGTTCAAGCAAAGCAAACTAAAGAAAATTTACCATTAACACTAACTTAAAGGATCTGGATTTTACGCAACTGTCTTACACGGAGCAGTATTATGAAATCCTTTGACGATCAATGCTAGCAGTGGCACTGCTTTTGTTTTAATTCCATGTACTTTCTATAATTTCCTTTTTATGTTATCTATCTGTACCCCTCACAAAATTGTAGGACAGAATGACCAGGCAGCCTATAACTTATATTTTAGGTGGGAGTAAAAGAAACTGGAGATAACACACATGACAAGATAAAGGGTATTTTACATACTTTCATGACCAAAACATTTAGGCCAGAGTAGCAAGCCAATTTATCCATGTATAACATCACATGGTCTGGAAACCCCATGTGCCATTTGGGGTTAAGAATGGACCATCTGATGGTGAGAGAGAAACAACAAAGACATAAAAGAAAGAGGGACTCCGTTCCTTCAGAGATACTCCATCCATCCAAATGAACTGCAGCTGAACTTCTGAATCTAAAAGCCACCCGAACAAGTTCTCCTCTGACACAAAACTTATATTTATCCTTATGCAAAGTATTAGTTATGCTTACTGACCTTGAAACCGTTAGGGTTTTATGTTCAGACTTTAAAATTACTCACTAATTACTATTATTTATTTTCTTTAGTTCATTTGTTTTTATCTTATTTTAATGAATGCTGTGTTGCTTTGAATTTCTATATTTTATCTATATGTGTTAGGTGTTTCAAGCAATAAAGTAAGTACAGGGTGCCTGGTGTGGGGAGATCTGTCATTTTCTTTCTCCCAGGGTTTTCAGGTTGAGGAGGGACATCTCCAGTAGAGAGCAGCACATCCAGGTTATTCTCAGTAGTCAAGGTGCGTCAGCATTTGGGTCTCAGCCTTTACGTATTTAGGTTTTTCTCAGGGACCAAGGTGTATTACCCTTTAGATCAAGGTTCTATCTGAGGACAATGTATGTGGTTCATTCTAAAGCTTTGAAGTTCATTTATGGAATATTTACTGAAATGATAAGCTGCGTAGGGATCACTTGTAATTAGTGCTTAATTGAATAGGCTCTGTGTGTGCGCGTGTTAAGCTTAGGGTGTGAGAGTAGGCCAACATATACCAAACTTAACGAATTCTACTGATTCCATGATAACACACCATCTATTAGTGTGGTTTTATCCAACCTTAATAAACCCTCTTGTGTTTAAAGTTTACTTGGTATCTGGGAGTTTTGAAAGGTTTGAGGCTGCAGGAGAGTGCCCCTTAAAGTTTATAATATATAAAATACTTCAGACACAAAAACTCACTAGCCCAGGTGAATAATCTCAATTTATTTCCAATCTTTTGAAGACACCCCAACTTTGAAAAACTGACTTATCCCCCTTTATACATAATAATAAGTATATATAAATTATATACTGTATAATAAATAATTTTTCAGATAGAGGTGTCACCAATGCAAACTTTGGAAAAGGGGAGAAATTCCTGGGAGATATGGACCACTTGTGGCAGTCAGGAAGGAGACGTTGACTTTCGATAGACTTGAAAGACTTGGGATGTCTGCTGTTAATATTGCTGAATATCCAAATGCTAACTATGAAAAAAAGAAAATGGGATCGGACAAGGGTGTGTAGCCAGTAGAAGAGGTAGTAGATGGACTTCAGAACTGTTAAACCGGATTCCTAGAGATAAGAAGAGTCCAAGGAGGCAGCCAAATTCAGGGTGGGTAAGTGATGATGATATCCAAATGTTAAAGGAATAATGTCCTCAACAGGAAAGTGTTAAATGTGACATCCTAACACCCTTTAACGTCTCTCAGGCTAATGTGTTTCAGGACTTTTCTTACAAAGGCCAGACGTAAAACAGCACCCATGCCATATATAACATACAGTATTAAAGTCTTACACCTCTTAAAGCTCTAAAACTGCACAAGCAGCCAACCATGAAACCACTGAGGAGTTACTTATATGACACAGTTACAAAGTGACACAGTTATGAAGTGACCTATAAAGAAAATTCTGTTTAGGTTTATGCAGGTGGAACACGAGTGGTTTAAGTGGCTTCACATGGTGACTAGGGGTGTGGGCATCTGTGGGCTGAATCAGCAGCCTGGTGCTTTACTGTCACCTTCCTTAACCAGTAAGCTGCACTTTCACTTAATGGATGGAAATCCTGCACACTGCAATACTGCATTGCTTGTGAGTTCTAAAGGCTTTGAGCTTAAATTTTAGTTTTGCTGTATCTTCTCAGAATTAACTCACAATTATGACTGTAGTATATTTTTAACATTCTGATTAACATTCTATTCAAGATTTGTTTCCTTTTTCAGAAACCTTGCAAAGCACAGGCAGTGTAGAATATAGAAACCACATACGCGAATTATGCATAGGGCGCCTGTCCTTGTGTTATCCACATGAAGGTCCCAAAAATCTAATTCCCCTTTTCAGTATTACTGGCCCACTCATTCTTCTGCATTTCTGTTCTGCCTGCACGTTTTACCATATTCTTTCTGAGTTCAATTTAAACTGTGCTTAAGTTTTTATTCCAGGAAATAATGCCCATATTTAATGCCTAACCCATTTTTTTAAATTTCCTGTTACATATGAAAGCTCCTGCTGTCTCCTCTCTTGAGACTCCCATTTTAGTGTCCCTTTGTAAAATAAAGTCAGTCTTGCTCCTCCTTATTTTAGACAAGCAAAAAGTCTCAGTTTTACAGATTGGACATGCACATTGGCAATGCCTGCTATTGCTGCGATAATACTGCAAGTGAAGACTGTATTTATATACAGTACATATATACATTACAGTACATATTGTGACAGATAGGGGGCGCTATCGCTCCCTTGAACCCTTGTCCACGACTCCAAACACCAGGTAAAAGTCCACAAGTTGACTTTGTTAAATTGCCACAGTGCACAAAGCACCCTCTCCTCCACTATACTCATACACAAATCAATAATAATCACAATAATACAATCCTCCACTCCCAGACGTGTTGCCACCCTTCCACCCAGCTCAGCTCGCCGTCTGGGAGCTCCCATAGTCCTTTTATATTCCCTGACCCGGAAGTGTTCCAATCCCCAGTCCATGTGACACTCAATCCCTTCCGGGTCAGGTACAAGTCCTCTCTTTTCACCCTGGAAGCCCGTCGCTCTTCCTTTGACGAACTTCCGGGTTAAAGGGCACAAAGAAGTCTTCGGTCCTCCCTGCAGCTCCCTCTTGCGGCCCCTGTGGTATCCAGCAGGGTCTTGTATAAAAACTACATGTCCCATTACTCCCTGCTGGTCTTCGGGGCACCTCCATACTGCAGGGAGGGCTCCATCTGGCGGCCTGGGGGTATTGGCCGGGATGACAAGCCAGCCACATCTCACTATATATATATATATATGGATATATATATATATATATATATATATATATGGATATACTGCTCAAACAAATTAAGGGAACACTTAATCATCACAGTCTAACACCAAGTCAATTAAGCCTCAGTGATATCAGTCTGTCAAGTTAGAAAGCACAAGCGATTGGGAGTCAACTTCACCTGCTTTTGTGCAAATGAAAATGACAACAGGTGACCTGGAGAGACAACAGTAAGACGAACCCCAAAAAGGGAATGGCAGGTGGTGGCCACAGACAATTGCTCTCTCCTCATCCTCCCTGACTGATTCTTCTCTACTGTAGTTTTGTGTTTTGCTAGTGTCCTTGTCACCACTGGTAGCATGAGGCAGAACCTGCAGCAGATTCAGGTTGTGCAGGTAGTCCAGCTCCTCCAGGATGGCACATTCATACATGCCGTCAAAAGAAGGTTTGCTGTATCTCACGGCACAGTCTCAGGAGCATGGAGGAGATACCAGGAGTCAGCCCATTACATGAGGAGAGCTGGACAGGGCCATAGAAGGACATCACCCCAGCAGCAGGACCGGTATCTGCTCCTTCATGTGAGGAGGAACAGGAGGAGCACTCCCAGAGCCCTACAAAATGAACTCTATCTGGCTATTGGTATCTATGTTTCTGACCATACTGTCTGAAACAGACTCCATGAGGGTGGCATGAGGGCCTAATGTCCTCTAGTGGGACCTGTGCTCACAGCCTAACACCTGGCAGCCCAATTGGCATTCTCCAGGGAATACCACAATTGATAACTCTACCATTGGCAACCTGTTCTCTTCAGATGAGAGCAGTTCACACTGAGCACATGTGACAGACATGAAAAAGTCTGGAGACACCATGATGAACGTTATGAAGTCTGCAACACCATGCAGCATAACCAGTTTGGTGGTGGGTCGGTGATGGTCTAGGGAGGCATAACTTGGAAGGTCGCACAGACCTCCACATGCTAGGCAATGGTACTCTGACTGCTGTTAGGTACTGAGGTAAAATCCACAGTGTGGCGGAAGTGCTGGGCTCTCGGGATATTTAGGCAGCGGGGCGCCGCCTGCCGGTGGCCACGGGCCCCTACAGGGCTGGGCTTCCATGCCCCTTATATATATATTGTGGAATGAGCCCCGGACACAGACAGACAGACATCGTTTGGTCACCCAACACAAACACATTTATTTACATTATAATATTTACAGTCAGGTGCACAACCCAGTGCTTCCAGCACCAATCCCCCAAAGTTCAGGCCTCTCTCTCCAGTGCCTGCCTTCTTCAGGCCGCCTCCACTCCTCTCCAGCTAGACTCTTGTCCACCTCCGCCCGACTCCATTCCTCGTCTGAAGGGAGGCAGCCCCTTTTATACAAGCCCGGATGGGCTCCAGGTGCTTCCCGACACTCCTCCGTGAACACTCCCCTGTGTGGCGGAAGTGCCGACTGCGCACCTGGAAGGTGTCCCCAATCTTCTTCCCCCCAGCACTTCCAGGTGTGGCGGAAGTGCTGAGGTCCATGACTCTCCAGGCACTGGGGCGCCCCCTGGCGGTGACCACGGGCCCCTACAGGGTTGAGCTTCTAAGCTCTGCACCCGTGGTCCCCAACGCAACCAGGGCATTTGCCCCCTCGTGGTCTGGAGGAGGCGCAAGCCCTCCTCCGGTCCTCTTGGGTGTCCAGGCTGGGTACCACCCCCAGCCGCATGCCACAATATATTATATATATATATATGATGGGCCACATGAATTGTACCACTAACCAATAGGGTGTACAGACAACTGAAGACGGGGTGGTGTCCTGGACAGGAAAAAAGAGACCGTGATCATGTTGTAAAATGAGAGATGAAAGTTTAGCAAAGCTCAAGGAAGATGCAAAGTTCAATAGTTAGTAAGCTCTGTTTTTTGCTATTGACTACCAGCACTCTTATAGGTTTACCAGCTCTTATCTTGCTGATCTGTATTGGTCCATCGACCTCCACCCTCCAGGTTGTGGCGATGAACATTACAAGGGGGACTGACAACCCATCCTGCTCTTCCATTGTTGTGCTGCAGACTCCAGAGGACCGTCTTGCTCATCGATTGTGCTGGTTAAATCACACAATATCCCAGTGTCGGTCTTAGATCATGGCGCTTGAACTTCTAATGAAGAAGACACAGAAATTGTGTCTCAATGGTCAGAGCTGCTGCCCTGTGCTGCTTATTCTTCATGTTACTGTGTCAGTATAAAATATAGGGTACCAATTTTTATGTATATCCACTTCAAGCACAATTTGTACATACATTCACATCTGTAGACTTTAAAAGGGAAACTACATAGAAATGACAAAAACATGAAAAGAAATCCTTCTTGTGTGAACAGTGTAAAGAAATGAAAATCACAAACATCTGATAATGATAATAATATGTACTCATTACCCATTTCAATTCAAAGGGATACACTTTCCTGTACAATTGTATTTTGTAATGACCATCAATAAAAGACAAGCCACTAGGAAAAGCAGGAAGTGATGTACGGCGGGAATGTTTTCCTCATGAGCAGCTTTAAACTGACCTGGTCTGAGGGAGTGAGGGTGTCTGTGTGACAGACTGGCATCCTACGCAGGATTGGCTCTCCACGACCCTCAATCAGGTGCACGCTTTGAGTGCATGCTGTAGTCTCAAGTGTGTCTCATCTCACTCCTACACCACAGCTCTGTGTTACGTGGCAGGACATGACTGCCTGGTGTTTTACAAAGCCACAGCCCCTCTGCAGGTGGTGTAAAGCGTAAACACACTGCATACTAACAAAATGTCAGATGAAGTCGACCTACATTTCACAGAAGATAGCACACTGATCTTGATATGTTTATTGTAACTTTGGACAAGGTCGATATAGCTGTATCTCAGACTTTTTGTAGTGCTATGGAGCAGAAAATGGTGTAATCTGAACATCTGCACATTGTTGCAAAATGCTTCACCATGACAAATTATTTTTAACATTTTTTTTTATCATATTTGGCAAAGTGAAAAAGAGAAAGAAAACTGACACAAAAACAGGTAGTGTTCAGAATAAGAATGAGAAATGGACATGTCCTTTGGTGAAAGTAAGGTAGATATGGAGATGGAAACTGCAGTTCCCCCTTTCTTGGCTTTGTGAGGAGAATTCTAGCGGCCCGCAAGACTGTCTGCTATGGCTGCACTCCCATTCCTATGTGAACACACAGTTTCATCTGTCATAAAGAGGGAGTGCCCGTGATAATGGGCACCAAACCCTGATCTGGTTAGCTTCTTCACCTTGGCAGAATGCTTTGACGTTCCTCTTTATTGGAGCGTCTCCCAGTCTCTCTCTCTCTCTGGGCATGCGCCAAGTCTGCCTCTTCTTTAAAGCAGAGAGCCCCGTCTGGGTGGATTTGGAAAACAAACCCTTCTCCCCAACACATAGAGATAAGATAAGCCTTCCAGGTGGAAAAGGATGTGTATTTTAGCAGAAATAACAAAAGCAAGAAGTCACAAGAGATAAAAATGAGGCAGTTCAAAAAAAAAAAACTGGGGAAAAGAAAACAACTGCAAGTCAGCATCCAAGAAACTTCTGCAGGCTCCGGAAGAACAAGAGAGTGTTTTCACTGAATGATTTCACTGAGAATGGCACATCTGCAAAAGATAAGAGGCAGCTTTTTCTGTTTTAGAGAGTAGTTTTCGACAGGAATGAAAAGATCATCAGTCAAAGAGCCAAAATCTAAGTCATAAAAATAACCCAAATTACGACTCTGTGTACAACTGATCACAGACAGAAAATGAATAAATGAATGGACATCAATAAGTGGAGGTGATGCAGACGAGCACTTAACTAGTTTAGATGTCCACCGAGGAAATGGACAATTTTGTCTTGGCAAGAGAAAAGTCGCACATGTGTGATCCTGTCTCGTCCACACACTTAATTCAGTGCACTTGTAATTTACTGATACATTTAGTATTTGCAGTAAAACATTCTACATCTGGAAGTTACGAGAGCCTGCCGTGGACTTTACCAAGCCTCACATTTTGCACTGCTGAGGGATTTCACTTCCTCTGGCAGTTCCCAGTGTTATCAGTCTGCATGTTAGTGAAAGCTGGCAGCTCTCTTTTTGCTTCAGACAGAGGCTGTTGTACCATGTTAGCCATTGTGAATGTAGTGAGAAGTCAAGCAAAATGACACCTTTTATCGGCTAACTAAAAAGATTATATGAAAGAATTTGCTTTATCCAGCTCAGTGTCACAGGATCTCGGGGGCTATCTTGACAACATCAAGTGTAAGGGGAGCCCACAACACACGTACTCAGTTCAGATTTGCCTAATTAGCAGACCTGGTTTGACCACAAATACAAACAATTTAACCTCATGCAGGACAGGAGTCGAGCTGTAAGGTGCGCTAGTGGAAAGCACACATGGGCAGTGATATCAGACCAAGGTTATTATATGAAAACTAAAATCGAAATTGAAACTGTTAATAAAAACCGAGAGTAGTCTCCCCTAGACTTTCTTGTATACTCAGATATGGGGATGGATATTTGAGGAGTAAACCACAAGACAATGATTATTTTTTTATATCATGTACATTAAAGAACCATCAACAACAAATCACATCAAATTAATAATATCGAACAATTATTCTAAAAGTAAAGTTGAATAAATCGGACTCTGCAGCTGCATGAATAAAAGGTAAAGTACCACTTCCGGTTAACGGAACTAGCCCAAAAGTTGATAGAAATCTACGTTTTGTACCGAATACTTGTATGCAAAATTTGGTTGACCTAAGTGAAAGCGTACTCAAGTTATCGTGTTTACACACACACACACACATAGACATAATTCCATAAATGGTATTTTCGGACTCCGGGAGGCCTAAAAGGTCGAGAGTCATCAAAATCGCGACATCAAATTTTTTGGACGATTCCAAAACTTTCAATATACTTTGTATACGAAAAAATAAAAAAAACATTTTTTTGTAAACTGAAATAATAGAGTTAACATAACCGAAATGAAAAACTAAATGAAACTATTAAAATAGCTGAAAAAACTAACTGAAATAAAATAATAATTTACTAAAAATATTTTAGTTTTTGTAACAACCACGCTTATGCAAGGGCTAACCTGGGCTGCAGGGGTCCCGAAATTAAAATAAAAATATATTAATAAGAATTTCATATTTAATTTTTGAATGAGTATTCTTGCCGTTTGTCATTAACCCTTGTAACTCTTAACTCTAAAACAGAAAGTCATCCCCCACAAGCCGCCCGCATCTGTTCATCCAAAATTTGCGGTGACAGAGCGAGCTAAATACGGGCGCGTAACGCGTGTGACGAAGAAAGCGATTTGCAGTGACAGTTCTTCGGGAGCTGATTGTGACAGCATGATAGATTCTGGTTCAATTGTTAGTGAAGCGTACCAAGGTGACGGTTTTGCTTTGAATGTGCTCGGTAATTTTCAAAGCTGCCATTCACTGGATCTCCGGGGATCAAGAGAGAAGTGCAAGAGCTGCAGCTACCTCATGTAATACGTATAGGGAAATACAAAATACTGTATTTATTTAGGCCCTGTGGTACATCCAAGCTTATCCTTACAGTTTTTACAGATGAATTGCTGTTATGTGTCAAACCATGGACAACATTTTACTGCGTGTCCCCAGCTCACTACCGGTATTTCCTTGTCAGCCTCCAGTGAGAAATTCAAATCTGGGATGAAGAAGTTTTATATTGATTATTCATGGTTGCACCGTTGGCTCTGCCTGGACTACGTCAAAAACACTAGGGGAGAAGTAGCAGTTCCTCAGAAGTCATCACGTCAATGAGCTCTAGTGTACCGTTTTAATAGAAATTCGAGCCTCTGTGGAAGCAGACGCAGCACAATTTAACTCTTTACTACCATCTACTGGAAAGATGAAAAATAAACTCATGAACATGGTATAAGGGGCTTGTGAAACTGAGAAAACTAGTCTAAAACATAAAACAAATAACAGGAAAAAAATCATCTAATGGGTCACTGATAAAAAGATAACTCTGCTATTGAAATAAGGATTGTGACCTTGATGTATCAGTAACTTGTGAACCCACAGAACCCTTAGAGATATGTTATCAAAAATCTAGGTCAAGATGGAATGGCAAGACAAAGTGGGCTTGTACCGTGGTTAATCATGTGCAGCTATCATGCTTGCTGGGACAGAAAATATTCATTCACGTGATTGGAAGGAGCCATATTTTGTGTCAGTCCCTAAAAAGTACTAGGCCAATACAGTCAGGTTCAAAGTTAACTTTATTTGTTGTTTGAAACCAGAGAGAGCACTGCACAACAGAACAATATTGCATTACGGCCTGATCGTGCATAAGAAGAAGCGACAAAAATAAATAAAAAAAATAATAATAAGATTAAAAAACAATAACAAGATTAAAGATCAGTTGAATGGCAGGACACTGCTAAGTATACCAGACCGTACCAGACCAGATTAGGCCAGAAGACGAGGATCGGCTTTATAGTTACGTTTTTACTTCTGAGGCTTGATGTTCTTGATTGCTTAGTAGGGCAGACAAAAAAAGCTACCAAATGATCACCACGCAGAGGGCAAAGCATTAAGAATCAAACAGTTGGTAAAGGCATCTTGAGGAACGATAGCAAATATGTCAGTCTGTGATAAGTTCAACTCTCATCTCTTGAAAAGTTTTCCGTGCTGAAGTGAAAGCCCACATTTAGAAGTGTTAGGTGAGGTGATGGTGAATAATTTTAAATGGCTATAAATAGCTTTTACCAAACCTTTCAATGATGAAGAAACGATAAGCCGGACATTGGTCAGCCAGGTTGTTTTTACCGAGTCCTTTCATGAATTATTAAACAAAGCAGACATGCTCTTCTTTAATACAACTAAGTCAACTGTGTTGGTTAAATTGTTCTGCAGTGGAAAGGTTGTGGGGATGGCCAAGAAATGCTTCAGTCTATCTATTAAGGAGTTTTAATGAAGGCATCTTGTTAATGTTTTGTGGAATGCAGGGACAGTACAACTGGAGAGTAGATCAGATGTCATCGTGTTTGTTCTTTAAACTACATCAAAGCTGTCGTTCCAGGGTAGCCATTTAGTTTCAACAAATTGGCTTTGAAGTTAGCCTCTGACATTATAAAACAGAAATTGTATGGGAAGGCCCTTAAAATCCCCCTATTAAAAAAAGTAACTTTTCCTTTGTCAGCCATCAAAACATATTCCACGTCCTTTGAGCTTGAAGAAAAAAATCCATCATCATTTGAAAGGTAAGCAGACTTTTGGACCGTTGTTGAAAGTTATTTATACACATACAGTTACAGCTTTATGAAGTCAGAGGCTAACTTTCAAGCTAATTTTTAGGATGTTAGTGATAACCCTGTAATGATTACTTTGGTGTAATGATGAACAACAGAAACCTGAAGAAATATGATTGATTGCAACTGTACTGTTTGAATACAGTAGTGATCTCAAAGCCAATGGAAATGTGCAGTCAAAGACTGGGCACCCATTGCACAGCCACAACATCTCCTCCTCCTATAAGCTGTATCTATTATGAACGACAGGTCTGTGTGTTGACTGAAGACAGTGAAAGAGCAGGGCACCTTGGCTTTGAAGAACATGAAAGCTACTGCAAGTAAACACTCCATGTTTGTGTGTATGGAAGCTGGAAACACGATTTATAAGTATTACTATACATTATATAGAGTTGCAATGCTTGTGATACTGCTCTTTTAAAACCTAAGGGTTTAGAGCCTGCTTTCTGGTAAGGATGAAGATCTCAGTCACAAAACAGAGTTGCCATTACAAAAGCATGCCTCATCAAGTGAAACATAAAATGGTGCAAATCCAGATTAAGCCTCCTCAGTGTTTAATTTAAATAAAACTCTCACCAAACACATTGTTGCTTTCACAAAGACACAGCACTAAGGAAGCATTTTGTCGGACTTCGATTTACTATGGCTCTTGAAATCTTATTTAAGAAGAATTCAAAATAAAAATAAAGATGTTGTTAAATCAGCCCTGAGACCTCTTCCAAAAGATATGCTGATAATTGGTAGTTATGCAGAAACTGTTATACTGTGAAAGAAATAAAAAGATCTTTCCAATGTGAAACCTGCAGGATTAAACCCGGCATCTTCATTTGTTGTCACTGGTCACAAGGATCATGGATGTCTGGGACGGCTATAGATCCACATTCACCAGCAGCCCCTCATCTTAACACTGCACAGGTAGATGAGTTATACAACATATCCTGGTCGTAGTTGCATTGGTCATCTTATTTCTCTGCTGGTGTGAATGTTCAAATCCATACACTAAATGTAGTCTTCACATTATCTACAAAGGTTTTGCTTTCAATCCAGTCTCAGTCTTGCTCATCGCATCAGATATAAGTCCACAGGCTTGTTTGTGTTTCTGCCAGTGCTTTACCTGGCATTCCCTGTAAATATAATTTAAGTATAAATGAAGTGGTGTCAGATGAATATAACCTCATTGCTAGCACAGTGGACAAGTATTTGATGGTTGCATGTAATGTCCATATGGTGTTACTGAGCAGCTCAAAGGAATGTAGTTCAGAGGGGGAGATGCAAAATAAATGCATAAACTACTCTTACCTTCCACAGTACCACTCAGTCTGGCAACGGGAACAACGTTTAGAAGCCTCCGAGCCACAATGACCACATTTTGGTTTTTCTGGTATTAGGGTCTCCATCACATCCAAGTTGTAGGTCTGTGCCAACCTGGGATTAGAGGAAGAGCAGCACAATACTTAATAAAATCAAAAATATTAACAAAGTATTAACCATTAGTAAGCAGCTGTTCAGCACCGGGTACAAAGTCTTAATTAACTGCCTGATGCACAAACTCCATCCTCATGATGAGGAGGAGCTCACATCCATTGGTTGTCTACACTGAGGTCTTCATGTATGTATTATGGCAGTGGATACCGAAAATCGATCCTGGGAATCCCCTGTGACTGCAGGTTTTTCTTCCAACCAACTTCGTTTTTCATTAAACTATTAGCCTAATTAAGCGAGTCATTATTTCCCAGTTTCTGTGTTTTGGTGTCAATGTAGAAATTGCAAACTAAGTTTGGTAGATTTTTATTGAAATGTAATAAGCAGTTATATGGGGAATATGTCATTTTTTTAAGTCGTTAACAGTATTTTCAACCTAATTTTCCAGGTGGTCTGGTTATTTAACTGATTATTTACTAATTAGCAAGTCTGACACGAAATCGTTGCTGCATTCATCATCCTGGGTGTCTGCTCTGTTGGTTGTTAATTGTCACTATTAGTGTTAAATGAAGGGGGAAAACTTCACAGGAAAAGGGGAAAATGATATGAAAACAACACCTGAGAGTTACGCATTTATAGGTTTAGAAAAAAAACAGAAATATTTCTAAATATCTCTCTATTATAATAAAAAGATCCTGGGACAAGACAAGACTTTTTAGCTTGGGACGAGACGTGACTTTTTCGGAGAGATACTTTCACATCCCACGAGACAAGACTTTGTGCCAAGAGATTTAACCACGCCCGGTGCTGGAAATAAAAGACAAAGAGTAGATGATAAAAATAGAACATCGTAAAGAATTCAATAACATTGGCGCGATACACATGCAGAGCAGGTTAGAGATAATGAAAGTACTAAAATTTGAAAGTCTCAAAAAAATGACAGTAAAGATCACATTAGCACAAACAAATGGAAAATATTACTCCGTGAAATAACAGAAGAGTGAAAAGAGACTGAATATATTGTTCGGATTTAAACTTTAAGTCAGAGACTTGTAGATTGTCTAATTTGTGTTGCCATCAGAGAAAAGTAGTGTTTCTTCCCAATGAAGAGGCGTATCCGCTAGAATTTAAAGATGTGTTTCTTGGTGAAAGTGAAATCTACATACGCGAGCGGCAGAGACGTAAAGTGGCTGGCGTGTAGCGTAGGCCGGGGGGGTTGGCGAGCGAAGCGAGCAGGGGGCAAAGCCCCCTAGTCTTATAAACGTAAAAAACCATACTGTTGTAAAAAAGACCAGCTAATTAAATGAGATTAGTTGTTATCGATTATTATCACCGATTATAAATCTGGTTGAGATAAAAACCTGCAGCCACAGGGAGTCCCCAGGATTGAGTTTGGGAACCATTGTATTATGGACAATTGGTTCATAATTAATAATTCACATCTCATCGGGTGTCTGATTTCCAAACCTGCAGCTAGAATTATGAGGGCTGACGTAGATGATTTGGTAAATGTGTGTCGGAGGGCAATGTTGAAAAAAACCTGAAAATCATCTCAACAGATGACAGACGTCCATTATACACAGAACTTAACATTTCAGTACATAAAGGAGGAAAGTCTCTTTAAAGATTCACACCAAATGCTCCAGAAATTCTTTTTATCCCACTGACATACATCTTTTTAATAAGGAACATCAGAGGTAATAAATATTCTATGAGTGCAGAGTTTTACTACTTAACTGCTAGAAGCAGGGTTTGGGGGTTTCGGTAGATGATGCAAGAAAGGTTAGGATACGTCCTACTCCATGAAAACAAATCCAGGCTAGGAGAACAGGGACTGGACTGCCTCTTGTAAGTAGGCATGCAAGCAGGTGTGCTTTGGAGATATGGCCTCTTTAAAATAACTAAAGGCTTGGGGCACAGGCATACCACATGCAGTTAGAAACATGGACCTTCCACAAAAATAGACTGGCCCTAAACCAGATACTGACAACAGGACAATGTTTAAATCAAACTTTACACCCTGTCCTGTCACTCCGAGAAAGAAAGAGTGAAATAGAAAAAAGAGAAGGGGGATAGCATGAATGGCACTTGGGGTAAGAGGCTGGTAGCTCTGATCTGACAAAACTGCTACTAAAGTGGATAGCAACTAGCAGACAGGGACTTTTACCTGGGCAAGTGGGCCCCAAGATACTTCAGGATTTTGTTTTCTGTTCTTATTTATTTGCCACTTTTGTCAACTTCCTTAATTTAGCAATCTCCTCCATTTATTTGTTTAATAAATTTAATTCTTTTAATGTTTGCCCTGGTTGGCATCACTGTGAGCAGGAGGGATGCCATAAGAGCACATCTTTCCATTCCCAAACATGCTTAGGTATTTAACTATAAGACCATAAAAAGATTAAAAAACAAGAAGTGACCATTCGCTGTATTAAGCCCATTGGCACTTTATTTTGGGAGCGATCATCTTACCTCAATAGCTTAACTTAACTGTTTACATGCCCTCAATATTTTCACTTCAAATTGCACGTCTCAATGCTTTTCTTCAGATTGCAATGTGCAAGCAATGCTTGCAGGTTTCATCTTCAAGATATTTCTCCTTAATTTTCACCAGTGTCTTTTAGTACACGACTCCCTGCTTTCTCTTGGAAAGGTCTCACTAAACCACCAAAGTGATTCAAGTACAGTTGTCTGTATTTTCCTAGATTAAAATGTCTGAATGATGGCCTGATATACATTTAGTCTATTAAAAGTCCTGCCTGAAGCAAAGTTCTTCTATCTGCCTGCCTAATTAGCTCAAATGTCTTATTAATCAGGCTGATTTACTCTGACATCTCATTGAAAGATGACCAACTCAGTACTCAGTTTGATCTTGGAATTAAACTCACCTGCAGGCCTGCTCTCGGAGGTCTTCTTCTGAGGGGTTAAACACTTGCTTAACTTGGTGTTTAGCGATTGCCTTCCATTTCCCAGCATTCTCTTTCAATATATTGTCTCTGATCTCTGGGATCTGAGGAATGCATAAGTAGAAATATTTGGGGTTGACATTATTGGGATTGGATTTCATTTTAGATGCTGTTAGTAGTCTCTGGGTTACACAACTAAAAATCCATTAAATACATAACAGAAGCTTAAACGGATCAAAAGGCAGGAGCTTAGACTTGGAAAGAGGTCAGATGTACTACTTAGATCAGGAGCAAATGAGCTTGGGAAAGCATTAACTAAGAAAATACAATGACATTTATCACAAAATAACATTTGAAAATTTAATCCTTACGATTACTGATGCATATGTACACAACATAGACGTAAATATTCTCATGATTATTTAACCCATTCCCTGGGACCATGAAGCCGGACTCTATCCCTGCAGAAATGGACACAAGAAAGGATGCCAGTCCTTTGCAAGGTCCACTTACACACATTCACATTGACACTGATACAGGGCCAATTTAGAGTCATCAATTCATCTAACCTTCATGTTATAGGGCAGTTACAAAATCTGGAATAGAAAGGAAGAAGAAACACACACACACACAGAAACACAAAACCTTCACGTTCAAGAAAGAAAAACAAAAAGTGAATGGGATTCAAACTTCGTACACTGGATGGTCCCAATTCACCCTTTCATTCAGTGTATTCATTAAAGAAGGTTTACCTGCTCCAGGATGAGGTCCTTCTTTGGAGGTGCAGGGTCTGTAACAGCCAAATGACTGAGGAAACGTTGCAACTCCACAAGGTTTGGTAGCTGGTCTATGAGTACCTCAGTCAAGAAGCCTCTCAGCTGTGGATAAACAGTTCTGGTCAGAGGGAGATTCATTTTTTATTATGTAGGCCAATAACTAGATCCTGGAATTCTTCTTGGTTAGTTTTCCTATATACATTACACCTTACCAACACAAAACACGTAAACATTCAGGCCTGCTAACTGTTCAGTTACAACTAACAAATCATGTGTGGTAGTTCTACAGCTACAATTAACAAGAACAAACGGTTACCAGCCATTATATGGGTTTATCATAGGTTGGTTAGTTACCCCTTTCATCTGCTTCTACCATTTTCCACTACCCTTAGGGATGACATTCATCTCATGCCTGCCAGAAGCATTTACAAGTATGCCTTTTTCTGTTTCATTTCCATCTCAACCACAAAGCACCCCTCTCCCTTTACTCTGATTACTCATAACCACCTAATTTCGTTTATCTACAAAGCACAAGCTAGAGAATTCACATCAACCTGCTTTCTCTCACTCATCACAGTTCTCATAACCCTTATGTCACGTTACAAAAAAATGCTTTCTACCTACAGACCACCCTTTGCACTACTATATTTAAAGAGACCAATGGCAACAGTGGATATACTAAAGATGGATCATCTCAATCTACCCATACTTACTGCACAGTCATGTACTTACTGCTTACATGCTTCCTGCCCATTTACTTTCAACCACCATCTTGATGCACACTGCATTCAGTGTTGGGCCCTTTGTTTCTGTGCAAGATTTTCATATTGGTAACTTCTAAGTATGCTTCAGTTATATGTACACTATCGATCAAATGTTTTCTTCATATTTAATCAGTTGAAATGCATTGAAAGCCTAAAATGGTGAAAAGGTTTAGGTTAGCAAAAACTGAAAAAAGGAAGTATCAGAATATTACAAATTGGCCTTCTTCAGGTAACAACTACTAGGTTACAAACTTCTGATGTTCTACAGCAAATAAAGTCAATGAAGCCTTGCAAGTTGAAGCAGACAATTTACACAGGTGACCCAACTTCTGTTGATTACTTAAAAACCCTCTGTCTGTCTGAAAGCAGAGTTGGAGCAGACTGTGTTACTACACCCTCTCAAGTACTACTTTGACAATATTCCAGTGATAATGGCAAGAAGAAGGTAATTAATAAATTAAATGAGACAGAGCATCATTAATCTTAGAAGAGTAGACCTTTCATTCAAAGCAAGTGTCAGTGAGTACAGTCGTGTCCTACACAATCCAAAGGCAATTGGAAACTGGAAGAAACTCTGATACGATGAGATCTGGCAGACCCAAAGTCACAACCCAATCAAACGACAAGTTTCTGAGAGTCACCAGCTTGCATAATCACAGGCACCTCACAGCACAACAGCTTCAAGCACAGCATAACAGTGGCTGAGAAAAGCAAGTGCCAGTTTCTACTGTGAAGAGGAGACTTTGTCCAGTCTGCTGTAGCCCACAGCTGGTATTTCAAGGACCTTTAAGGATTGGCTTTATTACTGCCACCTACCCTGTCAAATAAACATCACAAAGTTAGAGTTTCTTCCAATTTCCAATTGACTTTAGATTGTGTAGGGCACCACTGTACTCACCGACACTTTGATTATTTTTTTTTTTATTGCAATTTCTCTAAATGAAAGGCCAACACTTCTAACAGTAATAATGCTCTGTCTCATTTCATTTGTTGTCGTTTTCTTGCCATTATCGCTGGAATATTGTCCAAGTAGTACTTCAGAGGGTGTAGTAACACAGTCTGCTCCAACTCTGCTTTCAGACAGACAGAGGGTTTTTAAGTAATCAACAGAAGTTGGGACACCTCTGCAAATTGTCTGCTTCAACTTGCAAGGCTCAATTTACTTTAATTGCTGCAGAACATCTGTAGGTTGTAACCTATTAATTGTTACCTGAAGAAGGCCCATTTGTAATATTCTGATACTTCTTTTTTTCAGTTTTTGCTAATCTAAACTTTAAATTTAAATCTCTGGTAGTATATCGCTTAACTTTTTACCATTTTAGGTCATTCATTGCATTTCAATTGATATAATCTAAAGAAACACTCATCACTATGTGTTTCTCAGGCCCACAAGCACACAAACAGCAATGGTTTATGTCCACTGACACTTACGTGTCAGACTCTGATGTGTGGCTACTGATGCCCACAAAGAGAAATATCATGATGTTTTGTTTGTATCGGCATTGGTTTAAAATACAAAAACACAATCAACACCTCTAAAAACAGTGTATGTGAAAAGAAGATGTCAGACCACAGGAGATGTGACCTATAATAAGATAGTGAAAGAAAGAATAAGGTTTAGCACATTATATTTTTTCATTGAATGTTTTATATTCTTCCACAAGCAACTTGTGCTTGTTGTGTCACAGATTCTGATTATTTAATTCTCAGACCACTGACTAAAGATGATGAACCTTGACATTAGTACTAAATGTCTCCTCTACTGTCACTTTCCTAATTTAGAATTGCGGAATTGAATTTTTTTTTTTTTTTTTTTTTTTTTTTTTTTTATATGACCATGGTATGGTTGAAGTAATGGCTGAGAATAGCTTTCCCATGGTCAAACTTACCTCAATTGTTCTTTAAAATGTGGTGTCATAGTGAGTTGCAACTTGTTCGCTAACTCATCTAGACACAGCAAGTGATGAATCAACATTTTATCTGTGATTAATGTGAAGAGGCCTGACTTGAACAGTGCTTTGTTATACAGAATGTCAGGGGTCACCCTGCTGGGGTTCGTTCCCCACACCCAACTGCTCTCGACCGTCTAGTTGTTTGTAGCCAAGGTGGGGAGTGAGAGAAACAACAACAATGACAGAGGCGTCAAAAGAGCAATGTGCAATTTTATTAGAACTAAGATGTGTCTTAAGTGCAGTAAATAAAAGTTCAATAAAAGTGAATAAAAGGAAATGTCATAGTTAAAATATGTTACAAATTCTCAAAAGCATCCCTATTAGTGTCCCATCATTTATCAATCCCACCAATGTGTGCCATAAGCAGCCACGTTTCCGACGAAATATGCAAGCAATGAATTATTCACCCCACTTACTCCAACCTTGTACCATGTCTTCAATGGCCACCAGGCGAACCTTATTCATCTCCATTACTCTGAATCAGCAGCCCTGACACCATTTGCCTCCTAAATTCAGCTATCCTTTCAACCACCTCATATTAGAACCTGCACTGAGCTCTCTCTGCCACCTCCAGTCAAAATCCATGCAGTTTAAGCTGCATCTGCCATCTTGGTCCAGACGAAGGTTTGACACATGTCCTCCACAAAAGAAACTTTAAGCTGCCTGAGATTGCTATAATCAAACTCTTCACATCTCTCTTTCCTTGATCTCCCAAAACTGTGTACATATGCTTTGTAAAAATATAAGAGTGGTCAAAAGAAAAATACACGCATTCATCATTAGAGTGGCGCAGAGCAGTGGTTATTGCTGCCAACTCGACAGAGTCTGAAGCCCAACCCAGACATTGTCTGTGTGAAGTTTGCATGTTTTTGTCTTGTCTGTATATTTTTTTTCTTTTATTTCCAGATACCACTATTTTTTTTCCCATCACATCCCACAATTGTGCATGTTAGGTTAATCAGCCAGACATGAGTGAGTGAGTGTGAATGTGTATATGATTGTGTTCTGCGCTGTCCATGGTTGATTCTTAATCTGACTTTAGGGCTGCTGGGAGAGGCACAAGCATCCTTGAACCTGAACTGAATTGAGACACTTCAGGAAGTGCATGAATGGATGGGCTATGATGTTATCTTCACTTCTTTTATGCTGTCGCTTATAGACTGCTCCGATGTATAGTAATCCTGAACTACACATCTAATACCTTACCAGAGACTGGTAATTTAAAATAACTTAACTTCACATCGCTTTGCCAAAGATATTCAATGACTGCAATATTTCATTTAGCATTTGTCTGGGGAAGACTATCCGGCACATTGTCAAGTGAGCAATTCCTTTCAGTGCTGCATAACATTGTTCTTGCCGATCAAATATAAACATCTGGTTTGGCCCCACTAATCCTAAAGGCCGAAAAATAATAATAATAATATCGATGACTGATAGAATTACTCAGAAGGTGACACATAAACAATTTGCTATAGGAATCTGTGCACAGTGTTAAGAAGATTACTTTGGCAGGCATCCATCAAAAGAGAAGGTGAGTTTTATCATTTGTCATAGTTCAGTCCTCAAATCTTTATCTTAAGCTAATACATCTTACCTTTTCACTAAGAAAAACTTAATAGCAGGTACAAGCATTTCAACCAAATGATTTGCCCAAGTATTGTTGCCAGGACCGTTATGCAAATTTAACACATGTAGTTTAAAGACGAGTTGCTAAAGCTTCACTGTGAGTGCACCTCATCTACGGTAGCTTAATAATAATAATAATAATAATAATAACACAGCGTTTTTCATAGTGAGTGGGGAGCCACTTCAACCATCACTAATGTACAGTATAGCATCCACCTGGATGATGCAACGGCAGCCATTTTGCACCAGTTCGCTCACCACACATAACATGGTGAAGGAATGAGAGAGAGAGATAGCCAATTAGAGACGGGGATGATGAGGGGGTAAGAATGACTCAGCCGTGGAGGGCAATTTAGCCAGGACACCGGGATACCCTCCGCTCTTTACAAAGGATGCCCAGGGATCTTTTATGATCACAGAGAGTCAGGACCTCTGAAGGACGACGCCTGAGCTTGCTTTCAATAGTCATGTATGCAACCTGCGACTGACTGCTTAAAGTGAATACTTCCGCCCTCAATCACAGACTGATCAGCTTATTCAGCAAAGAAAGAACACCTTTAATCTCTGCTTTTGTAAATTATAATGCAGTTGTCATTCATAACACATTGGAAACATTGATGAATAGTTTGAAAAAAAATTGTGATTTTGTTCTTTGTTGTTTTCATTACTGATCTGCTGTGAGTGATGTTTTGTCTATGGGGCCTTAACAATATAGCTTCAAAGGACACACATGGCAGGGTAGGGCTTCCTTCTAATTGTGTGGCGTTGTCACATAAAGAACAGTTGAAAGATAGGAGAGTACAGTATGTTCCAGGACTTTAAAGCTGAAAACTCAAAAATAAATGGAAAAGAAAACTACACTGACAAATCATTATAAAGAAGCCACCCACCCCACATTTGGTATTACTTCAGTGACCATCGTGTTACTTTATTCTTAGTATTTAATTGCTTATTTATGAACATTTTCCAGTCCTCAAACTCTATTTTTTTGCTTTAAAATTTGTAATTTCTTTGCCAGGCTTATTTTCTAATATGGTATCTAGCAATATAGCAGAAAGTCACAAGTGGGTTTTGGTTCATTCGCCACCTCGGACACACAAGCAGATCCTGAGCAGCTCACTTAATCTGTCTTTGAGTCAGTTACACAAAATGCATATAAACAAACAAAGTGTACTGTAGCTGTGTACTTGTAAATCGCCTTGAGATGATGTTCAGCATGGAAAAAAAAAAACACAACATGAAGTTAAGATTGTTTGTTTGTGTACCTATAAGTGGAGGTGATCTTCCCCAGGAAAGGCATTATATAAAAACAGTCATTTAAAATAGTCAGTTTTACTCTTCCAGTACCTTCAATAGCTGTGACTTGTTAAAGTTGTTGAAATCATATTTTTGCTGGCATTCTGGTCTCAACAGCAGATTATATAGGGCAATCCACACTTGCCCATCCAGTTTAGTCATCTTAAGGTGATCTTCTGCTGGAACTTCATACCACCTGCCATCCATATACTTCTCTAATTTACCTGGAAATAATAATGATGCAGACCCATTAAACGTAGCAAGGCACAGTACCTGGCATTTAGTTCTGATTTAAGACTAAGAGGATAGTTGATCTATAAGTGTGTTTTAATTACAGTATATACTCGCAGATAAGTTCTCCCGCAGATAAGTCGGACTTGATTTTATCGTATAATTTCTGTTATTTTACAATGTCAGTCATGTAGGTCGAATGCGGGAAACTCACGCTATTGGTCCAAGAGATTATGATATGCTAACTCCTATCTGAGAGAGTAACCACGGAGCACACGGCCTTTTTTTTCCTATGTGGGTGCAACAATGTGCTGTATCAGCGCGTGCTCTTAACCTCTCTCTGTCTCTCTCTATTGTGCCTACGTCACCACATGGTAATACCTGAACTATTCTGACGCGATGTTTGCACTGATATGTGTTTTTTGTATCTCACGCCCTCATACACGTTTATCGTAAGAGCATACCTTATCTACAATGGAGCGTTCGATCAGAAGAAAATATAAAGCTAGTTTTAAATTAAACATCGTTGAAGTAGCGAAAGAAATTGGTAACAATATTCAATGCATCTGAGAAACTGGTGCGAGATTGGAGGAGGCAAGAAGATTTAAAAAAAAAAAAATTAAGTGTTGCATTTTTGAACGGCCATATAAGTTGGGGTCTGATTTTATGATCGATTTTTCGGATTTCAAGGCTCGACTTATACGCGAGTATATATGGTAACTCCATCCATTTATCTATTCTGCTGGACTCCCTTATTCTAATTTCAGCATTGCAGGGAGCCAGAGGCATTCCCAGCAACATCAAGCAAATCAATTAGCAAGTCAACCACAGGATTAAAAATGACCGTACATAAACTCTTTCAATCAATACTTAAAAGTTATTAAAATAGCCTCTCAGAAATTTTGTAACACTGAGAATTAGGTCTTGGTAGATTAAGCTTGGGAAAACCTTAGGTGACTGACATTGTCCAAAGAAAAAGTAATCTTATACATCCATACAAGCGGTTCAATTAGAAGGAAAGCACATTTTGATTAAAAACATGCAAGTTTGGAACATGGAATGGTTTGTAAAGAGGTGGTGAGTTGCAAAACATGAAGTGGGTCTTTGTGTGATGTAAGGTACAAACGAAAAGCAAAATTGTCACTATAAAATAGAAAGGCAAACTATTTTAGCATTATGAAAATGAACTGCAGCCAGTTTGTTGAGTAGCCTCCAGAAAAAGGAAATGCACATACAGTTAATCAGTCCTGTAACCTAATTGTCAGGGTATTAGTGGCATCCCATTCCAAGGTTTGAACAATCCAAGAGTTTCAAAGTGTTCTCCTTAAGGGTCGTTCATGTCATTTTATGCAGTATCTTCTTTTCCTAGTGAGGGTCACAGTGGCAACAAACCTAGCTGGACATACTAGGCCACCCGAAACCTAGAAATGTTTTTCCTAGCTCATCCTCCCTAATTTCAATTTGGTATAATTACTCCTGGGTCTGCTGCCAGTTTGCCATGCCTGGTAGACCTCCCATAGGAGATGTGCAGGAAACATAGTAAGTGATCAAACCACTTAAGGTGGCTCCTCTTGATCTGGGGAAGTACCAGTCCTACTTCGAGGTTCTTATACCCTCCAATGCAGAAAGCTCATTTTAGACAGTTTTAATTTGGAACTTGGGGCTTCTAACTTTTGGTGAGAACTGGATGTAGAGTAACTGGTAAATCAAAAGCTTTCTCTGAACACTACCACTTCACCAAAACAGTCTCGTACAATGTCCATATCATTACTGCTGATGCATTGATTTGTTTGTAAATCTCATGCCAACCTCTTCCCTCACTCAGGAATGGGACTCCAAGTTACTTGAACTCCTCCACTTGGAGAATAAAAATAACCAACACATCCAATTAAAAAAAAAATAACTCACTACATGGTAGCCGAAGGGAAAAAGTCACATGAAAATCCTGGGGGAGGACTACGACCGCAGATTTGGAAGTGCTCATTTTCATCCTAACATGCTCAGCTTTGAACATTTGTAGCATGTACAGAAGGTCACAGCTTGATGAGGCAAACACCAGAATGTGCAACTCTTGTGAATACCCTTCTAAACCAGCTGTACCGTTGACATTTTAAGGTTCAAAGGGGCCCATGTAGCTTTGGACTGTATGAAGCAGGTTTTAAAAAGAACACATCCATGAAAGGTCTATGGAAATGCTCCACACCTTCTAAAAATGTAAACAGCTTTATAACACATACTTATTCATTGCTGGTAGTTCAAGCCAAACTGTCACAAATGTTAAAGCAGTGTATTTATTAAAATAAGCATTGGAAACCTTGTGTTGGAGTGAATCACAGATGTCATCATGGCCCTGTGGGCACCAAGGCATACCGCGGGTCTAAATTATGAAATGTATGATTTGTGGTTAGTTAGATGAGCATTGAGTCAGACAGAATAAAAAAATGATTTGGCCATAAAGTATTTCTTTCCAGATGTAAATGAAGAAAGCTAAGGAGCTAAAAATGTGTTTGTAACCTTTTTAAACTAATAATTAACCTCCACCATTTTCTTCCAGATTATCCTTTAACTATTAAGGTGAGATATGTAATGCATTGAATAAGTTTAAATTCCTACAGACACTGGAACATACAAACAAAAGTAACATAGACAACAAGACATCCACTCCCTGCCTTACATGCTCCCCAGGACTGACCACTTTAGCCCTAACCTTTGGTTATGCAGTAACATAAAACATGCTCAGAGCAATAGGATACAAATAACGACAGAACATGGAAATCCACCTAAATAAACAGGATAAGAGCTTCTGTGTGTGTCTGTGCATCTGTGTGACCGTCGGGTTTCTATGTATCTGTTATATGCCATTTTCGTAAAAGCAGTACTGATGTTTGTGATGCACCATCTGTTGGAATGGGAAATGCAATTCATTTTATTGCAACATGCATTACAAAATATATTCCAATAGATGGTACACTGCAAACATTAATGCTGAATATGCGAAGGTATGCGTTTATTACTTACATAGATGTCAACTCATCTTAGACAGGTAGCACTGCTAGGATTTATAAAAGACAGAAGTGAGAATAAAGTTCAGACCACTATGGAGATTATCAGATGAAGCTTACCTTTGTTCTTGCGACTCCAGGGGCAATGCTCAACTAACTGCACTAAAATGCAGGGCAGGTTGTGAGTGTTTAACATCCTGGTGAGGGCACTAAGGGTCAGGCTGTAAAGAAGAAGACGTGGAGTCAGAACACTTCAAATCACGTTGGCTTTACTAAAGATTAGCCACCCCTTTCACTTGATTTAACCAGTTTAATGTAGGCCGTCACGGGTTACAGCTCACCTGTCAATGTGATCAGTGACATAGCGGAGAATAGAAAGGGCCTTCAGAGAAATGTCAAACTCCAGTGCCATGCTCTGTTTCTGAAGCTCCTGAACAAACACACACATATCCAAAGCAAAAGAAAAGGTTAATTCTTAAAACAGATTACCCATGCCTATATCTCAAATAGCTCATTGATAACAATAGGGCACATTTTCTATGGTCAGCTGATATTTAAAAATATATAGACACCTCACGCCTGGACAAACTGGTGAGGAAGGCAGGCTCTATCCGTGGCAGAGCGACGGGTGCTGAGCAGGCTCCTGTCAAACAGGGAGCATTCACTGCATCCACTGAACAGGATCATCTCCAGACAGAGGAGCAGCTTCAGCGACAGACTGCTGTCACCATCCTGCTCCACTGACAGACTGAGGAGATCATTCCTCCCCCACACTACACGACTCTTCAATTCCACCCGGGGGAGGTAAACGTTAACATTATACAAAGTAACTGTCTGTTATACCTGCATTTTTATCACTCTTTAATTTAATATTGTTTTTTATCAGTATGCTGCTGCTGGAGTATGTGAATTTCCCCTTGGGATTAATAAAGTATCTATCTATCTATTATTTGTATTACACTATAGATGTAATACAGCAGCATGGTGGCATAGTGGTTAGCCTCACAGCTCCAGAGTCATGAATTCAAATGCTAGTCAATGCATATGTCTGTGTAGGTATTTCTCTGGAGACTCCAGTTTTTCTCCCTTCCATCCCAAACACATGTGTATTACATTAACTGGACCTGTGTGAATGAGTAGGTGCTGCGGGATGGACTGACACTCCATCTATAATTTGTTCCCACCTTGCACAAACTGCAACTGGGATCAATGGATGGATGGATAGATAGTTTATTTGTCCCCAAGAGGAAAATAATACTAGGCACCATCTTCCAGCAATTACAAACTAGACAAGTGAGTTAGGAAATAGATGAATGGATACATGCTTACATAGATTAGTAGGTAAAGTAGCATCATAGTTTGTTCCTCTTTAATTTCTAGAATATGCTGCAGCAACCCCTTAAAGTGGGATTGAGAAACCTGAGCGTCTCCGAGTGCAAAGTACTCCCTCTTCTGGAGTGAACCTAATGGGCAAAGAAGCCAACCCAGTCAAAGTCAAAAAGTGGATAAGCGGACTCCCCTTCCATTTATACTCCTCAGGGGAAATTAAAAGGAGGTAAGCTGAATTGGTTCAACTGTCACCTCTATACAGGTATATATAAAATTCAACGCCTGTCTGTCTGTCTGTCCGCTTTTCACGAGAGAACTACTTAACAGATTTAGATCAGGTTTTTTCTAGAATTTGCTTGAACATTCCGGTTGATTTTGCGACTTCTCTCATTGTGCTAAGAATCATAGTTCTCTTACAGCACCGATTTATTTGTGTGAATCTGAGAGAGACGTAGCTCACGCACCAGCCTCGGGGCATGTACCTTACCTTCGCTTATCTAGCGAACGAGAGAACTACTTAACGGATTTAGATCGGGCTTTTTTCTAGAAATTTGCTTGAACATTGCGGTTGATTTTGCGACTTCTCTCATTGTGCTATGTATCATAGTTCGCTTGCTGGAGTGATATATTTGTGCTAATCCAGGACAAAGGCTGCGGGCTGAGGGGAGAGGGAAGCGTGATGTCAGGAGTAGGAAGCCAGGCAGAGCCCTCCTCACTGTCCTGTTTCACTTCTACATGGGGGCGGCTAGTCGTCAACACAGAGGACAGAACAGTGCCTGTAAGGCTGCTCCAGGCATTCTTGAAAAAACCCAAACCATCTGCTAGGCAGTTTACTGAAAAGAGGACAAAACTATGCTAATGGGGATCTGGAATAAAAATTATCAACATGCCTGTTTGAAAAAAAATCATTACATGGTCTCAAATTTTGGTTTGCTGCAAGTACCTTAGCTGTTAAGTGTAGATAAAACAAAGACAATTCATCACATCACAGACTGGGTGTCAGAGCTGTTAAATATGTTTTACCTTTTGATTCAGATTTGTTAGCATTAATGTTGATCAGCTCGCAATATATTTGATGTGAACTCTGGAATTAACAGTGATAATTTTGTAAACATGGGTGGCGTAGTGACACAAGGGCCTCATAGTTGCAGCATCGTGACTTTGACTCCTATGCCCAGTTGTTGTTTTTGCAGTACTCATGTCCCCTCTGTGTCAGCATGGGTTTTCCTCCCACATACCTGATGCTTGCTTTATTAGCAGCTCTAATTTGCCTCTATGTAAGTGTTGGTATGTGTGTGAGTACACCTTGTGAGGAGTCAGAATCCTGTACAAGGCCATTTCTTGCCTAAGGCTGCAAGATTTGGCTCTGACCAGCTACAACCCTAAATTGGATTAGGTGTGTTTGAAGAATCTTATCCTGTGTAAAAAAATAAAAATAAAAATAAAAAACTCTTTACAGCCCAGAGGTGGTTTAGAATATAAATACTTTTGCAAATCAATGCTGGGCTAAGCTGAATAGCACTCATCATTACAGCGATGACCTAACATGAAACTCCATTAGCTCTCACCTGCAGTGTTGTAGCATCCGTATGATCAGTTTGGGTTAACCGGGACTGAGCTGATTGCTCACTTTGTCCAACTTGGGCTGCTAGCCATGTGAGCTTACGGAGACAGTAATCGATGAGGTCCAAAATGGACTCCTCTGCTGATTCACAAGAGTCCTGCCAGTAAAAATAAAGGAGGGGGGTCAGCTTTTGTCACTAGTCCAGCGACTATCTAACAGGATCCATCCTGGACATGCAGACAAGTGACACTCACCTTATAGTACAGAACAGTTTCCAGGAGGTTAATGACTGTGGCTTCATGATGAATCTGCAATCAGCATAAAAATAATTTACAAGCATGTAACAAGAACAGAGCATGGTAAGGTGCTCAGGTAAGACAGTACTGAAAGAATAAAAAAATAAATGAAAAGAAAAAGGCTTCACATTTTCAGTTATTGTCACCGGAATAGGTTAAGCAGGAAACTGTGGCTTTTGTCTGTGACAGATATCAGTCTTTTCTCATAGTAGCTCTATACTTCATAAACACTGTTTCCGGTTTTCAAGTCTTGCAATGCATCTTACTCTCAGTCCAGAAAATGGCAAGAGAAGTCTGCTGAAATAGTAAAACAATACAGAGAGAGAGAGAGAGAAAGTCTGCCTAGATCTACCTGCATTCTGACTTAAGTGGTTTACTTATTAGATTATAGTAAGGAACTGCAGGGCAGCTTGGTGGCACAGAAGCTAGTGCAGCAGGTGCCTTACGGCTTCAGGAGACTAGGTTAGAAAATCAGCCCCACCAAGGTGTATATGGAGTTGCACCTTCTCCTACTGTATTTAATTCAGCATTCCTCTCATATCACAAAGATGTGTAGGTTACACTCCATTGTCCCGGTGTGGTGGGGTTATATTAATGTGCCCTGCAGTGGCCTGAAAACTCATCCAAGATGAACCACTGCCATGTGTCTGAGTCTACCAGAACAGAGGCAGGGCCCTTAGATTTTCTAACCTGTTCAGTCCAATATAGTCTCATAGGGTACATTTTTATATAATCATCATTTAATGTCTAAACATGTTTCCGTATCATATTAATTCTTACAAAGGTAACATCTGAAAATGTAAGAGTTTGGTTGATCACTATCAGATTTAATTTTAATATAATTGGTCATAGCATTATATAAGCAGGGGCTTATCATAAACAGGATTGATAACTAACTTTGGCTGTTCTTCTCAGTACGCTGAGAACTTTAGTATAAGTAAGGAGAACATTTACTGTATGTCATAACTTTTATCCATTAAACAACTCCCGTGAGCCCCTGGAATAAATGTCTGCAGATCGATAGAATGGCCTAGTGGATACGGCACTGGACTATAAACCACAGTGCTGCTGCGTCATTCATATCTGTGACTCACTGGGTGTACCCAAACAAGTTACTTAATCTCTAAGTATAATAATTCATTCATTTTCTAGAATTAGCAATTCTAATGCTATACCTCACTTGGCAGAAGCCTGTCCCTGTACAGCTAGATTGAAACAAGGTTAGGAATCAACTTTGAATGGGACACCAGTCAACAAAAATTTACGCTCACCCTGGGTCAGATTAGCATTGCGACTCAAAGTAACATGCATGTCTTCAGGGTGTGCAGGGTAGCTGGAGTACCCAGAGCAACCCCACAGGTACAGAATCCAAATATATTAAAATAATAATAATAGTAAGAATACATTAAATGTGAAGCTTATTAGCATTTCTACATGAGCTTTGGATCAGAGTTCACTAAAGGAAGATGTTACATAAAATAAAAGTTGTTTGTTTCTTTTGGTTTTAAAACACATGGATGGAAAGATTCATCCAGTAGGGCAGCAGATTTCATCCCAGACAATCAGCTGCTCTTCTGAGCCTCTTACCTAATTCTTCTTCTTGTTTACCTGTTCCTGCATATAAAAGAATCTGGCTGTGAAAGTGAGGCTTTTGTTTTTATTTTTTCCACCTTTTTGAAGGTTGTTTGATCATATGTAATCTATTGAGTTTCTAGAGTATAAGTAACAGTGTAAAAGACAGGCATTGACTAATGACACTTCATTATTTACCTCGGGGTCTACTCATCAAAAATTCTCTACCTCATGGGCAATTTTTATAATACTAGACTAGGCTGCTCTGCCCCCTGCTCGCTTCACTTGCCAACCCCTGGGCGGGCGCTATGCACTAGCCACTTCATGGCTCTGCTCCTCACATATGGGGAAGTGGAAGTGTGGTATAGCGGCCAGGTTTTAATCCGTATAGCCATGTTATTCTCCGTGGGTGCAATTGCAAGACCGCGGGGAGTTAATGAGGTGGTTGGAGCGAGTCGCACCTGCATGTGTGGGTGCGATCGTTCTCGATTACCTCATTGGCTTACTGCAGCGTGTGATTAAGGCGCTGCGCCCATGGAGGCACGGGGGTATGTATATAAACGGGTCGACGGCAGAAAAGGGGGAGGGAGAGAGAGAGATCGATCGAGGTGGAGAAAAAGGAGGTTAAAGGACGTGAGTGAGTGAGTGAGTGAGTGAGTGAGGGAGGGAGTGAGTGGAGTGAGTGAGGTGAGTGAGTGAGTGAGTGAGGTGAGAGCAGTTTTGAAGTTACGATCTGGCCACCTGTAAGGAGGAGACAGCACTAGCTGGGGCCCCACGAAGGAGCATTTGTTTGTGGCGCACTAGGGGCTAGTTTGCCCCACTGAAAGTTCTGTTAGAGTGGGATGAGCAAGGCAGGTGTCCTCTTGAGGGATCTGAGGAGTGACTACGTGAGCGCAAAAGATGAAGGGAGGAGAGCCGACCTCGGACGGTCCGGCAGTGATGTCTGTAAGAAGGCCAAGACGGAAGTCAGCTGAAAGGAGCTCGTTGCTGTTGGGTCTCCACCAGATGTGGGAGCAATGGGTGAGCTGGGGAGAATGAGAGATGGAGGTGGGCTGAGATCTTAATAAGAGAGACTGCATTTTAACCTCAGATTTTAAAGGATTTATTTATTGTTATTATTTTTTCTTTATCGCTACTTTTCACTTTTTTATGGATTTATTTATTGGAACTTCAGAGTACTGACTGTTTCTGTCTGGACACAACTGTTTGTTTTAATAAAAGTACCTTAGCACTTTTTGGAAATAACCCTTGGTTTCATCAGAGAATTGTCCTCATTTGTCAGCTCATCTCGGTGACATTACCGACGGTGTCGGGTTTTAGAGCTCCCAGCAGACGGATGCGAACCCGCATCGTCACAGGATGTACAATTTAAACAAATTGTTATTTTCATGGGAATTGTTAAATAAGCATAATATAACTAACTATTTTACATTACAGCAAGTAATTAACCTTAGCAAAAAAAGAGTAAAACGTAATAATTTGAAAGTAAATTATGTTTCATGTTGCGTTAGAGGTATTCATTGTGTAATACGTTTTTATTCTGTTTAGCTTTGAAATTAACACACAAACACTTTTTAAACTTACACTTTTATTGTAAAACTACAGTAAAAACAATATTTGGAATTAACTTTTCGTCAATATTGCACTGAATATTTATTCCGTGTTTGGCCTTACATCGTGACAACACAATGTGTAACTGGCCGTGAGTGAATATTGTTTCTTTCTTTCTAATAATGTTTGTCCCTGTGATTTGTTAATTGTCATAGCAAAAGCTATTCTAATGGGAAACTGTAAACGTTTTAATACCAATGGCATATTAAGATCTCCTTTGGTGTCTAATGTTTTCCCCTGAAGATGTATTACATTACCTTTTTTGTCACCTGTTAAAATTTTACATGTCAGAATTGTTCAACCAATTTTGAATACAACTAATCGTGTCCTATTGCATAGCTCATCACTCAGACATAAATTACGCAATAACATTATGATACATCCTTCTTTCAACAGTAATTCGGCCGGTTGAAGACCAGATGGTGTTAACGGTTATAGATATTCTACGGGATATTGTAAGTTGATGTTTTCATCTGCACCATCACCACCAACTGTTTCAGCATAGTCTATTGATACGCATTTAACCAATTTGCCGTCTAACCGATCGACAATTTTCACGTAAATTCATCATTTCGCTGTGCTACGATTGCCCGTGTACTCATTTCTTCTGTTGATAACCCTTCGGGATGAAACTCTTCAATAAGATTTGGACATAATGAGTCTTCTTTTATTGGGAACTTAAAGTGAGGAAAACGTAAAAATTTATAAGAGCCGAGAGTGCAGGAAGTGTGTCTGACAAAAGCATTCACACAAATGAGAAGTGAGTGGACCGTGGGTGTGGCCTGTTAACCGTAAATGGTTGAGAGGATGGTGGGGCTTGAAAACATCTCTTGGCAATATTCTAGTCTCGTCTCAAGATTTTCTTTAATAATAGAGAGATTAAAATAGAGAGACATTTTACAAATGAGAGGACACCATCCAGTTCATCAAGTGTGCCTGTTTAGCTAATGGCTTTGTTGTGCTTGGATCCCACCCTGACTTCAGCAGAGGGTACCCTGATTTTTTAAAGATGTAATCTGGCTCAGTTCAAACAGTCTTAAAACAGAGCACTGCTCATAATAATTATTGTTTCACAGATTTACATGATAATAATAATCACACTAAAGAAGTCAATTAATCAGTCACTTTTAAACCCCCTTAGTCCTGAATAGGGTCATGGGGGTGCCGGAGTCTATCCCAGTTGGCATAGGGCACAATGCAGGAACAAAAACTGGATAGGGTAACAGACAGGGCAAACACATGCACACCCCCCATCATACACTAGGGCCAATTTAGTGTCAACAGTGCGCCTAACCTGCATGTCTATGGACTGTAGGAAGAAACTAGAGCACTCGAAGGAAACGCATGCAAACATGGGAAGAACATGCAAACTCCATACAGGGAGGACCCGGGACGCAAACTCTGGTCTTCTTACCATGAGGCCTCAGCACTGCCACTGTGCTGTGCCATGCCACTACACTTAAAAAGTATTTCAGTTAAGCAAAGTTCAAGCATACAAGCACAATCTAAACCCAGCTGCCATGACAGTTGTTTGAGCCAGATCACTAGATAGACTACCTCACAAATCAAAATTGCTAGTGTTAGATCAACACTGTTAGTGTATACATGGCCTCATTCCAAGAACCCTAACAAAAATACTTGTCCTGAACTTTAAACTAGCATGACACTGTTTTATGATAATTTGGTGTCCCTTCCAGAGTTGGTTGAAAATTTACATATCAGTTTGAGATCCTGAACTGAAATAACTGGGTACAACAATAGATAGATTCAATTAACTGCATTCTGCATCAGACTCTTCATAAACTGCACCCATAAATTGAGCATTATCATTCTTCAGTCTAAAGAGTCAAAACACAGATTTCAGATAACCTATAAAAATGAACTCTCTTTTTATTGTGGCTGACCAAATAGCTTTACCAACAAGGCACTTACCACCATATAGAGAGGAAATGTGCTTTTAGGATTGAAGTCCTGCAAATGGCAGAGGATGGAAAACACTTTCTGCTTCCAGATCTCCACAGAGATCAACCCATGAATTAGCACAGGAAACTGAAATAGAAAACTGAAAAATCACTCAAACAGGCAAGACGAGACTGTGATAACGAATGTATAAATTAGTAACAGTAAGTTCAAATAAATATGACATTTGCTTCATCTGCTACATAAATAATAAACAATAATATACTCAAGGAAAATTTACTTCATGCCATTAAAGAGCACTGGTTTTCTATGTAACAGTTAAACTATTCAGGAAAAAAAAACAATACCTTGCTATAAGCAATAAGGTGTTCTTTAACAAATTCATCTTGTCCAGCAGATGCATTCATGATGGCCTGCATGTTAAGTTTCTCAATATATTCATGCTGTCTGAACCATCTGTAGACAGTAAAGTAGTGAACAGTTATATTATATATAGCAAAAGAGGAATTTTATGTACTGGAAGGACTAGGTGAAGTCTCCTTTTAAAGACCTTTTGAGAAGAAACCCACCATTTATTTTCTCTGTAATAGCGTTCGCATGTTCTTAACCCTTAAAGCGTATTTGCAGGTTTACAATTAAATCTGAAATAAAATACATGGTCAAGTCGGATGGTCTGGCTGCAGGCACACTTTAACCCATGCCCTAATAACCGACATCCGCCCGTCCTGTCTTTCACTTCAACACCCGAGTAGACATTGAATATATTATGTCCTCACCTACTGTTTCCTATATCTTTGAGTGGAAATGTTTCCAAATTTTGCACGATGCCCTCAGCTTCGGCGGGATAGAGCACCGTAGTTGTCGGCTCCATGCTTGTAGCTCCGTATGAGGAAGGATTGTACTCTGCAACGAAGTCTGCACACGCTCAGCAGGAACCTCCGTCACCACGGCAACCGTAAACAATCACTTGACGCAGGACCTGACGTTCTCGGTTGTGCGCTAGTGTGATTGGGAGAGCGGGAAGAAGCGGCTTTTTGAGAGCGAGAATGGAATCTGAAATTACTCAGGTTTGTTGTTTTAAATGCATTAGTGATTGGGGGTATTCCACTAAGAGCGTCTAGCAACTAACCTCCGCATAAATGGGCAAATTATTTAAGAAAACAGCTTAAATAGCAACTAAACGGCATTTCTTAAATCTGCATCTTTTAGAATAGTAATGTGGATTGTGTGATTTCTTTTAGCATATCTAGTGTTACTGAAGGCGCGTTTAAATTAATCCCATATGTTCACTACATAATGGGAAAACATTTAAACAAAAAAAAAACAAAACGAAGGGCAGCATCGTGGCGCAGTCGTAGCGCTGCTTCATCGCAGTTAAGGAGACCAGGGTGCGCGTCCTGTATCCTCCCTTCTTGGAGTTTGCATGTTCTCCCCATGTCTGCGTGGGTTTCCACTGGTGTACGTGTATGTGTTTGCCGTGGTGCCCTGTCCAGGGTTTGTATCTGCTTTGTGCCCTATGCAAGCAAGAATAGGCTCTAGCACCACCAATCCGTGACCCTGTGCAGGACTAAGCAGGTTAGAGAGTGACAGACATAAAGAAACATTGAAAACTCCAAGAATTAATGCTATGTAAATTATGTGATTTATTATCTTGTATTAGTGACAGGATTTTTTGAAATATATCTAAAGTTGCTGCATTTACACAATCATTTAAATCAATCTGCTGTATTCACTACAAATTGGTAATGATTTTCTTTTTTTTTTATCTTGTAGCGTAGAATAAACGTTTGAAATGTGGTACTTCTTTCTGGCTCACCCTGTATATTTTTGTACCATAGAAAATGAAGCTCTCTGTGATACCTCAGCATTGTCTATTGGTTATGTCTCAGACTGCATACTACCAGAAGAAATAGTATGCTGAATATGAGAATGCAGCCATACTCAACACAGAATGTGTACTTGGACAAACACGGCTAATTTTAGGATGCGATCATGTGGCGACATATCTCAAACATGTCTGCGACCCATAGTTTAAGAAACACAGCCTTAGAGAAATGTGAGACGCAAAGAATGAGAAAGCCGGCTAATAAAAGCCAACTGAAGTGTGTTTTGTGCAATGTCACGTCTCGTGCACGTTTATTTCCGGGTAAGTCTTGCAGACAGACCCCTGGAGATTCTGAAATTGGACAAGTGTTAGTTTGCATCTTGTCTCCTCTAACGCGCGTGTTCATTGGTTTGTACATACAGCTCTCACAGTGACAATCCCACTCAAAGCATCTGTGGGTTCTTGTCACCTTGACTTGATGAAGTCTCCGAGATTTTGCACGGTCAACTATTTGAAGCCATTATGTTAACATGTAGCTTGCATTCGTGGGTGCCCCTGTTTCTCTCATATAGATCCAAGTCTAATTTTAATACTGTTTTAGGTCTGACAGTAAAGTTAAAAAAAGAAAAGTAATTCAAACAAGCACGATTACAAGTTTATATTTTAATAAGTTATCTTTTTTTATAGTGACATCACAAAGCAGGAGTCCTGATAAGTTAAAAGTTACAGATTTCAATACTGGCACAGTACACAAGTTAGTACAGTATAGTAAATTGTCTACCGATCGGAGTATTCCGTGAATAGCAGAGACTGTTACTACTTGTAAGTGTAACGCAGAACTTGAAGAATCGGGAGTGCTGTCCCCTAGACTTTATGGGGATGGATATTTGAGGAGTAAAAAGCGCAATGAAAGGCTCCCATCCAAAGCCTTCCTGCAGCTGAAGGAAAAAAGAAAAGGTTAATAGCTGATTTGTTTATACATCCATTACGAGAATTAAAATCGGGAGTGCTCTCCCCTAGGCTTTCTCGTATACTCAGATGTGGGGATGGATATTTGAGGAGTAAACCACAAGATAATGATTATTGTTTTTATGTTATGCACATTAAAGAACCATCAACAACAAATCAAATTAATAATATAATGAACAAATATTATATAGTAAAGTTGAATAAGTCGGACTCTGCAACTGCATGAATAAAAGGTAAAATACTACTTCCGGTTAGCGGAAATAGCCCAAAAGTTGATAGAAATCTACGTTTTGTACCGAATACTTGTATGCAAAATTTGGTTGACCAAAGTGAACTCGTACTCAGGTTATCATATTTTCATACACACACAAATAATTCCAAAAATGGTATTTTCGGATTCAGGGAGGTCTAAAGCGTCGAGATTCATCAAAATCTCAAAATGGAATTTTTGGACTATTACAATACTTTCCCTTATGCTTCGTATACGAGAAAGTAAAAAGTCAGAGAACAGACAGGTTTTCAGTCTGGATTTCAGTGGCAACACAGATGAAATCTTGTGAACAGACCTAGCAGGACTGCTCCAGACAAGGGTAGACAGAGAGCCGTATGAGCCTTTGCTAAATATTGAGCTTTAAACAGCGTGAAGGTCGGTGCTCCCTGCCTAACAGGCTTATGTTGTGTAAGCAGCATGGCTAAGTATTCTGGACTCACAGTTTTAGAAAACAGATGCATAGGTCTTTAAACTTGGATGGCCAAATTGAAGAAACACGATTCTTTGTTCCAGATACCCACAACTCTTTTGTGTGAAAAAGTGCTTCCAGATTTTTGTTTCAAACATCATGTAACAGTGTACTGAAGTACAATGTAATCTGGTGTGATGGATAATTAAGTTCAAGTTTCATTAGCCTTGAAAACAAACAGTAATTGTGTTATTTTAGAAGAAGCATACTTGGAAAATTGACCAACAAATCTTTCTATTATGTTACACCATTTACAGTAATCAATATAAAAGAATTTTAATTAACCACACAGTTCATATTACTGTAGATTGTAAATCAACATAGTCATACATCACAGTAAGGAAAAATAAAATTAGATTATTGTAAGAATATCAGTTTCAGGAGTGGATGTTGGGACTCAGTTTGCACTTTAATGATGGGATCAAAGAAGGCTGAAAATAAAATGAATGTTGAAACAAATAACAGTATAACAAAGTGACAATTACTTTTTCAATTTATCATTTAATGGTACAAACAAGTCAAGCAATTCCAACTCTGATCAAATCCCATAAAAGAAAACAAGTTGGCCTCTACATGTTATATACCTTTAGGTCATCAACCCAAGTTCCTTAATTATAGCTTTCTACATATGTCTGTCATCTTGTAGCCTGAATGTGAACCTCACTACTTGCTGTCTGGGTGAGTGGGCAGTCCAGAGTGCAACACTATGTTGCTTCTTCATAATGAGTCCCACGCAGTAACTCACCAGAGAACGCTAGCCCCAAGCCTGGCCCTGAAATCCCTGTTCTGGTCAATGTGTGACTTATTTTTTTTTTTTATTAGAACTATGATGGCTGTCAGATTTTTTGATTGCTGGTTGTCTGGATCCTGCCATTAGGTCAGGTTTCCAAAAGGTAGCATTACCTCCCAGTGGCACAACTCCAAGGATTGCCAGTACACAAGACACTCCAGCTACCACAATATCACGGTACATGGAGGCACAGGGCATGCATCTCACAGCAGACATGACAATTCTTCAGGTGGATCTGAAAAGAGCTGCCAGGTACTGGATGGCCTACTCTGCTTGATAACCACATTGACCTCACCAGGAAAAGCAAGCACATGGACAACAAATGAAGGACTGAGAAACTGTAGTAGGAAAAATAGAACACATTGCAGCTGGTGTCATCAATATTCAATTTTAATATTTATTTGCACATGTAGTTATTGCTTACATTTTATTTTTCTGTAAAACAGAAATTATCTGTAAAGACTGTTCACTAAACGAAGTGCCTCCATCTTGCTATAAATGCCAGGTGCAGTGAATAACATTGCTGCCTCACAGCTCCTGAACACTGGGCTTGATTTCCACACCCTGGGTCACAACTTTTGGGGTATCTGCACATTTTCCCTACGTATATACACCAGTTTTCTTTTGACATTCTGATTTCTTCCCACATGCAAAAGGCATGCATTTAAGGTAAGTGGTGACTCTAATCTGCCCCACTATCACTGCATGTGGGTGTACTTGTGCACTACAATGGAACTCCATTATCCCATCCATGGCTGCTTCATTCCTTGCCTATATGTTGAAAGGATAAGCAACGTGCAACCTTTTACATGATACATTAATTTCCTGAATCTGTTTTAAGAAGATGCTGTTGCATCTACTATAATTGTACTTCACAGTTATGTTGTCAGATTTTTACTTAGGATTTAGCTCCATATGAACTAAAAATACAGTGTCATTGTCCAACTAAATTTGTTATTGTCAAATTGTCAAAAGGAGCTAAATGTGAAATAACAACTGCCTCTCTGCCTGAGTCAATTAAAGTTGCCATGCAGCAAGCTCGTACACTCACTATATGTTGTTTCCAAAGATTCTAAATATTAACAATATTTTGCCACCATCTTGTTGTCTGTTGTTATCAGGAAACTGGGAACCAGGATTTTTGTAACATTTTCTGTCTTTTCTATGCATTTCTCATTTCCAACACACAATGATATTGGGATCATTTTCCAACCGTTCATCCAACTCTCGGTAGCTCATTCCTGATGAGAGAACAAGACAATGAAGACTATTCAAACTATTTCAAACTATTTTATATAGTGTATCTCAGAAAGAACAAGATAATATTAAAATTAGAACCAAGTTAACAGTAATTTTTACTGTGCATGGCTTAACTGCAAAACTGAAAGATTACCTGTCTTACAGCAGATCTCATCATAGCTGTGGCAACCAGTATAAAGCCGGGGTGGGCGGCTCCTCTCATCATGGACCACCTTGACTGGGTACTTCTGTAACCGGCGGATCAGCCCCTTCATCAGTCCAAACTGAATTAGCTTCCTAATCAAAACAGAGTAAGACACTTTGTTGTTATAAACCTTCTGGAGAAAGTAAGAGACAAGTCCGTGAGCTACTCCTGAGCAACAGAGGGAACGCCACCTGTGGGTGTAGTCAGGTCAGTGGTGTAGCTAGAGTTCATGCTGCTCAGGGCAGGGCGATGCTTCATTTTGCCACCGTAATCAGAATATAATTTTAATGTCACTGTGCTCTGAACAAAAATTATTTTATAAATCCACTCACATGTACAGGCCAGGCCAAAGTTAGCACACAGAGGCTCTCAGCATTTAGAACTGCTACGCAAGCATTTGAAGAGAGAAAGGTACCACTACGAAAATGGGCATTGTACTATTTCTGTATGTTAGAGATGAAACTGAATCCTCTCCTTGCCTTGTTTGGAATGGCATGATTTACCAAAGTGGGGGCCTGCACGTGGAGCAAACAGCATAAAAGACTTGGACAGCAGGCCAAAGACCTCGAAGCTGATGGATGGATGGGGGATATCTCCATCCGTCCTGAAAACCCTTCCATCGCAGCGCTGAAAAATGGCAGACTGTATACATCGAGATCCCACCTTGGTAATTGTCTTACCATTTGGCTTCCTCGTCTGTTATGCTGCGTAAATCGTCATTAAAGAAAGCTAAGTTATTTTCTCTTATGTGATTTCTTACCGCCGTATCACTATGGGAGGGACATCGACTTTTTACATTATATCTATATCGTTTCAGGTTACTTAAAACACAGCAATTACAAAAGAACTTATTCCAACTAGGGAGCTAGCGACCCCTAGAGGAAATAGCCGCCCTCCAACATATCTGAATATGTTAACCTATTTAAGTAGAAAATTAAAATGACGTATAGAGAAAAATTAAGATAACTTTTGCAAAGATTTATTCATATACAGAGAAACAGCAATAATTTTTTTACATATAATTATTTATATAAGCATCAACTAGACAAAAATATAGTATAGACGTACTGATAAGCCATGTTCTAATTATTAGTTTAACTAGGGAGCTTTGCCCCCTGCTTGCTTCACTCGCCAACCCCCCACCTGCGCTATGCACCAGCAACTTCGCGTCTCTGCTGCTCGCGTATGTGGATTTCACTTTCACCAAACAACAAATCTTTCAATTCTCACGGATAGGCCTCTTCATTGGGAAGAAACACGACTTTTCCCTGATGGCAACACGAATTAGATGATCTACAAATCTCCGATTTAAAGTTTAAATCCAAACAATATACTCGATCTCTGTTTGCTGTTCCATTATTTCACTAAGTAATAATTTCTGTTTGTTTGCGCTAATGCGATCTTTACTAACATTTTTTTGAGACTTTCGAATTTTCATACATCCATTATCTCTAACCTACTCTGCATGTGTATCACACTACCTTTTTTGAATTCTTTACAACATTCAACATCTACTCTTTGTCTTTTATTTCCAGTTCCGGGTGTGGTTAAATCTCTTGGCACAAAGTCTCGTCTTGCGGGATATGAAAGTGTCTCTCTGAGAAAGTCACATCTCATCTCTCTTCCCAAGATTTTTTTTACTATAATAGAGAGATATAATTATGCTGCGAAAACCAGAACCAGTGTAGTGTACAAGTGATAGGTGGGGATGTTTTCTGCGCAGAGCAAGAATGCATTCAGATTGATAATGAAACAACATTATAAATTGTAAATCAGTTGTTTATCTTCCTAGAAATTATTATCGTTTTATTTTTGTTATTGCCTCATAAATTTCAACTGCTCTGACTGATGCTATCACAGAAGGACAGTCTGAAAATTATTTTTAAAGCATTTGTGGATAAAAATCAGAAAATGTTACTTTTTTCATTCATGAGTGATATTTTTCCGAACCCTGCTCCTTATACACGAATTGTACTGAGCCTTTTGGCCAATAATACCGCCCCCAAAAATGTGCCACCTGAGGCAGACCGCCCCTAGCAACGCCACTGAGTCAGGTTAAGGTTAAGAATGTGATAAACCTGAACACAAGCCTAAGGTGTTAAAATAGCAATATTGTAGTCATCTAACCAACAGTGATCTGTTGAACAGTGGGTAAGCTCTACTTTTTTTAGAAGTTTCATTTGTTGGAGAATAAACTAGATTCAATTAAATAGAGGTTTGAAAATCTAATTAATAAAAAGTGTCATTCAAAAGGCTGCATATTCACATCAAAACAATGGCACCATTTCAAAAGAAATTCATGTGAGGTAAACTTCTTGTATCTCGTGTGCTCTTAAATAAACTCTTAACTGGTTTCAAAGCAAACTTAGTAAAGGGGTTATTCATATCGGAGAGAAGAGATTACTAATGATTTACTATTCTTCCTTAATAAGCCACATACAATGCTGTTTTCTTGGAGAACTGCATGCAGCCTTGAAGTTTAGATACTAACAGATGTACATGGCACCTAATGCCAAACAATCCAACAACTGACCTTTCATCCACTCTTTGCAGCTGCTGAGAGTATCTGCAGCAGAGGTCTCTGACAGTTGTGCCAGGGCTTAGTCCACAGTAGAGCTGGAATACATCCCGTAGACTAGCACGCTTTTGACCTGCTTACACAGAAATTCAAATATTAAAGATACAGCAATTATCATAACTATATTCTAGTGTAACCTTCATAAGGCTTACTCTACCAACTATGAGAATCTGTGAAATTGTGTTCTGGACATATGGGAGTTAACTGAAAAGGCTTTTGCTCTGATATATCAATAATGTGACATAACCACAAGTGTTGTTTAAAGCATATAACAAAGAACAAAATTGGTTTTGTCACTTCATCTTGTTAATTTATCAGTTACAACCTTAATTTTATCTGAACCATACAAACAGTGTTAAGTGCTCTCAATTGAGGACCACATTTAATCTAACTGCTAAGTTGTTAAAAGATTATGTCAATCAATGCAGTGGTAAAATAACATATCCCAGCAGACATGCCCATTTATATCTAGAATAAATAAAATGTGATTCAGTAGTCACCGAAGGATATTTCGAATTGAGTAGAAACAGAGCAAGTGAACCGTCTGAGCTGAATGGGGAGATGAATCTCACCTGTCTTTGTGACATATGCTAGACACTCTTCCTGCAATGTTTTGTCACCCATCAGGTTATGAACTTTTGGCATTGGACAGTAGACATTAGAATACTATAAAGCAGAATGCAAAACTCTGGTTAAGAAAATCCATCATAAAGCAGGAAAACATTTGTTAATTATATTGCACACATTTCTGGTGGTCCACTAAATGAATGGACACGGTGGGATATCCATCTTCATTTAGCTTTTTGTTGAAGTTATAAAAAAAACACACACACTTAGACATTAATAGACCAACTTTTTTTTCCCCCAAAGGGTAAATTTACTTTTTTACAGACGCTCAGTCAATCAATCAATAAATAACTAAAAATATCAACCTAATGTTAAATAACAACACTTCCTCAAAAAAACACCAAAATTAGTAAAAAGAAAACTTCTGACTTGGCCAAAGATAAAAAAGCAGTCTCAGACACAGTAAGGCATTATAAAGGCTTACTGCTGTTGGTATAAAGGAGCCCCAGTAGTGTTTTCTTGACAAATTTATGCTGAATAATGAATTGGCTAACAGTACACAATGCTAGTGTGCCAGAAGGAGGATTTGCAGCGTTCGTTGTTCATAATGACAGTCAGTCTTGTTTTCAGCGTCTTCTACCTCCAGGGAGTCAAGAGTGCATCCCATAACTAACCCTGCCCCCCCCCCCCCCTCCCCCAATCAGATTGGTGATTCAGTGGGACTCCTTTGAATTGATGTTACTGGCCCAGCCCACCACAGCACAGAAGATCACATTGGCCATGAAAATTTCATAGAACATGTAAAGGATTTCACTACCCACATTAATGGACCACATTCTCCCATGGGGAGAAAATTCTAGTTCCTCTGTGTTATGAGACCAGTCCAACCTGTCACTGATGTGGACCACCAAGTACCTGTAGCAATCCACCACCTTCACATCCACCTTCAAATGATTAGAGGGTAAAAAAGCTCTTTTTGTGCGGCAAAAGTCAATAACCAATTCCTCATTTTTGTAGATGTTCAGCTGCAGATAATTTAATGTGCACCAAGAAACAAACTTCTCCACCTGACTCCTCTACTCTGTCTTTCCCACCTGATCAATAAACCCCATTAGTGCAGAATCGTGTGAGAATTTTGGCAAGGGACATGAACTTGTATTTTATTTATAGGCTGAGGTGTACGGAGTGGAGATAAAAGGAGTCAGAATCGTTCCTCGTGCTGCACCAGTGTTGCTCTCATCCAGTCCATGAACATCACAAACTGAAGTCTGCCTGACAGATAGTCCATTATCCAGGACACCATAATCCACCTACATATCCCTGAGTTTATTACTCACAGTGCTGCCGGCTTTGTCTAGCTAGGAATAAGCCTTGCAGAGCAGAAAGGTAATTGCTTCTTCCATGCCTATCTTTATCGAACAGGCAAACTGCAGTGGGTCCAGGTGGTCTTTCACAAGAGGACTTGTACAGTTCAGGGCCAGGCTGTCAAAGGTATTCATGATATGGAATGTTTCATATCCTCTGTTGTCAAATGGCCTTAACTCCACAATTAATTAGACAGTTATTATTGGTTTCCATTTTGGTTTATCAGTTTCTGCTTTGTTTTCTGTGTATTTGAACAAATCTATATATGTGCTAGTTCCGTATTTAGTGATTGGTGTTATCTGTTCTTGCATTTTGACTTGTAAGTTGTTGCGGTGCTCTGTGCCTGCACTTCCTGATGAGCGTAGTGCAAGGAAAGATTACACTGTATTATTGCATTTCTGAGGTGACAATGAAGGTAGTCCTCTTCAGCAGACTTTTTAGCTCATTAGTGATCCAGGGCTTATTGTTTGCAAAGCTGCACACTTTTTGAAGGTACAACAGTGTTGACACCAAAGTTAACACAGTCTGTGATGTAAGAACCGAATCCCTCGATATCATCCCTATGTACTTCTCACTTCTCTGCCCAGTATGTTGTTTGGAAGCAGTCATTCAGAGCAACTTGAACCTCCAGGCTTCACTTTCTTGATATTCTGGTGGTAACATGTGGCCATCTAATAAGATGGATCAGATTGTGGTCAGATTTGCCCAAAGGTACACAGGTTTACAGAGCAAAGCATGCTTGTTCTTTCCACGAGTGGAACATGACATATACTGTTAGAAGTTTGTCATTATCCCATTAGCCGCATGAATGAAGTCACCATATATTATAACTTTAAGGTCAGAATGATTCATCATTAAGAATGTTGGTTGGTAACACAGTGATTAATTTCTGCTGCTGAGTCCCCATTTGCAGAGGAAGAAATATAAACATTAAACGGATAATGTAATTTATCTTCAGAGGTAAATAACATTGATGAATTTCAACAGCCAGAATTTCAATATCTGTATTGTAAGTTTTTGTTTGAACTGTAATATGCTCCCTTTCACACCATTCCTCATTCACATATATAACCAGAACTCCTCCTGCCTTTTTCCACACCACACTGGGTCTCTGTCTATTAGTAAAAGAGGAAATCTGTCCAGCATTAAAATAGTGTCAAGTATATAAGGTTTGTAATGCACGAAATGCCACAGAACCTGAACGCACCAACCACTGAAACAACAGACAGTTCATCTACATTAAGAGCAATACTTCTGAATCGTTTCCTCCTTGCTTTTAATCTTACTCCAGCCCTTTGCCATCTGTGTCTTTGGACAAAAAAATTCCAGTGGCAGGGGGAAAGGGAGCTACATAGACATTTGAGATTTCAGTGGTAGCAGCTTATTATGGGAATATTTAATGCATCCCTCCTTTATTTTCTCAGTGTCTTACATTTCTAATTGTTGCATACATAAGGCAGTCTTCTGATTCTGCATACTCTCCCTGTGACTACTCCAGAATTTGCAGCTTGTCCGACAGACAGGGTAAACAAGCTAGTGCTCAGGCTTGCGACAACAGCAGTAGATCACCGGTAAATCTAAAAATTAATTTATACGATTTACTAGTAACTAATACAATAGGTTCAAAAACAAAGAAAAATAAAGAGAAAATGAGCTTTGCAAAAGGGTGCTGCCTGTATGGAGCCCAGAAGTCAGGTGAAAACCGTACTTCTATAAAAAGCTGACAGTCATTTAACATATCCCTGTGATATATGATGAACAGTAAAAATATTAACATAGGTTTCCATTATTTAACACTTTAATCCATTTTGTTATTTCATCACATAAGAATCTGTTGACAGACAACAGGACAATCTACATAGAAGAGAAAGCAAACATGACATCATATTGATACATTTCTTTAAACACAACTGCTTACCTGAAATATTGACACTAGAGTCACAACCCCATAGTATCTGGGAATATTTAAAGAAAAAAAAAACATACAAATACATGAATGAGGATGGTATCTTATGTTGCAGCACTATTATGGAATTATGTATCATACCCTATTCCACATTCCATTTAAAAAGAAACCTTTGTGGAACCAAAGACTTAACATAACAGCAGGCAATAACGCCAGCTAGCACTTTTAAAATATCTTAATATTCAAAAGATATTTACTAGAAGTATTAACATTCCAAAGATACATACCCTCCATAGTTCCATATAATTATTCTCATAAATTTTCCAGTTAAATATTACCTCAACAAATCAATAACATGACATGTTAAGACATATTTAAGAAAATAGGGTGGTGGTCCACTACTAACAATACTGACAAGCAAACCCACTGACAATCACACAGAGCAAATCTAAAATTGCCACTTAACCTAACCTGTGCTGAAACAATGTCTTAATTCTGGTAGATCATGCTCTAAGTAATCTTAATCCCTATCCTCTGCTCAGAACCAGTTTGCCATCATAAACATCCTTCTGCCTTTAAATCATTATTTCCCACGTCCATAGAACTTACAGCAGATTTTGCACAGCTATCCGTACCAAGTTCAGCTCTACGTCTGCTTCTGCTGAAATCTTCTGAATATGCCTGAATCCGTCAATGTATGGAAGGATCTACAGTAATGCAGATTATTGGGAAGAAGAATATGACCTACATTTACTGAAAATTAAAAGACCAACAGAAATAACAATATTATTTACCATTAAAGATGATCTCACAGTTTTGTCCTAGAAATCCAGTTTAATATGTACTGCTAAAACATCTCAAAATCTAGGAGTATTACAACACTTATACCTGCTGTGTGGTGAGGTCCCACTGAAACTTGACAAATTCCTCTTTGTCTTCAGTGAATACAGGCACATCATACTCCTGGACAATATGGGGATCCCTTCGCTGCTCAATCAGCTTCAAATGGATTGTATTGGACTTGTCTGAAAGACACCAAGGAGCAGTCTGTGATTTAGTAAGATTAAAAACATCCAGTTAACACTATGCTCTAACTATTAAGTAAGCTAAGTTTATTCTTTGTGAGATAAAGAATTGTTACCGATGGGCAGTGTGCACTCTCCCTTAGCATTTAGCTCCTCTAAAAGAATGGACATGATGGGAACCAGTTTAGTTTTGCTATCTTCATTGGAAATGAATCCACTCTCGAGCTAGAAAATAAACCACAACAGTTTTACATTTAAAGGATAATGCTATTAAAATTAAAGCCTTTCATTTATTAACCAAATGTCATTGGTCTTTGAAGATTAATTTAATTCTATATGGCGTAAAGATTTCTGCAGATTCACACAGATCTTTCAGTAAAAGAAATTACAACTATATTGGAATACAAATGATATAAAACACTGAAAACCAGTTTCATTGACAAACATAGGTTGAAAGGGAGCAGACAGAACTCTATCCATGTACCCATATTTAGAGAAAGTCTAACTCTCCTTTCTGTATAAATGGAACAATGGTGAAATCAGTGGTTCATTTATTCATATACTTGCCACAAGAATTAAATGCAACTGAACTGCCAATATAATCAGAATTGAATGTGTGAACAACTTTTTTAAACAACATATACAGGGAATAAGTAGTAAACAGTTAAAAATCAGAAAGAAAAATTGCAGCTTGTTGTGATGTAAGATTTTGCATATAACTTGATAAATGTTTTGTATGTCTTTATTTGTAATTTAGGCGAAGCAATGTCATTTAGTGTTATTTTGGTGAGAGGCATTCGTGTTTGCCCCCATTTTTACGACTTTTCTTTGTAATTTTACGACAGGATTTGGGGGATGCGTCTTAAACCAGTTTGATGAGTATTTCTTTGCTAAAGTCTTTCTCTCATCCCCCACACAAAGCCAGGTTAGCTTAATATATGGTCTTGGGGGGTTGCAGGTGTTAAGATGTACTATTTCCCCCATTGGTCTGAGATATGGCTGTCTGGATTGGCTGTAGGGGTTGGACAGAAAACCTATAAATTTGCTTGCTCAACCACATTCTCTCTCTCTAACCAACATATGATGGAGAAGCATCTCTCTTGCTAACCTGTGATGATGTAGAAGTATCTTTCTCTTGCTAACAACTGAAGAACACCATCACACCATGAACTGAAGACAACACAATGAAGAGCACAGCTTCAGCCATTTTGAACAGACATGTGGCTGAAGGCTGAGCACCAATGATGCCTTAACTAGAGACATTAAGTAACTACAAGTCTGTGTGCCACCTGAATTACACATCACCATTTAATCAGGTTGTATGGTTGCCAATATTCAAATGTACTTTGCATTTTGTTATTATTTATGAATATTATCAGTAATACATTATTTTATGTGTAACTTAACTCCTGCTTGTCTTTTTACTACATCTAATTGCCTGAGGTTATAGATATAGAAGGGAAGGTGGGGATAAGTTATATACAGTGGTAAGTCTGTGAGATTAGGCATTCTAAGGCTACATATTAATAATACAATAGGGGAAAGTAGAGCAATACATATATTACTCTGCCAAGATAAAACAGAAGCTCTAGTGGAACTTAAAATGCAAGACAGTGCATTTTCAACTGTCCTTATAGTGATGTACAGTTATCATGAACTACATACCCCATATGAAGTGGGCACAAATAGATTTATATAAAATTAGCATGTATAGCCCACAAGGGAAATTACTGCAAATAATGTATATATTTTATTTTTCAAATGAATATGCCACTGGGATGTGACAACCTCTCCACAAACATTAATGCAAATTAGGGTATTTTCCATCTTTTTAAACTAGTATATGCAGAATAAAAGCATAAAAAAATGAAAGAACATATACCTCAAGTGTAGTCAAGTATCTGGATAGTTTCTTAACAATGGGTTCCAGGGTACAAGTTTTGGCTTGTGCATCACACACAAAGCCCAAGTTGAAAAGCAGAGCATTGCGGCTGTACTTCTTGTGCTCAATGCAGACAGGGCATCCAATAAGCTTCTTGTCCATGGCAGTTCTATACAAACACAAAATTCTGGAGTGACCATCTCACTGCTTCCATTAACAGATAAAAGCTGCTCCACTTTCCCCTTTTAGCATCATCATGAAACAGTTTCTTACTGCTTATGAAAAGCACCACATCACATACAAAATGCATTTAACACGCATATTGAATATCAATGTTGCTTACACTGTAATCAGCTTGTTCTGAAGCTCAGGCTTCGTAATGATATAGACTTGGACGGTGTCAAAGAGTTCACGGGAGATGTACTCTTCAGGTACCTAAATGACAACATCATCAGTTCTGGAACTGCAAAAGCATAAGAGAAAAAGACAACCAGCTACTCTGGACTCTCAGGTATGTACCAATATGGTTTTTCTGTCTTGTTGTTAGCTATTTATGAAAATGTGTTACTTGTGTTAATATCATTGAACCAGGGTGTTTGTGGATTTGGGAGGTGAAATTTAGATTAGATGTGGAAATCACAATGTAGTAGAAAAGTAAGAAAATGTACATCTGGTATAACTTTCAGGAGTGTTATGAGAGAGTAGGCAGCAGTTCTGAAAGTTGGAGCATTTTTAAATTTTAGTTAGACATCACTCTTTTAATAAATATTTTTCAAGCACTGAGTCATTCTCAGAATTAACATCAATAATACAATGTAATTACATGTAATAGTAGGGTATATAAAATATAGATTTTTTTAATGGCACTTTACAATAGTTATGCGAGGGCTGAAACAGCTTTCACAGACAACAGGGTTCAACACAAGGGGTGAAAAAAATTAATTGTACTATTGTAAGTTGTGAGAGCTCTGTGGTAAATTACGAGTTCAAATTTATTAAATATAACATTTTTGAAAGAACAACCTGATAGAGATTTAAAATCTCTGTGAAGTCTCAAGGAAAAATTGTTGGTTGCAATGGCCCCTGATGGACAGCAGGTCAATGTAGTGTCTGCTGTTAAATTACAGTGTCAGGGAAATACTGAATTATCATCATCTGCATACCATACAGGCATGAGGCTGTTTTTCCAGCATGTCGGAAATCCTGTGCTCACTTATTCATTGTATGCATGTCACCGAGTCAAGGTTAGTGAGTTTCTTCTCTCTCTTACTCACTTCTTTGCATATTAAGTTGCTTACATTTTTTTATTTTAATTATCATAAACATCACACAATGCACCCACTACAATCTGAAGGAGGAAGAGAAGTGAGCTGCTAAGACAGGGGTTCACACAAGCACAAGCAGCCACAGCATGACCGACTCAACTGCCATTTTTCTGTTTTTACAGTGAAATGTGGATATTGGATGAGTAAAAAACAAAAATCTACAAAATATACACACTGACGTAATCTCACTGTCAAGAAAAACTTCGATACAGTAAACTAACCCATAATCAAAGTCACACAGAATGTCTCTGTTTTAATACTGGAGAGTTTGAAAATACTTTTCATTGGGAGATTCTGACATTTCATAAATGCATACACAGTGCTCTCTATTTGAGACAGCTCAATGAAAATTGAATGTTCTAAACCAACTTCCTTCAAGAAAAAGTATACCGCATTTTAACAAATCTGTTCACTAGAAGCGGAGTTGTTTCGTGTGGAAAAACAGGCAGACAGCCAGACATGACTGCAATAGTAGGTTCCTTACAAATTATCTGTGAACGTACCTAATAAAAACAATAATAATATTACATGCACTCAGACTTACAAAATACAAAGCATTCACTAATTTCATTCCTAAAGCATCCTTAACAAATTATACTAAATATTACATAAATTTACTTGTAGAAGGAACTAAGCCACTGTTTCCTCACCTTTGGCTTAAGCACAATTAAGAGTTGTAGATGTAACCAACAAAAAACTGATCATAATGAACAGATTTATAAACCATTTTATATTAGTTAAAAAAATCAACACCCACCCCCCTGCAGTGTATGGCCATGCGTACAAGCTGATAAAGCTGAACAAATTTGCAAGCCAATGCTAGGAATAAAAACATTAATTTATTATCAACCAGGGAGCACTTTTTGGACTGGTAAGGGATGGGCAGGATAAATACAGGCCCAAAGGCAAAAAGAATCTATCGTCTGCATCATCACCAGATTACAAGACATTTTTCCCTTGATGTTACAGACAGAATCATTAACTGACTTAATTTTTGTTTACCTCTTCTCCATTTACAACTTAAAAGATTCACATTTACATATTATTCACATTTAGGCACATTAAGAACCAAATTTAATAAAATATTCTACAGAAATGTATATAAAATGTAAACATTTATTGCCCAGAGCTTCTGTCTATAGTACTATGTATTTTATATTTGTATTATTCATATTTGTAAAAGTGTGTAGGTTTCTGGTCTTACAAATGAAAGTGCACTCAATATGAATTTTGAGTGGCACTAGATGTGTTTATGATAAATATCAACACATTTTCACACGCCAATTTAGTACAGTTTCATTGCTTAAACATTATCAAAAGAAAAAGAACAATGACTCAGTCATTGCATTTTCTCACCTGGTAAGTTATTTTGGGACCCAAGGTAGGGTGAAACTCACTGAAGAAGATGCACTCTATGCGGCTGCTTGCCATTTTAGAGCTAATGGCCACACTCCCTCTGCATAACTTTCTCTTCTGTTCCACACAGCTAGTGATTGCAGGACAATTTTTACAATCCAGATCTTACCTAGCCATCGCTAGGATTTGATAGCATCTGTGCAAAGATACATCATTTAACATCCTTATGAAAATGTGTAGAGTACAGCATTCCATTCAACAAAATGACATGTGCAGCTTATTATGTGCAGTGTATATTCATAATCAATTGCATTAAAAACATCCTCGTTAATGTATATAAATTGTATCCTTACATTTACCTACACTTTATTCACCCTTACACTCTACACATGGTTCCAGTTAGAAAAGTCTATTCCTTTGCATCATATTCCTGACAGGGGTTGTATGCATATATTTAATATAATTATACTTGTCTTTTATCATAAGGTTTTCCTTGATTTTAAGTTTTATAATATTTTATTTAGCAAGGAGTGTTAATATGTACATTGGGAAAAGTGTAAGTCTCCGATACCATTCATTTTGTTTTCCAAATAAGGCCAATCCTTTATCTACTGGATATCAATTTAATATTAAACTATATATTTTTATAATACTTTGGTTTATTGTTAGATACATGATTCCAATTACTTGTGCATCATAATTAATTCAACAACACTATTTGACATTTTACACAAAAACACTTACATTCTGAAATAACTCATTTGCTCTATTTTTAATATAAAGCTTCTACTGGCTCCAAATTTTGATTTTATGTTTTTTCTTTTAATTTAAAATTAGCCAGATAGGTTTTAATGAATGCAGAAATTGCCACTATTATTTTAAATAATGCATAATTATATTTTTATTTACCATCTGTTATTTTCTAAAAATGGCAGGTTTCTATGTTTAACATGACTGTATTAACATTCTTCTGCTGATACTGTCTTTACATTAGACACATTGTGTTACCTCTTTTAACAAGAATAATGTTCTTAGTTATTATATAAAGCATACAATTTTACATGTGCTCAATTACATTTAATCAAATTACCTGTTTTGCATAACCCTTTAATGATGAGATTACGAAAGCAATCTATAAGCTGTGATTCTAAAACAGCAAGGAATACTGGTATTAAAAGTAATGAGTGAAAAATTGGCACTTATATATGTAAGGTTTGAACATTTTGCAACCTCACCCCTTCTCTTTGTGGGGTTTTCTCCTACACCTCCATTATGTGCTTGTTAGGTTAACTGGAGTTTCCAGAATGGCCAAGGGCACATGTGGGTGTATGGGACCTTAAATGGACTAGTGTCCAGTCCAGACCTGCTAGGATTGGTTCTGACCCCCTTAACCCTAATTTGGAATTAGTGGATTTTAGATTATAATATGCACATTTAATTTCATACAGATAAATTTTCCACTAACAGGTTAACCAGTATTCAGTGGAAACCAAAACCAGTTGTGTAGACTGGATACAATAACTGGTTTTAATTTTGTCACTTTCTTCTTAATTTAATGACCAATTTTTTTGTTAACAGACTGGTTTGCTTTACTGATTGAGAATATGAACAAATACATTTCATCTGAACTTTATTTCTTAATCTAATGACATTTTAACATCCAGAATTATTGGTAGAACCAAATTTGCTTTGTATTTGAACACTTTCGAAAATTGCTAATTAAATATTTGCTTTCGTCTTGAGAAATACAAGAAAACGAACGCACCTTTCCCCAATATAAACGATCCCAAGTAAATTTTAAAAGCAAAGAACGCACTACTGAGCGTTTACCATTTTGCAAATGGAAAGCTATAAGCAACATTCCTTTTTTTAATTAAGGTAAAGATCTGATTCCTATGAAAAATTTTAAAGCTCCACTAGACCAACTACGAAAAAATAATAACTCCGTCTGTTAGTAATGTAACCATACCCTTTGAGATGCTTTATATACAGTACATCATAGTAACTTTTATTTACACGGTGTACTTTTTTACATTGACAAAAAATATATATCGATATCTCTTACTTGAATGATTTTAGAACATATCGATTTCAACTAAATGTAAATAAAGGACAATAAAATACTGTCATTTGATTCTTTAAAATTAAATACTTAAACTTTTTTTCAAATTAAACGTTCAGATTTGTGTCATGAAAAGCTATATGTATTTGTTGTTACCATTTTTTCCACAATAGCAGTCCGTTAGCCCCAAAATCCGGAAGTATCCGTTCCGTACCTTCCGTAAACGTAATGGGTTGATACAGGAAGACGACACGTTCGATGATTGACAACACAGATGCTGTTAAGTGAAGGGCGTGGCCTAAATGTGAGGCGCATGGGATTGGCTGAGTTATCAGTTGTGTAGGCGTTTGACTTTCGACATCATAATAATCTTACTGGTTGATAAGAAAGATGGGCGGGCAACGAAGGACCACTCCAGTCGAGATTTGTGATTGGCTCAAAATACTTTGATAGTCTACATTTCAAAGTTCCCGTTTAAAGGAACATCCGCTGTTTTACTTCTGTTCCGTTCCAACATCTTTTTTAAACACGGAAGAGTTTGCATACATTTTACAGTAATTCATAATTGAATTATTTGCAGCCGATAAAAACCACTTAAAGGTAGGATTGTAAATTACAAGCAATCAAAGCGTATGAAAAATGTACTAAGGTGTTCGCTATTTGTCTTCCAGTAGGGCGGGCGTTACTTTTTTTTTAACCCAAATAATGCGTTGATTGGTGACTTTGAGCGGACAGCACGTGTGTGGTGTGCGTGTTTCTTTTCTTTTCTTCCCGCCTACCGCCAACCCCCCATTCTTCGTAAAGACACCGTTTCTAGTTTCACTTCTTAGCAAATGCAAGCGTTTTGACGTGGGTTAGCATTTTTGTTGTATTACACAAAAAAAGTAAATGCGTTTAAGCGCAACAGGTTTAGAAGTGTCCGCTATAAGACTGAACTTTAATAAACTGGAATGTTGTTTGATCAGAAGTAAATTATGAAACTGCTATAATATTGCATAGATATTACCCTGTTAATAAAACACTGTGCAAGCTCCTTAATGTAAGTGATGCTTGTGTATTCTGTAAAGGGGCTACAGAGTCTATTGAACATTTATTTTTTCATTGTGTACTTATTAGTACATTTTGGGAAAAAAAAGAATTGGTAGGGAAATAGCCCTTGAAAGTTCTTACATAATTTCTCCTTTTACTCAGATAAACACTCTTATTAAGTTAATTATTATACTCAGTGAATTGTATATACACCAGATGAGACTCTCCAGAAGGATGCCATCATTTTTATAGCGTTTGTACGCACTGACTTATTGATTTATTCTACGACTTTAATAAGTTTGCCATCGCAACAAAACAAGAAGTTAAATAAGGCTATTGCTTTGTTAAGTATTTTCTGCTTCATTTAATTTTAAAAGTTTATTGTAATGATTACTTCCTTATGTTTTTCTTTATTCTGTGTTTAAAAATGTTAGAATATCCATGTTATAATTTTTTGAATGTGCAAAGTATTTAATCATTTTCATTTTTGTAAAGGGAAAAAATAATATGGTGAGAGCTTATTCTGATACTGTCTGACGCGGGTAACTGCAGTATAATAAACATTTTCCCCTCAGTTTGGAGACAGTTGCAGAAAAAGGTAACGCATCTCACGTTGAGATAGATAGATAGATACTTTATTAATCCCAATGGGAAATTCACATAATCCAGCAGCTGTATACTGATACAAAAAAAAAATAAAAATAAAAATGCATGTAAAAGCAGACAATAACTGAGTAATGTTAGCATTTACTCCCCCGGGTGGAATTGAAGAGTCGCATAGTGTGAGGGAGGAACGATCTGCTCAGTCTGTCACTGAAGCTGCTCCTCTGCCTGGAGATGACACTGTTTAGTGGATTCTTCATGATTGACAGGAGTTTGCTTAATGCTCTGCCACAGATGTTAAACTGTCCAACTTTACTCCTACAATAGAGCCTGCCTTCTTAACAAGTTTGTCCAGGCGTGATACGTCCTTCATCTTTATGCTGCCTCCCCAGCACACCACCGCGTAGAAGAGGGCACTCGCCACAACCATCTGGTAGAACATCTGCAGCATCTTATTGCAGATGTTGAAGGACGCCAACCTTCTAAGAAAGTATAGTTGAATGTCCAAAATATTAAATAAAATGTGGTAATTGGAAAAGTACAGAGTTAATTTATTTTTATCGTGCAGAGGTTTGGAGCAATATAAAGGGAATGGACACTCACCAATTAATCGCTTGCAATTTTGTATAGTGTAGTTTGTATATTTGTTTCTTGGGCTGCTGCGCTCCCTTAATGTGGGTAGTGACATCATTTACATATTCTACAGCTCTGTGATGGCCAGTGTGATTTTTTACGCTGTGGCGTGTTGTAACATCACTGGGCGGGGGGCACCGAATTAACAAGTTAAATAAACAGACAGGCACGCTAATGGGACGCACTCTCGACCCCCTGGAGGTAGCAGCGAAAGAGAGAATAAAACAAATCGGACAGCCGTTAGGAACAATGCTGCCCATCGTCTCGCTTACATAATGACATGGAGTAGTTTTATACAATGAATTATTAAGATGAAGTACGTCTGTCAGGAAACGATACTGGGTCACATTTATTACCAACACCGTTATTGTGTGACTGTAAATGCTCATTTTATCTTTAGGCAAGTCAGACGTTTTTATTTCTTTTTATTTAATGTTTTCTCCCTTTTAGTCATTCTGGTGTGTATTTGAGAGGGGTTGTTGTTTGCGATAATAAATTAATATTTATGTATTGTGCTTCTGGGGATTAATTATCTATCTATCTATCTATCTATCTATCTATCTATCTATCTATCTATCTATCTATCTATCTATGTATCATGTGATAATGAACAAATCCTGAACAGACTACACTTTACACAGGTACCACACATAATAACATTGTCAGAATAAGCAGTCAGTGTTTCTTGTCTCACATCAAATGATTTTCCTGCAGTTTAATTTGCACTGTCAGGCTTCGGCTACGTGTTTTGAGTTCCCACCAGTGGTAACCTGTATTGTCCTGAAAGTTTCCCAAACCATTCAACATTACAATTTATTTGTTTCTGGATTTATAAAAAATACACTGTTGAGCATTTGTATTGCATCAAGTTAGTTTGATTTAGTTGATTCTGTTGTCATTTTCCAGCCTTTACAAGTGCTCTTTTTACCAGCCACAGTAAAACCTGTGCAATGCTGAGCTTTCACTGGACAGAATCCTATCTGTAACCAAAATACATTTAATGTAAATACTGACTTAATTGCTTGCTGAAGCAAATGTGAATTACTTGGGTAGATTTAAGATTCAGACATTTATTTACAGCATATGCAATCTTTAATGAAGCATGCCAACCTGAATTTAGCAGTTTAAAATAACAGCACAACATCCATCCATCTATCCAGTATCCAACCCGTTATATCCTAACTACAGGGTCACGGGGGTCTGCTGGAGCTAATCCCAGCCAACAAAGGGCACAAGGCAGGAAACAAACCCCGGGCAGGGCGCCAGCCCACCGCAGGGCACACCCACACATCAAGCACACACTAGGGACAATTTAGGATCGCAGTGCACCTAACCTACATGTCTTTGGATTGTGGGAGGAAACCGGAGTAATCCCACGCAGACACGGGGAAAATATGCAAACTCCATGGTTATATTAAATTTTCCATTGAAATAATTCAAGTAAAGACACTTTATTGTAAGTAATTTGCTTATGTGTAATGAAATCTGTGGTTGCAGCCCTAACAAATATGCTGCACAGAATCCTTATGTCAGGTTTCAGAAATAATCAATGACTTATTTCTGTTTACACAGTTCACATTTCATAACCCTGCTCCTGGCTGCTGATGTCCACCTTCTCTTCATCCCTTTGGAATTCAAAGCAGCAAGAAACTTGAAAACAGCTAGACTTATACTTGGAAAGAACCTGTGTATGAACTGGCTTTAACAGAGCTGAACAAGGACACTCAGCAGAAGAAAATGAAAGGCCTGGAATCTGAATCCCGTGTCTATAGTATACTACGGAGAGTGTCTGGTGTGATAGCCCACGCTCTCTGCCTGGTATTCACTGTGTTCATTGCTGTTTTGGCCCGACCTGGGACAAGTGAGTAAAACTGCAAATAACTGCGTAAAGCAAAAGACTTTGTGTTATTGGCTAAGAAATCTACAGTTCCAATATTAGGACTTAATAATCTGAACATTTTAAAATGTGACTAACATCTACTTAGAATATTTAAAACTTTTTCATTTGTGTTTGATAAATCATGTATATTTTAACCAATTACTTGATGGCATCACCAGTTGCTTAAGCATTCTGACTGGGAAAGTGATCATTTATGTCACATGCTCACATCCATATCATTCACCTGCTTCTCCAGTGGACAATAGCGACCCATTCTCATTTCTCATACTATTCTTGAGATTATCAGTAACATAGCAATGTGCTCCTATCATATGTGACGGTGTTACAAGTCAAAAGAAGTAGTCGTAGTTGTGGATTTCTTTTAAATAAATATTTTAAGTCACTCTGCAAAGGGTTCCATACACATATCTATGTATTTATTTGTTCAAGAGATATATTGGAGAGGGCAAGTGAATTCTTCATTTGACTTGAGCCACTCTGACTAACACAGAGAAACACAATTTTTATAGACAAGTTAAGGACTGACAGCTAGAGGGCAGATAATCGTCCTAAAGACTATAAAAAGAGTTAGAAACTTAAAATACACAGCTTTTCATATAGTCAGGTCTATGACACCTTTTAGGTGAGGCTGGGAGTAATCATTTGTTCCATTATATCAATATATGTACCAGTTTCCATATGTATAAAATTTGTGTGTATAGGTAGGTACAGTAGTTTTTCTTCAAATTTCTTTCCAGTTTTTCTTCATATTTAATCAGTTGAAATGCAGTAAATTACCTAAAATGGTGAAAAGGTGAGCATTAACCTGCCAGAGGTTTAAATTTAAAGTTAGCAAAAACTGAAAAAAGGAAATATCAGAATATTACAAATGGGCCTTCTATAGGGAACAATTAACAGGCTACAACCTACATACAGCAGTTAAAGTCAATGAAGCCTTGCAAGTTGAAGCAGACAATTTACACAGGTGTCCCAACTTCTGTTGATTACTTAAAGACCCTCTAGCTGTCTTAAAGCAGAGTTTGAGCAGACTGTGTTACTATACCCCCTAAAGTACCATGTGGAAAATACTCCATGATAATGGCAAGAGAACAGCAATTAACACATGAAATGAGACAGCGCATTATCACTCTTAGAAGTGTAGTCCTTTCATTTAGAGAAATTGCAAAAAATTGAAAGTGTCATTGAGAACAGTGGTGTCCTACACAATCCAAAGGCAAGTGGAAACTGGAAGAAACTCTGATAATTGATCATTAAATGACTCACTTTTGTCTTAGAAGTTTTTATTAGTGTGAACTCATCTTATACATAATGTTTATACTGATTGCGTGTAAAATAATTGCCTGATAAATTAACATGTAATAACACACTTTACTCTAAAGTCATACGTTTGGACATTATAAATACTGTAATACAGATTTGTTCAGAAGTAACAAATTTATCATTTCAGTATGCAAAGAATTTCTCTTGTTAAACTTGAAACTTCCCCAGTGTTTCTGGTCTTAAAAACAGATTCTGTAGTCATTATTGACCCAAATGTTGCCTTATTAACTCCCCCCTTTTGAATAATCTTTCCATTAGGGAGTGAAGTAACAAGTGTATCTCTAATTACAGGTTTATTTTCTTGGCATCCATTCCTAATGACCCTCTCGGTAAGTGAAAAATCACATCTAAAATTTGGCTAATATCATGCATTCTACCCCTTTATTTCTTTATTCATTCCTTTTCTTGTGCTTCTATATTGGTCTTGAGGAAGTAGAAGTTTAATACATTGTTTTTATTTGCAGATGTACTATATATAGATAGATGCTATATACTGAGCTCATCTTTTTTCCTTTGCAGTTTTCCTTGTTCATGACTGAAGCTGTCCTCATCTTCTCCCCTGATAGTTCTCCAATTCAGAAATTTTCTCACAAGATGAAGGGTCGTTACCACTGGATTCTTCAGGCTCTGGCTGTCTCCTGTGGCTCACTGGGATGGGCTGCTATTTTCTACAACAAGCAACTAAACCAGAAGCCACATTTTGCTACCTGGCATGGCTTGATTGGTTTGTTGACTATCCTGTATGCAGTAATGCAGTCATTGGGGGGGATTTCCCTGTTGTACCCCAAACTGGCAAAAGGCTGGTCACTTGCCAAATTAAAGCGTTACCACTCTACATCTGGATTGGTATGCTACCTTTTAGGCTGTACCAGCTTGCTACTGGGTATGTCATCTCTTTGGTTCACAACTGCTGTACACAGCCTTGGCTGGTATGCAGCAGCCCTGTGTCCGGTTCTCTGTGGTTTGGTTATCATGAATCAAGTAACTAGCATTTATGTGACAAAGAAGCAGACTCGTCCTTAAGGTAGAGAAATTGACCGTCTGATTTGGTTACTTAAAGCTGCCTTATATTTTCTTTTTTTATGTATCTAGATGAACTCTTTTGTAGTTTTCAAAGGACAACATGCAGTGTTCTTCACTGTGGCCATTGCTCATCTGAGAAACTTTTCATTTTATTTAAAGTTTAATAGTACATAATTCTTTGCAACTGCCCCTTTTTCAATATGTCATTTAACTTCATCACTTTTCTAAATTATGTATTGCTTACTTCCAACACTGCCAGGATTGTCTCCGATTAAAAAAAACATAGGCTGATGATAAAATAAAATAAGGTTGGAGAAGAAAAAGAAAAGTAAAAAATAACTAAGTTTTGGAGATTTTGGTTTTTGACAAGACAACAAATCTTCCAATTAAGGGATGTTTGTGTGTTTCATTCTCTACCAGTGGGTCAGAGGAGCAGTATTTCCTATTTCATTTGTCATTAACTTTGTTATATGTAACTAGACATAATATGGACTCAAATATTGACTGTATAGCTGCAGAGAGATGGATTTCATTATACCTCTCACAACAGTAAGGGATTGTTTGTCTCTGTTTTCTAGGTAAAGCTCTGAAAGACTAGACTTTTGGCCTATTTTAAATTCTTTAAATTTAAATTAAATTTAAATACAGCCCTGAAAAGGTGCAGATTCCTTATTAAGATATACTATTTTACCAAATGCAATGAAAATTAAACCCCATTTGGGTCTATGATGACTATACACCTGCCAGAGAACACTGCACTAGAATCATTGCTTAGTTTCTAAAGTGTGTCCACTCGCTGGTTTGTTCTGGACTTGTGCCCTGTTTTAGATGGGATAGGCTCCAGCCCTAGTGATCCTGGTCTGGATTAAGGGAGTCAGAAAATGACTTGGCATAAGCACATGTGACCACATACAGTAAGCAAATAATGTAATGCAAACTAATGAAACTCCTCGTTTAAAAGAAAACCGTTTATGTTGCATGGTATTACTTTGGCTTGTGCTCCAATTGCTTTGTTCTATTGCCATGAGTTGCCATGTTGATTATTTTTTCATCCTTTCTCAGATACAGTAAGCACCAGCATGACTAAATATTCATGAACTGCTGCCCCTTAGTTTCAGCAACAGAGCTGCCAGTCTCCAATTGTAGTAGTTAAGTGCGGAACAGTTTCTTCCTCTAAAACTGATAATCATTAAATGTCTTTTTCAAATTTGTGTATATATACATTTTATGAATCACAATAAACAAGTTTATTTAATACTTTTTAAATGAAGTTTTAACTACTATTGTGAACTGTAGCATTTTTGACCTTAAATGAACTGCAGAAATTTGATTTTACTATAAATTTTAGTTTTAATGTTTAATTCAGTAAAGCAAATAATCTTCGCCTGCCTTAAATCTTAGAGGTGCCTGAGCAGAAGTCACAAAATGGGGTTAATTCAAGAAGTCACTCCAGGAATGCATACAACTGGTCAGTAGATTGATAAATTTTTATATCTTCGAAAAAAAAAAAAGTTTGCCATTCTGACTAACTTTAGAGTGACGCAAGTATTTACGAGGGTGCTGTCTTTGATCGATCTTTACATTATTAAAACAAAATGTATTAGCTGTCCTCTACGTGGTAATTTTTTGTTTTATTTTTGCATGCTTAGTCAATTTAATGATGCTTTCCAAAAATCTCATTTGCAGTAAATGATAGAGAAGAAACTCATTTTTCTTCCGCCATAAGTTGTTGTTTTGTGGTCTCCACCCAGTTCCTTTCTGCAGCTTGATTTTCAGAAGAGTATCTCAGCATGAGATATTTGCGGGCATGTTTGTTATGAGAGGTTGGAGCTGTGCAATCACAACTATAAATTAAAAAAAAAGTATTATTCATAGTGCAAAAATATTTCTGAATAAATTATCTGATATGTAGCAGTGCTAATTGATGCACTTTGAATCTACTCAGAAATAGATGAAAAGAAACAATAGACTCTAGTAAATGGCAGACAACTTCATAGAGAGATAAAATATTGGAACTGCTGAGCAGAAATATTGAAGTTTAGTTTTTTTTTGGTGCCTGTTACGCTTGTTTTTCCTGGGATCATTATTGTTATATATGTGTATTTAAAAAAATTAGTGTTAAAAAATTTCAAATAAAAAATGCAAGATATGTATACATTAAAATTATCTGGAATTTTTTGTTGTATAGTGCTCAAGGAAATTCCTTCGAAATAGTTTTTTTTTTTTTTATGAAAGCAAGAGAAAAGATTTCTCTTCACAAAATTTTTCAGATGTATTAATTTATTTTAAATCCTTCTCCTTTTAAAGAGCCTACTACAAGACTCTTAAAGAAAGACAAGCTAGTACAAGCCACACAATGGCATAACAGAGTTGTTTTCATACATCATTTGAAAGAATGATCCTCCACTTTATGAGATATTCAGATCACCCAGGTTTAGGTGTTTCTAGTGTGACAAGAAGTCTCACTGTAAGCAGATGTACGATTACAGCATTTATTTTACATGTCATTGCAAGACAGTTTTACATGTACTGAGCTGTAGTACAGCTGACTGTGTATTTTTTACAATACAATGGATATGGAAACAGGCTAAATGATTTGCTGAGGTTTTAACGGGGAGTCAGAGGTCAGGATTGAACTGGTGAGTCAGTGGTTTAAAGTTCACTGTATTTACTGCTAGGCCATGCTGTATGTGTTAAACCATTTAAGGTATAAAATATCAAAATTAACTTCAAATTATACTATGATGTGTGCTGGTCAGCTTTATTACAGGGTATACTAACCATTGAAAACTAAGATTTCTCAGGATTTATGAATTAATGGATCCAGTTGTGTTGCTTGCTGATCAGGAATGTAGCCAGAATCTGTACAACTAAAAACTATAATTTTAATAGAAAGAATATTTTCATATTTTGTAATTACTGGTGCATTTCTGGCAAGATATTTAATTTTATGTTTTGTTTAAGGACAGAACCTAACAAGACCCCATGAGCTCAATGGAGACTGTTAGCTTCACTGCTGGATCAGGTCCAGTGCTACAAAATATGTTGGAATATGCGGAGAGTTGATTAAATAAAAAGAACAATCATAAGTAATAATACTTGGCTTGTATTAAAGAATCTTTCAGCATTCAAACCTAAAGTTGGACTTTCTCAGGAGACTCCCAATAAAAATCAACAAGAAATGAGCGCAGCAGCTAGCTGAGGTAGTCTTGGTGCTCCAGCCAGTTTCTTCTCCAGATGCTGCCAGAACATGCAGAAGTTTAGGAAAGGCATGAATTCAGAAGTTGCAAGTGTTGAGCAGGTCAGCCGCTGTGGTGCTTCGGCATGTTTGAGGTTCAGCAGTTGTTGAGTCTCAATTGCTAGGGCGTGGTAACATTTTATCTAACTTTAAGACAACTTTGCTTTAGCAGGGCAAATCACTGACTGATAAAAAAATAATAATGAAAACATAAGCCAAGAGTGTATAATAAAAAGAAAAAGAAAGCCATGCAATATACTAACAAAATAATAATTCTAATTAAAATATGTGGTGTACATGAAAGAATATTATTTGCAAGCAGGTTATGTGAGTGCAAAGCACAGACCACAGTGACATACTGAGTTTATACTCAGCAAAAGCAAAAGAGAGGAACATGTGCTGATGTTGATCTTACAAATCATTATGCCAGTAAAGAATGAAGGGTACTGCCAGGGCGTGGAGGGTGTGTTGAGCAGATAGAAAGAGTACTTGGAGAGGCTGATGAATGAAGAGAATGAGAGAGAGAGAAGGCTGGATGATGTGGAGACAGTGAATCAGAAAGTGCAATAGATTAGCAAGGAGGAAGTAAAGACAGGATGAAGAATGGAAAGGTCGTTGGTCCAGATGACATACCTGTGGAATCATGGAGGTGTTTAGGAGAGATGGCAGTGGAGTTTTTAACCAGATTGTTTAATGGAATCTTGGAAAGTGACAGGATGCATGAAGAGTGGAGAAGAAGTGTACTGGTGCAGAGTGATGAGGATGGACAGGATTAGGAACGAGTGCATTACAAGGTCGGCTCGGGTTGGAGACAAAGTCAGAGAGGCGAGATTGTGATGGCTTGGACATGTGCAGAAGAGAGATGCTGGGTATATTAGGAGAAGGATGTTAAGGATGGAAATGCCAGGTAAGAGGAAGAGAGGAAGGCCTAAGTGAGGGTTTATGGATGTGGTGAGAGAGGACATGCAGGTGATGGGTGTGACAGAGTAAGATACAGAGGACAGAAAGATATGGAAGAAGATGGTCTGCTGTGGCAACCCCTAACAGGAGAAGCCGAAAGACGATGAAGAAGATTAACTGAAATAGTACCCAGTGATGGGATTTAAGAACAAAATTTACTTGTTAGTGTTTTTTATGGTTCTTGCTGCTGTGTTTGAAATGTAGAGTAACAGCCTGTCCATAAAGCATTGTGCTTGTGACAGATGTATGAATTACTTGTTCACCATCTTGCACCTTAAGAAACCATCTTAATTTTTCATTTTTTCTAATTTCAGATACAGGTGTTTGAAAGTGCAGGAAAGTGACAATTCAAAAGTAAATGCTGTCAGTTAATGCCTAAATGTCAGATAGATTCAGCTAAACTAATATAGAAGATTTTTGAGTATTTAGTTTAGTGTTTGTATTCACAGCTACCACCTACTAAAAGAATGTCGTTTTTTGCTTGTCTATACGTGAATAGTTATCATTCATTCACAGTTGTACATCAGTAATGCAGTTAAATAACAAAGGCGTTCAGAAAGTACAATTTAGTTTGAATGATAGGTTCAGATGAGTATTATCAGCATAAGAATGTCAGTTTTGCTTTCCACATTACTGTTTTATCACCTTTGTTTAGATATTTTCTGAACTCAATATTTGGTATATTTGGACCACCTTTCAATCATTCTGGTTGAGGATTATCACTTTAAAAGCATCCTCCTGTCTTTTAGTCCAAAGCAATCGTTGATTTTGATCCTTTTGTTGCTTTCTCTGTAGCTATGTGGTGACATCCTGTGGCAGAAAATGGTATTGCATTACATTATTTTCATTTTTACTTTCTCATAAACGTAGTATAGGGAAAGTATTGTAATTTATATGGGTACTGGGTACCAAATGCAGCCAAATGCACACCATGGCTTAACATCTTAGCTCAACCTTTTACTTACCAGCGAGCTCCTTTGACAAGATTCAGGTTTGCTCTTCTGAAATTTCTGTTGTATAGAATACTCCTTTACAAAATGGCACTTCTTTTCAAAGTTGTAAACAGTTTTTAAGAGGAGCATAGTGGTATTCCTTGCTGCTTCACAACTCAACAGAAATTCTGAGCTGCCTGTTTGGTGTTTTTCCACTTAATTTGTTTTTGTCCAGTAACTCCAGATTGGTCCCGCATGAGTTTGTGGCAGTGTCATGTGATGGGACGGCCTCCCATTAAGAGCAGCCATCTGTCTGCCACCCAGTTGTGCTGAGATACAGGAAAATGTGACAGATTTAGATATATAAAATAAACATGTGTGCAAAATTAGACTCATAGTTTTGTGATTTTTCTTTGCATTCATGAACAGAAGAATAAATACACATGTAATTACAATGTTTCCATCATATTTACGTACAAAGCTGAGAAATGTAATTAAAATTCAGGACATTTATACAGGGAGACAGTTTTGTTCTAAATCAATTTAACATGAAAATATTTAGTCAATCTAATATTTTTAAACATAAATGTAAAGAAAACAACAATACATCCTCATTGACTTACATATACCTTCTCTCACTTTGTGATCCAGAACTTGGTGTGTTAGCTTGTCGTCGTTTGTAATTTTTTTTTTGTGGTTGTCCCTGTGAATCATCCAGCAGTTGTCCACCATCAGACAGATATCCCACCGTCCCTGCTGCCTTCTTTCTGTTTCCTTGATATCCTGATGGAATCTTTCACCCTGTTCTTCATCATCCTCCTCAAGATTTTCAGGGAAAAATTCCAAATGTGATTCTGAAAAGTGAACTTAAGAGACTCATGTTGCGACTCAGTTCCCTAAACTTAACTTTATAATTTAGATCTTTAATATCAGCTAAATCGTAGAAATTACATCTTTAAAGGATACACAAGCCTCCAAGTTATTCATTGCACCTTAAAATTTGGCATCAGAAATCAGTTTTGTAATAGCAGTCTGGCAAAAAGGGCCCTTTTTTTTAATTTAGCCACAGGCAAGCCCAGAAACGTTTGGCCCAAATAATTAAAACAGGCTCCATCTCTGTACAGGGCTTTATTACTGTACAGACTGCTTCTTTAAACCAAGCTTAATATGAAGCTGGGATAGCAGCATGTTATCTGGACGCTCCAAGCTGGGACTCATGAGGTTTTGGTCACCAAGCCGTAGCTGTACCTTCTGAACCCAATGTCAAATCTTTGCTCCGCTGTCCCACTCACAGAGAAATCCTGGGAATTCTGTAAGCCCTGACTGACCAGGAAGACACACAGAAGTTTCAGGTCCCCACATATGAACCAGCTCATTGTAGTTTATTTTCTCAAGATGTTAAAAGCTTTAAACGTAGCTTTTAATATTAGAATATATTACATTCCAGCAAATTATCATTAAAGAAATATTGATATTTAATGAATCATAGTGCGAAAAGCATAAACTAGAATTGAGAGCTAAAAAATGTGTTTTGGGAGATGTTATGTGTTGGAGAAAAATGTATAGAAATCATATGAAATAATGATCATTTTGTATTTTACATAATGCATTTTATAGTGTGTATTACCTTAAAGCCCTTTGTGAATGGAGCCCACAGTCACCTTTTCAGATCTATTCTAATCAATGGACTCAGATGGATTGCTAATGCACTGTAAATGCTGAGCTTTCTATTGTACATAAAAATTTCAAGTAGACAGAACAGTAATTAATGGTCAGTGCTTCGTTCTCACTCACTCAATCTCTATGTGTAAAGATGATACGTTTCCAAAATGTCCACTTTGGTTTTCTCCGAGAACTCCGATTTGCCCTGACCCTTTCAAGCCATCACTCATTTTCTGATTCCTTTATTTTACTGCATTTGAGTCCAAGTGTGTCTTTGCAGTCTCTTGAACAAGGAAGGAACTAACTGGTTAGTCTTAGCCTTTTGATTATTTCTGCAGATGAGAGGCTTGGTCATTGCAGAGTGGGCTTTCAGTCCGATTCGCCTTAAACCAAACAAAGAAAGCCTTTGAACAATACAGTAGTTTTACAATTTTCAGTGGCATCTTCAACGACTTTATGTCCATCTTCACAGTCGTTTTTCCTAGACACAATCCAGATGGGATTTCTTTACTTCAGTTTCTAATATCTTTACGTCCCTTGGTCCTAAAGTGGTTCTTTTGGCCTGCACTTTATATTAATTAGGCTGTTCACTCAATTCACCTCATTCTTTGAGTCCTTTTTTTTCTGACCAATGCTCTGCATTGATTAGGCTCTGCTCTTATGGGGTTAGCACATTTTCTGACTGTATATGGCTACAGTATCACATCTGTTCTTTAAGCTCCTTTACACTATCTCCATGTTGTTACAGCTTGCTGGAAGGTGGTTCTTTTTTCTGCAATCTCAATTAAGCAGTCACATTAATGTGTTGGACTACAGTACACTGCCAAAATGCATGTATATAAAGCTAAACGTATGTGTATCCACCCTGGCTGACAGATCGCTCGTTGTTACTAACACAATGATGGACATCTCCCTTCTTACCCGCCTACACACCCAGAGATCTGATCATACGTGAAAGTCAACACACAAACTAAGGTGAAAAAGTCCTCATACAGTATGTAACGACAACTCGTTGTACATGTGCAGGTGGGCTTCGGCTCACTTTTTTTAAGTTGGGAAAATTATTCTTGATGGTAAGAGATATGATAGCAATAACAAATAAAAAAATAATAAAAGTATTAGCTTCAACTAACACCATTTGTGAAAATCCCAAAACATAAAAATGTTGCTATAAGCCAGAGGGTGAATAAAGACCTGGTAGGACATGAAGCTCCTCACAGTAACAAAACCCCATTGAAACGAACCACAGTGCCAAGGTGCCAATTCTCTTGGTTATAGCCGCTTAAGGAAAAAAACAAAGAAGATCAACACAATGCACCTAAGAGCTCCTGCCTCAATAACACTTCCAAACGAAAAGAGCACAAACACAAAAAGTTTCCCTCCAATTTATTTTTATGATTTTTTTTACCATAAAGCACTTTGAAACACCATTCCGAAAAAATGTGATATTACAAGAATTTTCATATTACTCACTGTTTAATTAAATGTGGTTTAACTGCTGGTTCTAACTCACAAGTGAATAAAAACAATGCTTTGTTTCCCCCAGGCCCATTTCAGTTTAAAGAAACCCCTAGAAAAGAAAAAAAAAGCCATAAAACAAGAGGACTTCCTAATTGTTAGACGCCTACTAAGTTTCTGAGGGATCTTAAACAGCAGTTTGATATCTTTATTCCATTTGACACAAAAGAATCTGAGATCTGAACCAGTCTCTAAGTCTGACAAAGAAAATTAAATACATTTTGGGACCATTTCTAGCGAGCATACTTGACAACACTGCACTAATCATTTAAGGGGTTCAAATTTTTCTTGCCAAAAATAACAACAAAAAAAATCACCTCTTTTGTTTATTTATAAACTCTTAAGTAAAAATGGAATTACATTCTTCAGTCTGCAGAGTGTTTCAAAATGCCCTAAAACTGATTTGAGTAAATTGACCAAGTAGAGAGCGTGAGACTGGTCCAGAAGGCAAACACAGCGAAGCTCATGGCCCTCCGCCACTCCTTAGCAGTGGCGAGTAAATGAAGTGTCTTACCGTCAGTGCAAATAGAGGTCATCGCAGGCTATTCAAAAGGGCGTGCTGACCACCTTGGCTTTCGCCTGAATAAGAATTACATCACCTTGGATCAAATGGGGGGGGGGGTCGGGGTTTGGTTGATTGAGAACTCCAGCCATGCCCCACAAGCATGGAAGAAACAGCAAGTGTGCAGAACTCTTAATATAAAAGTTTATCCAAAGAGACCAGCATAGTTCACAATTTCAAAGAATGATTAAAGTACAAAGAGATCTTTAAGCACTTGAACAAAGCAAAGGAAATGGTGTAATCAACTGTTTCTAGAACTTTATAAAAATTGTGTTGTACAGAACAAAAGAGCTTACAAATCAGACATTGTTGAAACTAGATGCTTGCACAAATGGTGAATACAACGGCCCCCTTTCCTAATGTGCACTTTGCATCCACTGAAGCTTAACTTTCTGTAACACAGACGTCACCCAGGAACTATTCCTGCTAGTTGCATGGCAATTCAGGGAGACTATGGTAGGCCGAAACGTCTACCTGCTAAGTACTGCCAGAATGAAACACCGTTGTACAGTCTTATGAGTACATGCATGCAAGCATGTACACGGTCCCACGTGGAGCAGCACAGTCTTTCTGAAGGGTGGCAGCTGGTTGAGTGGGATTGGCCTTTTGCATCATTAAGTACGGTGTTAGGATTGGGAAGGTGCATCTTCAAAGCTGATGATGCTAGACTCCTGAACATCACTGTTCTTTCCTGCACTGCCTCCAGCAGACACAGGGGTCTCACGTGTCGAAAGAAGTGGAATGTCTGCTCCGTTGCGTTCATCTTCTTCTTCCTCCTCATCATCCATACTGGGCCACGTTGACTGGTCCTCCACCCGCTTCAAACGTTCATTTAAGGCCTTGAGAGCCAACTGCCTGCAGACGGACACAAAAAACAGTTTAATGAATAACAAGCCAACACAAGTGTGCTAACCAAACGTGGAGAAGAATAAATGAACGGAAAACCTGCATGTGTGTCATAAATGAACCTTTAGGAACATTAACTTGCCTTTTTGGATAAATATTTATGCATAAGACTATCCATCCATCCATTATCCAACCTGGGGGTCTGCTGGAGCCAATCCCAGCCAACACAGGGCGCAAGGCAGGAAACAAACCCTGGTCAGGGCGCCAGTCCACCACAGAGCACACCAGGCACACACTAGGGAAAATTTAGGATTGCCTATGCACCTAACCTGCATGTCTTTGGACTGTGGTGAGGAAACCCATGCAGACACAGGGAGAACATGCAAACTCCAAGCAGGGAGGACCTGCATAAGACTAATGAATGAAAAACTTTTTTTTTTTTTTAATGCTTTAATACTATAGTTTTACTGCAACCACAGCAAATGCCCAAGACTGAGGTGAGGTCAGGTTGGGGAGCGTTGCTGCACCCTCCCCATGATAAAACAGCTTAGAATTCTAGTTGGCAACCCCCCAGGCAGACAAGCCATCCAGTCCCACCCTCCAGAAATGACCGTCTATCAGCCGCAACCATGTGTTACATGGGCGTCCCCTTGGCCTGGTCCAGCCACTCAACAGTGAGGATCCTGCGAGCCGGATCACCTTTGGGAAATCGCGTCACATGGCCATAGTGCCGTAACTGACGCTCCCCCACAATGTAGGTAATGTGCCTTATTCGGGACTCCATGAGCAACCGCTCATTAGTCACAAAGTCAAACCAGCGGTACCCAAGGATTTTCCGGAGAGTCACAGTACCAAAGGAGTCCAGTCTTTGTCTCAGGTCACTGGATAGCGTCCATGTCTCACAACCATATAGCAAGACAGAGGCACCAGGACTCTAAAGACTTGGACCTTCATCCTTTGGCAGTGGTATCGGGAGCGCCACAAACCGCTTTCCAGTGACCTCATGACCCCCCTCCCCCCATGTTCTCCCAATCCATCTACTGACTTCATAGGAACAGTCACCAGAGACATGAATGTCACTGCCAAGGTAAGTAAACCTCTTGACAAGGTTGACTCTCTCCACAAACAAACACACTGCTGATGGCTGTGCCCAAGAATATAAAACAAAGCATAGTTACAAAATACCTGCAAGTAATATTTCTAGTTTTACTGTTTTGAAGCTGTACAAAAATAGAACAGTTTTTCTCTGCTTTTACTGGTATCAATTAATTATCCACAGCATACATATCCAATAAGTAAAGGCCTATGTATCATTTTGAAGGGCAGAACGTACAATGTCAGTGTACACAGTGGTAAAGAAATTATACTGTGCATCCAAATTACACCACCAACAGTTGCAAGACTCAAAAACATCTTTATCCCAAAAAAATAAAAATCTGAATTAAAGAAAGTTGAAAACATAAAAAGTGGAATGTGATGTCATGCGAAAGTTGATACATGTCTTTCACTTAGTAGATAATATTCTGTCTAACAAACTGAATCAAGACTGATATCCCTGAAGCCTAACTGGCTTGGTGTTAGACTGTGATGATTAAGTGTCCTCATAATTTTTGGAGTGGTGTAGAATTAGTTCTCATAGTTTCAATAAAGCATGCTTTAAAAGGTCTACAAGACTTGGATAGCAAGTTTTTAATATGAGTTAACTGTTAGCTGCTTTTCTGTTACTATTTTTCAAGTTTTGCATTGGAGTGAGGCAGAAGTCGAGCACTGGAATAAAAAAATGAAGGTAAAAAATTGACCTGATCTGAAAATAACAACTCTAGCCATTCAAGTGGCATCTTATGTGATGATAAATTATAACTCAAACTTACCAATGGCAAGTCAAGGTGAGGCCAGTGAGAAAAAACCCTGAATTGTTGTGTTTGATTCTGAACTATCATTTCAAACTCGTATACAATCTGTCTGCAGTTCTGCATATTTTCATCTTATGAACATCTCTTGCAAGTAAGCTGACGCAATATTTTCCTGCTGCAAAGATTCTTAATCATGCTTTTTGTTTTTTCCAAGTGTTGACCACTATTGTACTCCGTACAGCAGTCTAAGAGTGTTCTGGAAAATATTCTGATGATTCAAAATTCAGCAGCACATTTATTGATATTTGCATATTTGCAAGAGAGTGTTCTCCCTGTATGGTCTTGTTTGCTGTAGCTCCTTATTGATCAGTGAATACAATTTAAAATCTTAATGCTGACTTTTAAAGCTCTTTATTGCCGCTTACCAACCTACTTAGAAGAATTAATTCGGCCAAATCTGCCAAGTAGAGCACCCTGCTCAGCTAATGTCCATCTTACAGGCACAAGACTGAGAGACTGTGCCTGCAATTATTTGGATCCAAAACTTTGGAGCTCTTTGTCACTTTCAGTTCAAACAATGCAATCACTTGATTTGTTTAAATCTAAAACTAGGTACCAACTTGTCTGATCAAGCATTTCAAGAATTCTCTGACCTGTTTATGGGAATTTACATTTATCTACTTTTTCTTTTTGTCTATTATGTTCAGCTTATTCTTGTTTTGTTAAAAATAAAAATAGTTCTCTCTCTGTTTTTAACCTTCTTTAATTTAAATTATTCTTGCTATATTTTGTGACTTATGTATTGTTAATTTACCTTTGTGTAAGTGGGCAGTTAAATCAAATCCTTGAATCCTAATCCATTTTAAGTGGTTGAGCTGTACAACATTTGACATGTTTGTATCAGTCCCCATGACTCCTGCACTTTCCATATATATTTTATCTTTGAGCGTACTACCTCCTCTGGTTAAAATCAGCAGATGACATAATATGCAGACATACTGTTTTCTGCTTGCTCCTGGTCTGACTTTTTAATTCAGTTTGTTTTCAAACATCCAACTAAGCACCTTTTTTCAAACAGTTTTTACCATTGTTCCTATCTTGCTACAACAGTCTTTCCCCATTTCTTGGCGCATGATGAAAGAAAGCATCTGTTTTCAGAGAAAATTAAAGAGGGCATTCACATAGTTTAATTGGCCAGGATAACTTTAGACATATCATAAATGGACTTATGAACCAGCAAAAAGCAGAAGTCTGTAACTGGAGCTAAAATATGGCACAACTTTAAAATATGAAGAGTCCATGGTAAAAAATTTCCAAACCCTGTTTTGCAACAATACTGGCAGCACAACCTACATAAGACATTAAAATCCACTCTGAACCGATAGAATTTTTTGCCATACTGCTTACACTTGCACTCCCGACCCAGTCAGTTTTACAACAATGTAGTCAGTGGGCACGAGAGGGAGATGTGATAAAAAGTACAATATCCGAGTGTTAAAACTGTGTATTAGTGAGACAGTGACCGTAGAACATATGTAATTATTATCTACATTATGCATATATTTGAGGACTGTTTGTCCCATCTTTCTATTCCAAGAGACAGATGTACTTACACTGGTACACTCTGCCCCCAATTATTTCTAACAACAGGTTGACTTGGGAGTGTTTTGCCTTTTGGCCCAGATAACTGAGTACACTGAAGGTTTAATGTTGCTGTGATTAACTGTAGCAAAGGGAAGTGGTCAATATCAAATGCAAGGCTACTTTAGCAGGAATGAGCTTCTTTGTATAAAATAAATGCTGTTAGTGTTTCTCATCCCCATTACATCATGTAAAAAAATAATTTCACATTCATCTGGCTTCAGCACTGCAAGATGAGCTTTGTACAGGCAGGAGAGTCCTGTTTAACCTTTATCATGTTGTTGCCCTTTTATACTTTGAGATACAGCAGTTAAAAGTCAACTTATTAATGCTGATAATGTGACTTTCAAGATTTAACTCCTTTCTTTCTTATAGGACAACAGTTTAGGGAGCTGAGAAGCCAGTCTTTGTATCTTTTTTCTTCCAAAGAAGTTATTTTCTAAGGTACAGTGCGTATTAATATAAAAAAGTGGCACTTGTTGCATGCTGGCCTAAAAGTAGAGCTGAATACTGGCAGATGCAGACTATATATTAATTTGTTTAACTTGTTAAATCTGTAAACTTGATCCCACTCAGGATTTTTTTTTTTTTTTTTTAATTTGACTAAACACTAAATTAGCCTGACTGAGAATGAAACTGTGCTCGTAAGTGGAATCTATGGGCAGTAATGCCAGGATAGGCACTAGCTTCCATGACCCCAAATGAGAGGAGCAGGATGAAAATAAGAACAGCTCAATCAGACTTCATACTAAACTTCTCTCTTTATTGCTAATCTCCATTTGTCAATAGTAATGGACAAAGGAAAATCCTTGCAGCTTTTCAAATCTATAATGCCTCTACTTTTATGACTCAACATTCCCCACCTTTGCACTGAGAGATACTGCATCAGCTCAGAGGCTAACCTTTGCTATAAGAGGGTAACAGTTCTTGGAGTGAACTTAATAACTTGTGTCTTGTGTTTTACACAACTCAAAATGAATGGGACAAATGCATTTTGCATTCACTAAAGAGAGAAAAAATCCTTAAAGGAATGTTATTCTGGACACAGCAGCACTTTACAGGAGATACTAATTTAATGTTAAACATTATAATAATGAATTTGGAAATAACACTTGATAGGCATACCTTACTAAGATCTTCTTCAGAAACTGGATGGAGCATAAATACATGTACTACAATCAGGCAGAAATTTCCTAATCACTTCTGTGACACCAACCCAGTCCAAGAGCATAGAAAGCTACATTAAACTCAATGTCAAAAATCACAAAAACCCCTTAAATTCTAAAAAGAAAATAAAAACAGGCACACCAGTTACTTTCTGGGTATACAATAAACCTATGTCGAGTGGTTCTAAAATGATGACTTTAGAAAATTTTACATTTTCCCCTTCCTATCTGATATGTGCCAGTAACTGCTCTCAAATTTACATTTCCTTTTTCCATTCACCATCTTCAGACTGCTCTAATGTTTGAGATGATTTGAAGTAACTGGTACTAACAAGTCTTATTTTATAGCATTTTTCTAAAGCGAAGGAGGAAGTAGAATTATTTGCATTTATATATCTGAAGCACAAGCATTTTAATTTTAACTCACTAGCTCAGGGTCACACACTGGGGCAGTGAGGATAACAAGTGGTGTACAATGTATTATTTAATGCAAGTGCCATAATCAAATATGGCTTATAACAATAACGCAGCCTAAGTTTTAATATTGTTTCACAGGCTGCCCAATCAGCTATCAGGGTAACACAACATTGTCAATCAGGGTCACAGGGCCTTGGTATTCCAGCTGTATCGGGTACAAAGTGGGACTAATCCTGTCCTTCAAATGGCCCGCTGTCAAGAAAACAGACCACATTGGCCCACCAGTGAACATTCGATTTAAGAACCAAATCAGGCCAGAAATGTACTTGAGATATAATCAAGGGCTGAATCTGGCAAATCATGAAGTGGCCATTATGTTGAAAAATCAGAAAATTAGGCAATGAGCAAAACATGAGGACACGGGCATCAGTGAGGACCCCAATAAACAGCTCCTGCCAAGTTCTGCTCCAAAAATTACTCTTTTGAACTCATTGCAATTTTCAAATCCTCTGTCAAATGAAACACAGGAAGCTGAACTTTGAGCTGCAATTGTTTGAAATAAATAAATAACTGTTGACTCACAATGATTTCTTTAAATAATATTACGTATGATGCTTAGGACAAATGCAAGTAAAAATAGAAGGAAATATTATTTATGCAAAGAAAGGTATATTTTAATTATGTGTTGGGTTGTTAGACATCAAAGCAAACTGTTCATTTCCAAAGTATTATACTATATCAGAAGGGAAAGTCCAGGGATCCATATAATTTAGAGCAGAAATTTCTGATGTAAACAGATTGGGATCTGAAAGATTCAGTTGATCATCTTGAAGACAGAGAATACAATCTGAATCTGCGTTATCCTTGCTGAGCTGTTGTAAGAATGTTATTTATTACTCATATTATGCATTTAATCTTGTGTCTTTGTACTTTATAACTTTTTAATATTAATGTGGACTACAGTCTTATATTTCTCTGTAAGGTGAGCGTTAACTTAGTGGTTTCAGTGAAGGGTTAGGAAAGTTAAATATAGGTCTGTGAGACAATGGCCTACAACAGGTAAACCTGAAGCTTTTAAAGTCTCAACAACAGGTGCAGTGACCAGAGATTTGGAACTATAGTGAACTCCTTAGCCTGGGAAACAGATGTATAACATATGTATCAGTGCTGGCCTAGATCTGCACATCACTCACATTTAACCTCACACAGAGTTAGTTTGGAATAAGCAGTCAACCTGCACAACTTGCCTTTTAGAACATCTGAGGAACACACATAGCATGTACAAACTCCACATGAATAATGTCAGGATACTCAATCTGTGAGGCAGCAACTCTAAACCACCAAATTCATTTCAGGATCATGAGAAGCTGAACCAATCCCTGCAGCAATGACTGGAATGTAGGAACCAATCCTGAATGGCGTGCAAATCAACTGCATGGAATATTCATGCACACACCCATACTTATTCATAGGATGCCAATTAACCTTAAATCCCTAAAACATGTGTGTTAGGCTAGAAGGAGAGTTTAAAATGGTCCTGTGTCAGTGTGGCTATTTCCTTGAGTGGGTCTCATGATGGATGACTTTCCTGCATGGAGCGGATTACTGCCTTGCCCCGAGCTACTCTGAACTGGATTGTGTGTTATGCCCAGCATAGAGTTCATAATCATAAACAGTTTACTACTGTATGAAAGTGATTTTAAATACATGTGTTCTCAAAATAATTGTCACGTTTCTACAATTTTGTTATTTTGTCATAGACTCCAATATAAACTTGATTTCTTTATGGCCTAATACAGAGGTTCTGGGGACTCACTGTACCAGCAGCTTTTTGTTCCAACCAGCTTCTGTTTCTAATTGGACTCCTAAGCTAATTAAGTGAACTGTTATTTCCCAGATTCTGTGTTATGGCAACAATATAGAAATTAGAAAACTAAGTTTGGTAACTCCATTTTATTAAAATGTACTAAGCAGTTATAAAAAGAAATTACATTATTCCCATATAACAATAATGTTCATCTTGATTTTCATTCTACTTTTCCAGGTGTTCTGTTTAATTAATCCATTATTTACTAATTAGTGAGACTGACGCTAAAGCCGTTGCAGCCTTTCACGATTCAGTGCTGTTTGCCTGACTGTCTGTCTCCTCTGCTTGTTTAAAATGAGGGGAGCAAACTGCATACAGAAAGGGCAAAATATAATGAAATCAACAAAAATGAGCTAAGCATTTAAATCTATACCCAAAACAGAAATATTTCAAAATTATTTATAAATGTAAAAAAGCCAAACTGCTGTGGATTTCTGAATTTAGAATAAGAGAAGAGAAAAAAAAAATATCAGCTAATTAAATGAGATCAGTGTTATCAGTTATCACCGATTGTGAATCTGGTTGAAACAAAAACCTGACCAACTTTGAGAACCCCTGGCATAAAATAGATATAGAACTTTGTCTCTGGGGGGAAATTTGGCTTTTAACAGAAGCTCTTTAAATAAATAAATAAAAAGATGCACATATAAATAGATAAATATGCACACACATTTTAGTCTGAACACACACTGGTATGACTTTAAAGCAAGAAAACTGAAAAGAAATAAAAGTTCTGACTTGGCTGCCCCAGTCACAGTGACCCATATTATTTAAACATTTCCAAAAGGGAACTCTGAACAGTTTACTACTAAATGCAAATTCATGTAAATTTGCTATAAGCAAGTGGTGGAACATAACTACTAACAAAATGAACTTGAAGACACAAGTTCACTGGTTCAGATTGCCGGGCCCCCTAAACAAGTCATTTGACACGCCTGCACAAGGGCACTGCTTTGAAGTTGTTCTCAATAATCCAGTTTTATCATCACCAAAAACTGCCAACTATCCCAGCTGCACTGAATGACTATCCGTCACTGGGCAGTGATGATTTGCCACTTTTCGAAAAACATGCATTTTTAGGGATTGAGAGCACCAGGCCAAAAACGGACACGGACATGGTGAAAGATATACAGCTATTAGTAAGAATGTCCCATAGTAAAGAAGAAGATCCACTTTTTCAGTTAATTAAAAAGTACATGCTGAAAGTCAACCAAGCCAAAGGCATCATTACCACCAACAGGTAGGTTCAGAAGGCATCTGAGAGAATGATAGATACCCACCTTCTCCTCTCTGCATCTTGAGGGTCCGTCCCTGGCAAACTGATTGTAATTGAAGAGGGTGCTCCCACATCATAGCGCTTTACAGTCTTGCGGCACACTTTCATCTTGACCAGGATGCTATGTATCACGCTAGCCAAAAATCCAACGACTGGCTGCAAAATCTCTGGGAAAAAAGAAGCAAATGCAAAGTGATCCGACATGTCCCCTCGCCCACGGCTATGTTTCTGGTAAAATCGTAGATATACCCAGCTGGAGAGCATGCCATAGCCATATGATGCAAGGGGTGCAGTGGTTTTAGTTAATGTTGTGAGACGAAGCAGAGACAAAACCAGCAACACCAACATGGGGACCACTTTCAGTCGAATCTGGGGCACACGTAGGACTGTTAAATCTCCCATTGTCTGTTTGAGTGCTACTAGTACGGCACCCAAAAAACCCAACATGCCGTGGATCTGGACAGAAAATAAGTAGTCCAGATTGAAGGTGGCAACATATGTAAGTAAATAAGAGAATCCAGCCAAGACACCAACAGAAGTGTTAACAACTGCGAAGAAAATGAGCAGTTCCAGTGCTCCCCAAAGAGGCTCAAGTAGTCTGCCGGCTGCAATTATTGTACACAAGCTGATTGCCACATCCCAAACATGACTTTCAACCAAAGCGTGTGTAGCTAAAGTCCAGATCCAGAAATTAGGAGGGAAAAGATATCCAGGTGTTACTCCTAAAATATAAACTGTGTTCACTATTAAAGACAGCAGGTACAGGAGTATGACTGTGGCACAAAGGGCCTTGACCACCACACTGGTACTGGCAAGGGCAGCAAGAAAATGCTGGCGAGCAACAGGCAGGTAGCGGTTCATTTTATTTTTATTTGATTTGTTTTTTTTAAGTGGCCAACTTTGTTTTAATGATGCAGCATATAAAGAAAGCACTTGTACTTGTCACTGGGCTCAAAAATACAATTCCTGTTCAGCATATTACAGAAACTTGTTCGTTACTGTCGTTTCACTTGACTGACATGCATGCTAAAAGGTAACCTTGGAGCAAAGGCATGTCCACCTTCTCTTGTAAATGGCGTTGCTTGGGAGTCAGTAATACTTGTTTAAGTAACTCAGGAGGCTGGCGAAAATTATGTAAACTCGGAGTACGCCAACAGACTATATTCAGCATATGGTGGTTCTTGTCAGGCTGAAACCGCGCAGTTCATGCTGTACAGAAATATATTAAAAAACGGATGTTAAGCAGCTCTCACTTTTTACTGACGAATCTTTCGCTTGTTTCTAACTGGCTCCTCCTAAAGCAAACTGTTCCTGTAGGAAACGATCCACGTGCTCTTTCACTTGCAATACTGCCTTTTTAATGAGTTATAAAAATGATTTTAGAGGCATAAACGATGTATTCTATGAACAAAACGGACAGTAATAGTACAGCAAAAAATAAGGCATACAAATAACTTCGGTCTTCTAAGTCGGTCCAGCTTCACACACCGTCCGGGTGAATGGTAAAGGTGAATTTGGCAAATGGAACCGAGACACTCATTAACTGCGAATCTTTATCTACAGGTTCGTATCTTTACTGTAGGTTTTTATTCCAGTTTACTTCTGACACTTGCCGGCTCATGAAGGTCCTCTTTCTGGCCTGGTATCTTCATGTATGCGTAAGCCCAGGGATCCTCTTCTCTTCACCGGGCCTACCAGGTTTTTCTATAACGAGACCTTGGACAGCAGGCGGGTTCCAACTCCAATTGATCCGATAGAACCGTGACTTTCGAAACTTGTCACTGGGGTTTTTGAAGAGTCCAGTTATAGATTTTAAATCAACTCCCCCACCCTAGTATTACTAAGTGAAAGACACTCCCCGACAGACAAAACTGCTGCCACCGTCATCGCCAAACAAACAGGCAACCGGAGAGCTTGCGCACTTGCCGCGGATATCCGGTGCATCATGGGAAATGTAGTCTACTATTCCTTGTCATCCGAGCGTGCCCTGTTCGCCTTCAGCACAGTTTGCCGGTACCGCCTTGAATGATTTGTAATATTTTTTTTTTAAATAATTCTGTTTACAATACCAATTTTATTTTAACTTGTAGCATACATAACAAGTTTTAAGTAGAATATATTTTACACAACGCTCTCATATTATTATGTCAAATACCTAGGACAATTTGGAATTAATAAAAATAATAATAATAATAGTAATCATGTTTTACTATTTTTATAATGTGTAGTTGTTTCCTATATAGAGTCAGGGAAGTAGGCTTTACAGGAACGCAATCAAGAGATAAAGTGCTGGGTAAGAAAGATTGAGACACACAAAGATACCAAGGAAAGGTGTAGGAGGAATGCTGAGGGTGGCAAGAGAAATCAAATGTCATATACAGTATATTTAAATTTATTCTCTTACCTGTCTTTCAGAGTTAATGTAGCTAATACTATGAGTAAAAAAGTAATGACCTAAGCATTGCAAACAATGTATATACAGTATGTATATTTATATAGTAGCTGTGCTTCACCTGGGAAATTCCATAAGGCAATGGGTGCCTTACAGTGTCATTGGTTAGTGAAGTGTATCTGTATACAACACTTTTTTTTTTTTTTTACCATGGGCTATTATTATTGGCAGGCAGTGTGATGTAGTGGTTAAAGTTTTGGACTAATAATAAAATTATTAGGTCACTAGAGCTACTTACTCTTGAACATGCTATACACAATTGCCTATGAGTAAAGCACGCCTGCATTAGATGAACTTCTGTTGTTTTCTGCTTTTCCAAGTGACATGTCTTTTGTTGATGGTTATTTCACAACACAAAGTGTTTTCTTTGGAACTGAAACATTTAATCAGTAGAAATAATAAGAAATTTGAGTATATAATGATCATTATCAGATGTTTATGAATTTCATTTGTTTACACTGTTCACTCATACAGTATTTCTTTACATGTTTTTCATCAGCTGTATATAGTCCCCCTTTAAAGCCTGCAGATGTGAATGTATAAGCAAAAATATAAAATAGTGTCTTAAATGGATTTACATGCGTTTTGGTACCCTATTTGTTACACTGAAGTGTTAATGTGAAGAGTGAGGGGTGCAGAGCATTTCCCCATTAGAAATCCAAGTGCCACTCCCTAAGACCGACATTTATTTCTCCTTTGGAGTTTGCAGCACTGAAATCAAAGGTGGGTTTGTTGGTGGTGGGAGTGTTTCATTTTTAATGTTTTAAGCACCACCATGGAGGAGTGATTTGGTTTTCAGCAATCTGACCTGGGGATTGAAGTCAACATAGTGGAGCAGATAACTAAGATGAGAGCTATTATGCATCTAAGAGCGTTGGTAGTCAACAGCAAAACAAAACAGGACTTGTTAACCGTTGAGATGTGTATCTTCTTTGAGCTTCTCCGAACTTTCTCTTTTCATTTCACAATGTGATCACATCTCTTTTTTCCTGTCCAGGACACCACCCCATCTTCAGTCATCTCTCCACCCTATTAGATGTTGGAATTATTCACTTGGCCTGTCAATCACTTCTGCTGCGCCCATCATTTGCATAAAGCTCATTCTCAGTGCAGCGTAGAGCATGCTAATTTGTAAAATATTAAGAAATATCAACAAATAAAATGTATTGGCTGATTTTCTTTTTTTCTATAATGCCACCAAATTTCAATCAAATCCATCAAGGCATTTATTTATTTTTTATTATAGTTTTTTTTTATCCTAAATGTTAATATATTGAAATGCCCCTTCTTAGTAGATACCTGCTGCCCTAGATGTACCATCCTACCAAATTTCAGCTTTATAACAAAATGGGAAATCATGTTTATGCTAAGGAGTGAGTGAGTCAACTTTACATTATAAATATGTAGCACCTTAAAAGGTTATTTAAATTTTTGTTATGAAAAAATATATATACCGTGTTTGTTCAAAAATGATTTATTTTACATATAGATAAATGTTTATTATTATACTAATTTCTGTTCTTCAAGGCAGTTATGCTTGGGATTCAAGAAAAAAAGAAGATTTTCTTAAATAGACCGGAAATATTCAAGTCTGGACAAAGGGCTTAAGGAGTTTAAAGCGCGTTTAGGAATCGTGCATCTTTATATATATATATATTTTTTCTCCTCTCTATCTTCTTAACTTAAGTGTTATATAAAAGGTCAGCACATTGCTATTTGGGTTTGGATTGAAGAATAGGAGACCTGCTGAATATTGCATGAGCAGCTTGTATTTTGTTTTGGTTGGTTAACTGGTATTTTAAGTATTTTACATGAAAATCTGAGTGCATTACATTTTTTATATTCATGAGAATGTTTTTTTTTTTTTGTTTTGTTGCAGAGACCAGTCTTTAGGCCATTTATTTACAGATATCACTGTCACCTTTCTTATGCAACAGGATAATAAATAATAATAATTCATATAAATTACTAAGTTCTTTTTGCATTGGGGCAACAGTGAGATGGCTACACACACACACACACATATATATATATATATATATAGTCACACGCGTGCTCTTGGGAAACAGTTTATGGGCTCAGAAACCTGCATGTTCGCGCCAGACCCCTCATCAATTATCCGCTCGAGGGGTGGGCGTCACTTTAGCAGAGTCACGCACAAGGCAGGAGCCAAATGACAGCAGCCCACTGCAGCACAAACACTCACGCTGATTCAGTTTGGGAGTCCAAGCAGTGCATTATTCAGATTTCTGGACGTAATACAAAAAGAGAGCACGAGAACAGCATGCGGACTCCACACAGAGAGTAGCCAGGGATGAAATCCACACCCAGGGCTCGGAGTCTGTAATGCAGCACTACAGAGATGTATACCCGATGACATTTTACGAGCCGCATTTACCCCCAATATAATGTTAGCCGTCTCTATTTGGACCAAATGATCCGAAGAAAGTCCTCAAGCATCAAGGAATGCCAGTCAGTCTTACTGACGCACACACACACACCAGCCGATCAGAAGAGGAAAGTTAACCAGATATGCACGGCTGTCCTATAGTTGCATCCAACAGGCAAAGACACACCTGCAGGTCTAGGGAGCAGAATCACAAACGTACGCGCGCCGCGGTAGAGTCGCTACAGGGTGTAGATGTGTAGTAATATGAAATCCAGGGAAATGACCTGGTTAATTGTAGGAAATGTTCAATGCTAAAGTAAAATAAATACAAGGTACAGAGCCGAATCTGTTGTCTATGGACACATTTACTTTAAACATGTCAGTTAGGACTACCAAGCAGAAAACGCTTGTTTAGATAGCTATCATCTGCTGTGCGACACTACAATAAGTCCGAAAGGAAGCAAACCCACAACCGTTTCTATAATAGGTCACTTTAGTAAGTCGAAATTAGAGTTTAAACATTTGACAGATCTCTAGTATTATACAAATACGAGGAAGTCTTTGATCAAAGTATATCGTCTTTCTCAATAACAAGATTTTAATAGTTGACGGAACGATACATTTTGTGTTCGTGCCTCTGTGAAACGGTGCGTTTATGGTGGCGCACACAACACGTAACAGCTGTAGACGAATGCGGTCGCTATGCGCCACAGCTCTGCAGCAGAAATTTGGGCTTAGTAGGGTATGTCATTTTATGTTTGCCTACATTTTTGTCTTTTTCACGAAATGTTTTGACATCCTTTTTTAAAACATTTATTAGTATTCATATCCACAAAGGTGTTAATACCTGAATAAAAGCGCAACTGTTTAAATAGTCGCATATCTTGTTCTTTAATATGTCCATAACTGTGGTGTTGTACATTATTTATATGCTGCATAGTTTGTCGTATATTTGTTATAAAGCCAGCAAATGCTGATCAGCTCAGAGCAAAAAAATAAAAAAATAAAAAAACAAGCAATAGTGCAACCGTTAGTCAGATGTATAAAATTAACGGTAACACATTTACACAAAATGTACAATTATATGTTTTAATAAATGTTAAAAAAAATCAGAAAAGTATTGTTTACAGCCCCTCTTTTTTTTTTTTTTTTTTTACATGTAATCCAAATGATCTCACTCTGCCAACTCGCCTTCCTGGTATTGAATGTGGCGCATCGGCCCAGGGTATTTAAGGCAAAAGTGACGTAATGTTCTCATACATTTAATTTGTTAATCCCTGATTTGACGGGACGTTTATTTTAACATTAAGACTTCATGTATACCATTTGTGCCAAACTGAAATACATAAAATAGCAATCATTAAATAATCACAATAAAAAGTACAGTGATGCATAAAAAATGCATAGTTAAATAAATGCCATTTAATTCTGAAAAAGTATAATGTCGCTATTTTATTGTGGTTCAATATTGTGGTCATCTTACATTTAATTAGTGCAGGATTTATTTCAAAACTGCCTAATTTTTAAACACCGTTTTAATTTACCAATGGGACTTTTCGGAAGTACACATTTCCAAATAGCTGTTCTAATTCCAGCAATATTTATTCCAGAATGAAAAATGAAATGAAAGTATGGCAGTTTTCAAATAAAACCTGCAACAAATAAATGTAGTGTAACTACCTTACTGAACCAAAATAAAATGATGACTGCATTGTTTTTTGTAATAATCAGGTTACTTTTTTTTAAGAATTGAATGATTCATTTAATTTCGGTATTCCATATATTAAAACCTGGGTTAATGATAGCTGACAGATTGGGCCAGGGTTGTGCATCATAACATGTCCTTGTTAAATAGTATAATATCCAGTTTTTTGGAGAGAAATGCCAACAGCATTTTATTAAGTTGATATTGGTGTAAATATAGACTTTTAATCATATAAATAATATATTTTAAAAATTTGAAGCGTTGTGCTAAGTACTGTTCAGCCGTTTGCAGTTCCATTATTACAATAAAGGTGTAATAGCTGTTTATTTTTGGTTATGTAATTTGGGGTTTGTAATGCCAGAAATCCTTTAATGCACAAGGGGTTAAAATATAGAGTGCATGGAACCCAGAATGAAATCACACTGGGTTGAGAATTTCTTAAATGAAAAAGACTGCTTTTCTAAACAACTGTGACTGCTGGTTAAAGATTAGCATAAAGACATAGTCAAGAGGCTTAGTAGTTGTACAACCAAACATTAGAATGGCGGCTTAATCTAAACGACATTTCCAGTGATATGATTGTTGCTGCCAGCAGGATAATTCACAACACACGCGTCTTTTCAAGCTGTTCCGCCAACGGGACAGGGACTTGAGTTTTACTCTAGTGGCATGCGCAGTCACCAGATTTCAATCTAGCAGAGCATTTTCAGGAGGATGTTCACCTCATGAAAATATGCACGAGCTGTGTGCTTATATCGAATTAGCAAGGACCAAAGTCCTTAAGGAAGTTTTTCAACATTTTGTTGAAGCCATGCCATGTGGATGAAGGCGAAAGGGATTCCTACCTAGTATTGGATAGGAGTACCTGATAAGGTGGCCACTGAGTGTTTGCACTGTACGTCACTCGAAGGGTTTTGTCAACTCTTGTATGTATTCTTAGTCTTGAGTGTAACAAATCCCATCTGGTATAGTAGAGTAATATTTTAATGGATTGTATTTCAGATTTAAAACTTTGGATACAGGTTAACATTCTCAAATGAAACACTGACAAAAACTGAAGTTTTACCGGTTGGCCCTAAATCTTTTCTATCTAACCTGTCTAATTTTTCTGTGAATATACTGCTGGTGGTGTCCTTGTTAAGCCTTCTCCTTTTGTCAGAAATCTTGGTGGAATGTCAAATTTCTCACCAAGACTGTATTTTTTATTTTTTCTCAACTGTAACATTGTTAGTCTTTGCCCACGTCTCACTAGTAATGATGTACAAACTTTGGTTAATGTTTTCATTATGTCTCATGTTGATTACTGTCATTCTGTCTTCATTGGCCTTCCTGCAAAGTCTTTATAAAATCGACATTATATTTAGTACTCTGCAGCTAGAGTTCCCACCTATATGCTCACAAAAATCTTGGGGTTATCCTTGATTCCGATCTTTATTTTAATAAACAGATTTCGTCCATCGTTAAGAGCTGCTTTTTTCAGCTTAGACTGCTTACTAGAGTCAAACCGTTTCTGGGGCACTCTGATCTGAAGAAGGTAAGCCATGCTTTTATGATATCGCGCCTCGATTATTGTAATTCACTTTATTCCGGAATCAGTAAATCTCATCTTTCTCGGCTGCAGATGGTTCAGAATGCTGCTGCTCGTTTTCTTACCGGGTCTCAGAAAGTTGTGTCCATTACCCCAATTCTGGCCTCACTTCATTGGCTCCCAGTTGAATTTAGGATTCAGTTTAAAATTTTACCTTTGCTTTTTAAGTCACTGAATGGTGCTGCCCCATCCCATCTGGCCGAGTTGCTAGTCCCGTATACGCCAGTCCGCTCCCTACGTTCCTGTCAACAGCAACTGTTGGTCGTGCCAAAGTCTCTCCATGACTGTTCTTCCCTCTCTAAATTAAAATCTGATTTTAAAGACAGTTCTATTTAATGAACACTTTTCTTTTTCCTCCACTTCATAGTTCTTTTTTTTTTTGTAAGGCGATCTTAAGATTGTTAAAGGTGCTATATAAATGGAACATATTACCAGAATTAGGTTATTATGTTGACGGACTACTGGATGTTGACTTCATTGTTTAAAACCTCTTTCATGCTGTGAGCTTTTCATTATGTGTGGTGGTAATTCTTACAATTTAAGACACTGTATAAAATAAAGATCTCTTGAGTGAAACGTTAAAACTTTTAATTTTAATTGTTTGTGTGGAGCAACTTTCTGATCACCGTGAGAAAAAACTACATGATGTTATAAGTTTTCAGTGATCATGTACAGTATTTCATAAGACTATTAATAATCTTTGCTGTTTTTTCCTCTCCTCCTATAGACTGTTTTTTGGCAGTGTAATGAATTTCTTCAGGAACCGTTTGGTAGTTCTATGTTTGGTGCTGCTTGGCACATTACTACTGTACCTGCTTCTGCCTGCCATCCGTCAAGGCAGCATGGAGCCATTTCTAAATGTCCAGAGGATGGGGCTTGCCGGAGGATCTCTTGCACCATCGGCTAACATCACTGTCCATGCCCGACAGCTATCTGGGGACCTGCCACTCTTCTTTCGAGAGACAGTGCCTAGTGATGGGACGGGCAGGTAGGTTGCTTTCACGTTTGCAAAATGATTAATAACAATTTTAAAATGGGTTGTTTTTACAATCTTTAAATAATTATTTTTTCAATTTTAGAGGCACACTATCAGGATACAGTGCATCCGGAAAGTATTCACAGCGCATCACTTTTTCCACATTTTGTTATGTTACAGCCTTATTCCAAAATGGATTAAATTCATTTTTTTCCTCAGAATTCTACACACAACACCCCATAATGACAACGTGAAAAAAATTTACTTGAGGTTTTTGCAAATGTATTAAAAATAAAAAAACTGACAAATCACATGTACATAAGTATTCACAGCCTTTGCTCAATACTTTGTTGATGCACCTTTGGCAGCAATTACAGCCTCAAGTCTTTTTAATATGATGCCACAAGCTTGGCACACCTATCCTTGACCAGTTTTGCCCATTCCTCTTTGTAGCAACTCTCAAGATCCATCAGGTTGGATGGGAAGCATCGGTGCACAGCCATTTTAAGATCTCTCCAGAGATGTTCAATTGGATTCATGTCTGGGCTCTGGCTGGGCCACTCAAAGACATTCACAGAGTTGTCCTGAAGCCACTCCTTTGATATCTTGGCTGTGTGCTTAGGGTCGTTGGCCTGCTTAAAGATGAACCGTCGCCCCAGTCTGAGGTCAAGAGCGCTCTGGAGCAGGTTTTCATCCAGGATGTCTCTGTACATTGCTGCAGTCATCTTTCCCTTTATCCTGACCAGTCTCCCAGTTCCTGCCGCTGAAAAACATCCCCAAAGCATGATGTTGCCACCACCATGCTTCACTGTAGGGATGGTATTGGCCTGGTGATGAGCGGTGCCTGGATTCCTCCAAACGTGACGCCTGGCATTCACACCAAAGAGTTCAATCTTTGTCTCATCAGACCAGAGAATTTTGTTTCTTATGGTCTGAGAGTCCTTCAGGTGCCTTTTGGCAAACTCCAGGTGGGCTGCCATGTGCCTTTTATTAAGGAGTGTCTTCCGTCTGGCCACTCTACCATACAGGCCTGATTGGTGGATTGCTGCAGATTGCAAAGTGTGGGTTTCTTGTGCCAATCATGCTTCACCACAAAGTTCCCCAAAGTTAACACTGCACATTACCAACACAACACTCATGTCTATTTGTGCATTAGCAAATTTGCTAAAGTATAAGTATACTGATCCTTAATATCAGATTTTAGGTTTATATAGGGTCACATGTACAGTAACAATCCTAATTGCATGTGGTAATCAAAATGAATCATGTTGCTACTCTCTGGCCTATATATTATTACCTTACTTCGACACTTCTGTCTTCTGTACTTTAAGAATCTCAGAACATGTTTCCTATAAAAATATATATTTACACCCAACATTCAGACTTAAGGTATGCTGTAAAGCAGTGATAAACTGAGGTTGGATAAAGTAAGTCCTTTGCAATGCAACCTTATAAAAATAGACATCATGACTGAGGGAAAAAAAAAACAAGTTCTAGTCTCATTAGTATCCCATAAAGCACTAAAATTTAAATGTTACTTAACAGATAAGTCAAGTACTTAATCATGTCCCAAACTGCTTTAAAATGCTCAAGATGATCTGTAAATATTAACCTTTGTCAGAATATTATTATTATTCAAATGTGAAATCCTTAAGCCTTAACAGGAAAGAAGGATGGAAACACTTGCCTCCCATACGCTCATTGTCTTAACACTCATTGTGATGTATGATGATTCAATAAGAGAGAAATAGATGCCTCCCTTACTCTTTTTATGTTTTTCATAACGTGTGAAGAATCAAGATGCACTCCTGCTGCATTCCTGGCTCATCTCCCCTTCCCCATGTGGGAAAGAATAGGACATGGCTTCTGTTCATATTACAAAACTATTGCAGATCAGGCTGCGTAAAAGCAACATAACACCCTGGCATGGAAACAAACCTGGAGGTGTTATTTTTATCACGGAGAAACTGTGTGTGGCCTTAATTTTTTTAAATTTACAAACAGTGGCAAATTAGGTGAAAAGGTTGAGACCTTATGTTGTAGGAACAACTAAATATCTTTGGGATAGTGCTCATCTTTAAATACTTTATAATAAAATATAATATGATTTTTGTTATAACTTACTAGGGGGCTCTGACCCCTGCTTGCTTCACTCAACAATCCCCGGGCGGGTGCTATGTGCTAACCACTTCGCGGCTCTGCCACTAGCGTATGGGGAAGCGGATGTACAATTTAAAAAGATTGTTATGTTCATGGGAATTGTTACATATGCATAATAGACCTAACTATTTTACATTACAGTGAGTAATTAACCATAGTAAAAAATAGTAAAACGTAATAAATTGAAAGAAAATGATATTTCATGTTGTGTTAGAGGTATTCGTTGCATTATACGTTTTTGTTCTGTTTGGCTTTGAAATTAACACACAAACACTTTTTAAACTTACACTTTTACTGTAAAACTTGAGTAAAAACAATATTTGGAATTAACTTTTTGTCAATATCGCTTTGAATTTTGATTCCATGTTAGGACTTACATCGTGACAATGCGACATATAACTGCCCGTGAGTGAATTTCGTTTCTTTCTCTCTAATAAACCGACTTTTTTGAATGTTTGTCCCTGTGATTTGTTAATTGTCATAGCAAAAGCTATCCTAACAGGAAACTGTAAATCTTTTAATACGAATGGCATATCAAGATCCCCTTTGGTGTCTAATGTTATCCCCTGAAGATGTACTACATTACCTTTCTTGTCGCCTGTTAATATTTTACATGTCAGAATTGTTCGGCCGATTTTGAATACAGCTAATCGTGTCCTATTGCATAGCCCATCACTCAGACATAAATTACACAATAACATTACGATACATCTTTCTTTCAACAGTAATTCAGCTGGTGGAAGACCAGACAGTGTTAATGGTTGTAGATTTTCTATGGGATATTGTAAGTTGATGTTTTCATCTTCCACACCATCACTACCAACTGTTTCAGTATAGTCTATCGATACGCATTTAAACAATTTGCCATGTAACCGATCAACAGTTTTCACGTTAATTCGTTTTACTTCATTGTTTCTCTGTGCTAGGATTGCCCATGTTCTCATTTCTTCTGTTGGTAACCTTCGGGATGAAATTCTTCAATAAGATTGGGACAATATAAGTCTTCTCATTTATTAGGAACTTAAAATGAGGAAAACGTAAAAATTTATAAGAGCTGAGAGTGCAGAAACTGTGTCTGACAAAAGCATTCACACAAATGAGAGGTGAGAGGACCATGGGCGTGGGCCATTAATCGGAAATGGTTGAGAGGAGGGCGGGACTTGAAAAAATCTCTTGGCAATAGTCTCATCTCGTCTCAAGATTTTCTTTTATGATAGAGAGAAATGATCTGCAAGGATACGTTGACATAGTAACCACCAAAGGGAATATGTTTACGCTATATTTAACAAAATATGCTGAAATTGTAAATGCCATCTACTTGTTTGTTTTTTTCCTGTAAAGGTTGCAAGTACTGTTGCTGCATGGGCAATCTTTTACTTCAAAGAACTGGGAAGATCTGGGAACCTTGAATCTATTAGCTCTTCAAGGCTTTCGTGCTTTGGCCTTGGATCTGCCGGGTAAGATGTGTTTTACGCCCCTCTGTCACATTTTCTTGTATAGGAATATAGTGTCAGATGGCACATTAGTACTAGGATTACCAATGTTTAAGTCTGTATGTTCTTTCTGTGTGCCTGTGTGTTTTCTCTGGGTCACATTATGGACATTTCCTCCAGCATAACAAGGATTTGCAGGCTAAATTGGCATGTTTCAAATTAGTGTGACTTCTGATGGACTTGTATACTGTCTGTCTGTGTTTGTGCCAGTTCTAGGGTAAGTTCTTGACCCACCCCAACCATATGTATTGAATAGGTGGGTTTGGAAAATGAATGAATTTTTTTATTGTTTCTCTTTCTTGCACAATTATTTTGTTTCAATTTAAGTTTATTTTGAATTTAGTCTTTTCCTTGACTTTACAGGTTTTGGAAACTCTCCATATCTGGACACAGTGAAAACTGATGAAAATCGTGCAGAAATGCTATTGCAGTTTATGGAGAAGCTGGATGTAAAAGAGCCAGTTGTGGTTAGCCCTTCAATGAGTGGCCGCTTCTCCTTACCCCTCCTGATCCTGCATAGTTCCCGTCTTAAAGGCTACATTCCCATTGCACCTGTGGGCACCAAGGCTTATAGCGTTGAGCAGTACAAGAGAATACAGGTATGGCTTGTCTGTGCTTAGGTTTATAGCAGGGCTGCTGTGTGAACCAACAATTGAAATTTCAGTGTTTCATGTTAAAAGCAGGTTAATGTCAATGTCAATTTTATTTATATAGCACATTTAAAACAACATAGGAATGCTGTGGCCAAAGTGCTTTACAATAATAGAATAAAAGAAAAACATACAATTAACATGAATAACATAAATAGAAATAAAATAAATGAACATAAATAAAATAAATAATAAATAGAAGTAATGTTACATAATCACAATGAGGAAACCATCAGTATTACTGAAGGTCACGGAATGCAAGTGAATAGAAATGAGTCTTTAATCTTGTTTTAAACAGTTCAATTGTAGACGACTCCTTTATGTGATGAGGTAAAGAGTTCCACAGGCGAGGGGCAGCAGCTGCAAAGGCCTTGTCCCCCTTAGTTTTACACTTGGTACAAGGGACAACAGGAGACATCTGACCAGAAGATCTAAGCACTCTAGATGGATGGTGTAAAATGCACAATTCTATGTAATGTATTCAGAGCATGCTATATAAAGTTTAATGCTCAATACCAATGAAAATTCCATAAAACATCTTTTGATGCTTCACATAAATAATTTATATTAACTATTTGCTTGTGCAGCGCCATTGCATTTCTGACCAAAGTTACACTGTTCTTGTGAGGATGATCTTTGAGTGGTTTGCATGAAGTAGAACGTGTGCTTATAAAGCAGGAGTTCCTGAGCTCAGCCCTGGAGGACTTCAGTGTTCGCAGACTTTTGTTCCACAAGCTGATCTTTCACAATAGTTGAACTTATGCAGTGTTATGTATTTTTTAGTACTTACTAGGGGGCTGTTCCCCCTGCTTGCTTTGCTTGCCAACCCCTGGGTGGGCGCTATGCGCCAGACACTTTGCGTCTCTGCCGCTTGCATATGGGTGAGCGGATGTACAATTTAAACAGATTGTTAGTTTCATTGGAAATGTTACATATGCATAATAGAACTATTTTTCATTGCAGCGAGTGATTAACCATAGTTAAAAATAGTAAAACGTAATAAAATTGTTGTTTCATGTTGCATTAGAGGTATTCGTTGAGTTATACATTTTCATTTTGTTTGGCTTTGAAATTAACACGCAAATACTTTTTAAACTTCTGTCTTTGATATCTCTGTCTTTTGAAACTATTATCGCTGACAATTTGTCACATGTTGGTTTATTATAAATATGACCGTGATCTTTTGGATTCACATATAAATCCAAGAAAACTTCTTTGTCCGTGTTTTGCAGATAAAAAAGGACTACATCAAAGGAAACGAATAGATTATACAGTGGTGTGAAAAACTATTTGCCCCCTTCCTGATTTCTTATTCTTTTGCATGTTTGTCACACAAAATGTTTCTGATCATCAAACACATGTAACCATTAGTCAAATATAACACAAGTAAACACAAAATGCAGTTTTTAAATGATGGTTTTTATTATTTAGGAAGAAAAAAAATCCAAACCTACATGGCCCTGTGTGAAAAATTAATTGCCCCCTTGTTAAAAAATAACCTAACTGTGGTGTATCACACCTGAGTTCAATTTCCGTAGCCACCCCCAGGCCTGATTACTGCCACACCTGTTTCAATCAAGAAATCACTTAAATAGGAGCTGCCTGACACAGAGAAGTAGACCAAAAGCACCTCAAAAGCTAGACATCATGCCAAGATCCAAAGAAATTCAGGAACAAATGAGAACAGAAGTAATTGAGATCTATCAGTCTGGTAAAGGTTATAAAGCCATTTCTAAAGCTTTGGGACTCCAGTGAACCACAGTGAGAGCCATTATCCACAAATGGCAAAAACATGGAACAGTGGTGAACCTTCCCAGGAGTGGCCGGCCGACCAAAATTACCCCAAGAGCGCAGAGACGACTCATCCGAGAGGTCACAAAAGACCCCAGGACAACGTCTAAAGAACTGCAGGCCTCACTTGCCTCAATTAAGGTCAGTGTTCACGACTCCACCATAAGAAAGAGACTGGGCAAAAACGGCCTGCATGGCAGATTTCCAAGACGCAAACCACTGTTAAGCAAAAAGAACATTAGGGCTCGTCTCAATTTTGCTAAGAAACATCTCAATGATTGCCAAGACTTTTGGGAAAATACCTTGTGGACTGATGAGACAAAAGTTGAACTTTTTGGAAGGCAAATGTCCCGTTACATCTGGCGTAAAAGGAACACAGCATTTCAGAAAAAGAACATCATACCAACAGTAAAATATGGTGGTGGTAGTGTGATGGTCTGGGGTTGTTTTGCTGCTTCAGGACCTGGAAGGCTTGCTGTGATAGATGGAACCATGAATTCTACTGTCTACCAAAAAATCCTGAAGGAGAATGTCCGGCCATCTGTTCGTCAACTCAAGCTGAAGCGATCTTGGGTGCTGCAACAGGACAATGACCCAAAACACACCAGCAAATCCACCTCTGAATGGCTGAAGAAAAACAAAATGAAGACTTTGGAGTGGCCTAGTCAAAGTCCTGACCTGAATCCAATTGAGATGCTATGGCATGACCTTAAAAAGGCGGTTCATGCTAGAAAACCCTCAAATAAAGCTGAATTACAACAATTCTGCAAAGATGAGTGGGCCAAAATTCCTCCAGAGCGCTGTAAAAGACTCATTGCAAGTTATCGCAAACGCTTGATTGCAGTTATTGCTGCTAAGGGTGGCCCAACCAGTTATTAGGTTCAGGGGGCAATTACTTTTTCACACAGGGCTATGTAGGTTTGGATTTTTTTTTCTCCCTAAATAATAAAAACCATCATTTAAAAACTGCATTTTGTGTTTACTTGTGTTATATTTGACTAATGGTTAAATGTGTTTGATGATCAGAAACATTTTGTGTGACAAACATGCAAAAGAATAAGAAATCAGGAAGGGGGCAAATAGTTTTTCACACCACTGTATGTCTAAAAATATTGTCCAGAAAAGCTTCTTTAATGGAGGAAACTAAGGACTTTTCCTAAACGACTTATAATGAAGAAAGTGTAAACATTTATAAGAGCTGAGAGCGCAGAAACTGTGTCTCACAATAGCATTCACACGAATGAGAGCTAAGTGGACCATAGGCATGTTTGAATATGGTTGAGAAGAGGGCATGACTTGAAAAAGTCTCGTCTCACAGGACTTGAAAAAATCTCTTGAAAAAAGTCGTCACAGGATTTTTTTATATAATAGAGATATTTTTTTTCCCTCATAGGACACTGTATATTATTTAAAATATTTGTGGATCAGTGCAGATTGCTAATTCTCAGTAGTTCATTTTTCTGCCTTTCATTTCTTTCCAAATGCTTTATAAAATAGGAAATTCATGATGAACGCCCACAGATGCAAATGGAACCAAGTTAGATGCTAAGCTGATAGTTCCTTTGTCATTTGTTTCTCATTGTTAATTGGCAGGTTTTTAACAATAACAACAAAATTTATTTATATAGCACATTTTCATACAATAATTTAGATCAAATGTGTTTTACAAGATGACAAGTGGAAAGTTATAAGAACAAAACAATTAAGATTAGGCAATAATATAAAAGAATAAGTAACAACAAAACAAGGTAAGGTAAGATGGCTGAGGGAACAGAAAACAAAGAAAACTCCAGTTGGGCTGGAGAAAAAAAAACTAAATCTGCGGGGGTTCCAAGGCCAAAAGACCGCTCAAGCCCTCACTGGGCATTCTGCCTAACATAAATGTTCATAAATCACACCTTAGTTTATTATATATTTTTGTGCTTCACATGATAGAATTTAATGAAGTTGGTCTCATGGACAGCTGAGCCACCCACCTTCATTCCATCATCTCAGGGGGACTGCATGGTGCATTGATCAGGTGGTGGTGGTGGTGCAGATTGCCACCACAGAAGAACTGGAAAAGACAGTAGAGAATAGTGGGAATTAGCACAGACTGCAGATCCCTGAAGTATATGATAATTCTATACCCATATAGTCCCCATATATTGGTAATACAGCTGAAATGTAGGTATGATAAAGCCATACTAAAATAATGAGATTTTAGTAGTTTTTATAAATGATCTATGGTATTAGCCTGGCGAATAAAAGCAAAAAAAAAATAAATAAAATTCTCCAAAGTGCAGTGTTCTGTTGTGTATCAAAGACCTGGCTCCTTAAGTGAGTCTGAGTTTTTTCTTAATGCTTTGCTTAATTACTGTGGTCTTCTGCTGCTTAATCTTTCAATACCAGTGCAGGATCTCCAAACTTAAGCAGTAAGTGTTGTTGATAGGCTATTGAATGTGACCAGATTTATTTTTTTATGTTGAAGCCCAGTGTTTCTTAAAAAAAAAAATTATTGGAGTTATATGAGCCATCAGTCTTAATATCTTGATTCAGGTGTAGCTACTAGAAAAATTAGCAATGACCAAAGACTATCCAGACGTTCTGATCTGAGCTCACCAGAACCAGAAAGCAGAGGCTCCATTGTTTGTCATGATAGTTCCTAAGCACATCTACTGTTCAATGCATGCAGCATTTCATTTATCACCGTGCATCTAGTTGCATGCATTAACTGCACCTAATGCATTAATATGACTGTGGTGTTTTTATTTGTCTACCAGTTTGAGTATACAACTCAAGTTAGATTTCTTTTAACAACTTTGAGATGACCTGCGACCAGATGTAACTGCATTTTCTATTAAATTCTGACATTTTGCAATTCTTTGAAGATACTTATTGGAACATGAAATTATGTTACCTTGCAGACAACATTTAAACGAGTTAAACATATCTCTTTAGGAAATATACACAAGAATATTTTACAGTTAAAATAAAAGTAGAAGGTCCAAAGAAGAAAACTGAGCTTTGGATAGAAAGAATTGAAAAAAATATATATATATTGTGATGAATCTCTTGAAAATGTAATTGATTGAATTTGAAGACTATTTTCCTACAGTTCAGGAGCCAAGAGAAAGTGTTTTGTGGGTTCTGGGTCCTTTCAAAGAGTGATCTCTCTATGAATGAGAACGATATGCTGGCTGATATTTTCTTAGGTGTTATGTTTCAGCAGGCATTGTGGCGTAGTGGTTAAGGACTTTCTCCCTGAGATTGTGGATTCAAATACTGCTACTAACACTGTGTTTACTATGAGTAAGTCACTTCACCTGCCTGTGCTCCAATTGGAAAAAAACGTAACCAATTGTATCTCAGGTGTTGTTAAGTCGTCTTGGAAAAAGACATCTAAAAATAAGTAAATAATAATAAAATAATAATGTTAAAAATTGGAAGACAAGTTTACCTCTATACATTTTAGGTAAAACAAATTATAGTGAATTAAAACTTTTAAGTTAAGGAGCACCACACATCTCCACATTGCTTTTGTGTGCTTACGTGACAGTGAATTTTCAACTTCCCCGCAAACAAAGCAAAATATCAAAATAGGCTAAATATGACACCTACATTAATAAACCTTACATCAAATATTGATTATCTTTGTCTTTCAGTGCAAGCACATCCTTCTCATTTAGACAATGGATTTACATTATTCATTCCTAAAACTTCAATATCTGTATATATCTTTATATATAATACGCTATACCGTAGCTGTCCGTTTGTCTGTCTAGGATTTTAAATCACCTGTGGTTCACAAACTGTTTGAACTATTGACCTGAAATGTGGTACACATATACTATGTGACGTCTACTGCCTGCTTTCGGGGTGATGACTGACCTCCAAGGTTATTCCTCTTTTTATTTTTATTTTATTGTAGAATCCACTCTCGGCAGCGGCCTGCAGGGTGGCAGTGCGGCATATGCGTACGGGTGCCGTTCTCATTACCTACCACCTTCGCCATCACTTCCCCTACCTCTTCATATCTTAAATCATTCTTGAGGGAGATTGAAGACTTAAGTGAAAAATTAAAGAAAATGTACTAAGTAATTGCAATACAAACACTTACTTAATCAGTTTTAATGCGAAAAGATACCGACTAAAGAGGAGAAGAAGTGAGCCGGTGGGGTGGAGAAATGAAGAGCAGCTCAGGAAGCAGCAAGCGCATCAACCTTTGAGCAAATGAATGGTAAACGTACTGAGAAAGAGGATGAAAACTAGGAATGCTCAAGTCAAGTGTATTCACTGCACGTTATCGTGTAGTACGCTGTTACTGGTATATGTATATGTATATGTATATGTATATGTATATGTATATGTATATATATATATATATATATATAATACTAAGGTGTGTCTATCTGTCACACAAAATCTCACAAGCCTCTTGGCCTTGGACCTAGACCTAGACTCGTAAGCAGTTGTGGATCTTTTAGTTTGCTTTTTTCATTCTAAAGAATTTCTTTAAAAAAAAAAAGTAGGACCAATTGTTTTTTTTAACGTTTTATTGAATTTATTAAAAGCAAGAAACATTTCATACAAGCAAATCAAGCTTTACAAAACTAAGTTCAAATCAACCCCAACCCATGAGAAAGTAAATACTTGTTTTAAAATGGTTTTGATTATATCCTGCCCGGTTTTAAAAACGTTTTAAAAAAGTGAGAATTAGATTTTTTTTCCCCCCCGATTTCAAATAGTATAAAACATCAGCTACCCACTGCCTTAAATAAGGTGGTCTAGGATTCTTCCAGTTGAGCAAGATTCTGTTTCTTCTGAAGAGGTTTGGTGTTTATATACTCTTCGAAATGCTTAGGCATGTGGCTTTCATTTGGACTTTGTTGCATTTACATAATCCATATATCCTATCTTGCAACAGTCGGCCTTTGCTGGAGTAGCTGCCTTTATTGCAGTGTAAACAGATCCAGCCATTAGCAGGTGTATTAGTGCATCATATAAGATGTGACATGTTGAGCAGCAGCTTCTTTAATACATTAAGCCTTTGGTTATTGGCAGGTGTACTAAGCCCTTTTTCCTCTGCCAAACATGAAAAGAAAATGTACATTTGTTGTCAAAGTGAGTAGTATTACTGTATTACAGAAGAGAGATTTTATCAGGTAAGTTTCTTTCTCGTCATTAGTTGAGATGCCCACAAATAATTACTTCTAGTTTCGTTCTCTTTGGCTATAATCTGAGGAGAATATCTTATTGTAGTGTAATTTCATCTTTTTGAATAGAATTACTTTATATAGTCCAATGTAATTTTATCTTCCAGTTGAACTGCAACAAAGAATGCTGTTTATCATTTGATCAGTTCACCACTAAACGCCTTGTAAACATTCTGTCTCAACATTAAAGGGACATTTCTGCCACATTTAAGGCAATTAGAGTGACTCTTAAGCAGTTTTGGATCTTTTAGTCTGCTTTTTTCAGTCTAAATGAGTTCTTTTTTTTTTTTTTTTTTTTTTAAAAAGTAGGACCAAATTAGTATCACTCTCTTTTTTAACATTTTATTGAATTTATTTAATGCAAGTAACATTCCATACAAGCAAGTCAAACTTGACAAAACGTAAGTTCAAATCAACCCCAACTGATGAGAAAGAGAGCTAGGCCAACAGACAGAGTAAAACTTTTTAAGAGTAGGAGAAATTCTTTTTACCAATTTAAATGTTTTTTCTAAAATGTTATTGATTAGTTCCTGCCATGTTTTTAAAATGTTTTGCACAGACTCTCTAAGTGAGAATTAGATTTTTTCCCATTTCAAATAGTATATAACATCAGTTACCCACTGACTTAAAAGAGGTGGGTTAGGTTTCTTCCATTTGAGCAAAATAAGTCTACGTGCCAATAGTGAAGTAAAGGCAATTACAGTTTGTTTGTCCTTCTCCACTTTAAACCCACCTGGGAGTCCACCAAGCACAGCTGTTAATGGATTAGGAGGGACTGTGACACCAAGGCTGTCTGAAAGGCATTTAAAGATTTTGGTCCAGATGCATGTGGTGCAGGCCCAAAACGTATGGACCAGTGAGGCTGGAGCTCGATTGCAACGTTTGCAGGTTGGATCTTGCCCTTGAAACATTTTGGACAATTTTAAACGAGATAGATGTGCTTGATAAAAGATTTTAAGTTGAATAATTGTCACTTTTGTGCATATGGAGTTTGAGCGAATTCCACTGCTTTTCTGAAATATTGAGGAAGAGATCCTTTTCCCACTGTACTCTGGGATCTTTGGAAGGGAGGGACTTTTAAAATGGTTTTATATATTACAGAAATGCTGTCTGCATCCTCAAGACTGACCAATATTTCTTCTGGAATAAAAGTAGATGGGAGTTGAGGAAAATTGGGCAGATTTTGTTTAGCAAAGTTTCTAATTTGGAGGTAGTGAAAGTAATGCATTGATGGAAAGTAAAATTTGGAGCGTAATTGTTCATAGGATGAAAAGACGTTATCTGTGTAGAGATCTCTGAGTGATTTAATCCCATACGTGTTCCACACATTAAAAACTGTGTACGTTTGAGAGGGTGGAAAAAGGTGGTAATCATGCAGAGGTGCCACAGATAAAAGCTTCTCTGTCTTGAAGTACTTCCTGCATTGGTTCCATATTCTGAGTGAATGAAGCACAAATAGGTTGTTAGTATATTGGTAACAACGGGTACAAAGCAAGGAATATAAAGAAGTACTGCAGGATTTTATTTTTATTGCAGGCCAAGCCTGCGTGTGTTCATCTGTTTGTGTCCATGTTCAGGTTTTTATAGCTTGTATATCTGCCAGCCAGCTAGTGCCATGCCATCTTCTGCCTTGGGTCTTTGTAGGGTCACCCTTTGGATGTGTGGATGTTTTGAATTCCAAATAAAAGAGATTATGATTGAATATGACTTCTTAAAAAATGTTTGTTAATGTATATTGGAATGCTTTGAAATAGAAAAAGAGGGTTGGGGAGGATATTGAGCCTGACGGTGTTAATTACTCTTTTCATATTAAGAGAAACAGTTTACGCTCTGCATATGTGGTCTTCACATTGTCATTTTTTTTTCTACTACAGACACCAACATTGATTGTTTATGGTGAGATGGATAGTAATTTGGGAGCACAATCCCTGGACAGCCTGAGCAATCTCCCACAACACTCAGTGGTAAAGATTAAGGGAGCCAAGCACGCCTGCTATTTGGACAAGCCAAAAGAGTTTCATCAGGCTCTGCTGGACTTTCTGAACAAACTTCGCTGAGATTCATGACAACTGGGGAGTGTGGTGTGAGATGGTGTTTGTGCTACAGATGTTCATGCAAGTTTAGTGTTATTCTGGATCCTTCCTTTAGTGGCTATAGAGTAAGCACTCTGTAGAAGTACCTTCTGTAAAGATGATCTCAGGTAGCTGGGGCCTCTGAACTTCACAAAGACAGTGCTGAAACCAGAGCTGCTCCTTGATCCTTCGCCCCTCTTAGATCCATAGCAGCAGTCAGGCTAACATGACTGTATGGGGCTTATCGTGCTTCTCAAAACTCTGGTAGTGATGTCATTGCCACTGTTATGGAAGTCCCAACGCTAACTTGGTTTTTTGTTTTAAATTTTGTTGCATGGAAGTACAGTGACAGTCAAATAAAATGATTGTCTTGACAGCAAAGTGTGGTACTGCAAAACAGAAAAAGAATTGAAGAATCACCTTTGGGGATGATTACTCAAGTTTAGGGGAACCACACGTGCATCCACTTGCACTTAAAATGTATTGCTTTTTGCTCAAGGTATGGGGAAGGAGTAACTGGTGAAAATGTAACTAAAGCAAATAACCAGCTGCGGAAACGCTGTTAACATACATAAATATATGTTTGGGCTCATGAAAAATGGCTTCCAATGTAAGGCTGTGAATAAGTGGTATGCTGTCTGTGTATGTTCTAAAGTTATGTGGAGTGCAGTAAAAAAAAAATCCATTGAATGTTCTTGGAAACATTTAGTAAAAAATAAATTTGAAAGACTAGAATAACATGTTCATTCATATACATGTATTGTTCATAAATAAACTGAATAATGTATTAAGTTGTTTTGAAATTTAATTTGGTCACTCATTAGACTGGAGTTATACTTCACGCGACACGACGCATGCTGCAGAGGACGCTCCTGCTACGCAAGCGTTGTAGTGTTTATACTTGCGCGCGTACTTTACGTAAATCTGGAGGAATCCACCAGGTGGCAGTGCGAGATATTATCACGGTGAGAACATGTTCGGCTTCTCTGTGTTGTGAATTTCCTAAAATACCTATTAAATTCCGATAACACCTTACCGCAATATCTCTGAAAAGGATGTTTATTGATTAAATCCATAAATCCAGGGATGTGTCCATTCCAGCAAGCATTGGGCACGACTGAGAAACAATCCCTGGACAAGGTCTCAGCTCATCGCGGGTGAATACAAGCACACACATACACTAGCGTCATTTTAGCGGCACCAAATCCCCAAATCTGCATATCTTTGGAAGGAAACCGGAGCACAATGTGGAATACAAGCAGGAAATACCAGCAACATAACTCCCTGCGAGACAGCAGTGCTATCGCTCCGCCGCCGTGTAACCCCCATGTGTGTAATTATTAACAGTATTCATTATTTAAATTAAATTATATGTGAAGTGTAACATACACACTTTAATGCATTCCATCATGAAAGTGATATCAAGTATAAATCTTACGACGGTCTGCTTTAATGATAAAGTAAACTACGAGGTTAAAGTGGACAATTCGAGATTAAAGCCGAAATTTCCACTTTAATCACAAAATACACGTTTTCACCGTGTCCTTTATTTTTTTCTCAGTGGCTCAAATACAGCGCTATACATTATGTTGCTGTTGTGAAGTTGCAAAAAAAAAAAAAAAGACGGCACAAAGATGTTATGTGAGACTTTTAAAATGTATCGTGTCATTACGATCGGGAATATGCGACGCTTGAATATAAAAGCACCACAAATGCATCTGTATGTCGGCATTTTGCTTCACCACATCGAACCATTCATCAAACATTGAAGCACGCACATGGATCCCTGTAGGATCCGCAAAGTGTCTTTCTGTCACTTGTAGATAGTAACCAGAGACTCTGACGTCACATTCCGACTTTTAGCACACTGTGCCCCCCGACTTTTTGCTGGTACTGCAACTCGCGCACGCGTCGCGTTAATTTCTGAGGACCTGCTCAGAGGACGCATGAAATGAACGCTGGGAACGCGTGGCAGCCATGATGCGGGCGCGTACGCGTTCTGAGCGTGAAGTGTAAATGAGCCCTTAGACTTTTTAAAAATTGACACGATGAGCTTGACGTTATTCTAAAGTTCATGGGTTTCTTCTTCTCCAATTACTGTAGCTCACTGGAAAAATGTTTTGGTGTCTAATGGCAATTCTGGAAGATCCCCAATTCTTTCTGTTAATTAGCAGCAGTAACAGTAGGATTGTTGCAAGTACCTTGAAATCCTTACTTGCATGTGATGTGTTGCCACTGTCTGGCGCCATCATGAATAAACAGTAATTGCCCATATCTTATTTAACAGACAACACAAATCAGCGTACCTGTTTCAGTGTCACTTGTTCAATTTCTGCTCCCAGATCCTTACATTTTCTGAGGGGAAGAAAAGCTGAAAAAACTCCAGTATAGTTATTTTGTACCAACAAATTAATAAAAGAACGTGATTACTGCACATGCAAAACTTACACTTAATGTATCCAAGAAGGGTCAGAGACGCCTCTATTTCCTGAGAAGGTTGAGGTCATTTTGTGTATGCAAGCCACTCTTATATGTTTTTTTCCAGTCAGTAGTGGTCAGAGCCAACTTCTATGTGATAATGTTCTAGAAAAATGGCAAGTGGTGCCAATAGACTAAACACACTGATTAAAAAAGGCTAGTTCAATTTTGGAAGTCAGGCTGGACTAACTGGAGGAAACGGTAGAACAGAGGTCAGTCAGGAAGCTGCTTACTAGCCTGGACTGTGGACAGTGACTGTCAGCCCCATATGAGGTCTTGGCCAAACAGAGGAACACATTTATTAACAGCCTGCGACAACTGCCTTGCTCTGAAGAGCGCCGTGTGAAGCAGTTTTTACACTGAGTCACCCCTCAGCCAAAGAGCTGTCGTTCCCTGTTTGCTGAAAGGTATTGAGCTGGTGAAGCAGACATCTTAACAGATAAATGATGCAATGTATACGGGGACAATAAATGACATCCTGCACCATAAAATTGTAACGGATCACTTTATACTTAGTAAATAAATAAAGTTTGTTAATATACTGTAAGTATATCTTAAGTAACTTATACTATCTATAAGCATATGTGTTTCCATATTTTCTGCTGTTCCTGCCTGTCCGCTTTCCAATTTCTGTAACTGTCTGTCCTCTACCTCGAGACCTGTGGCATCTCTATATGTTTGTCTGAGCAAGACCTCATATTAACCTTTACCAGTACACCCGTTGTAGCAGGGGGACCTTCCCTCAACACTCCCACATTCTTTGAAATCAGTTTTTAGTCGTATATTATTTTTGTTATAGAAACCCAATCTTCAAAACGTTCCATTTAGATTGTTCATTGCACTTATTTTACTCTCCGAAAGCATTTACCATCGATCTGTCCACTGATCTCTAATGTCCATTCTGCCAGATGAGCATCTCAAGTACTTTTTGGCATATCTCATCTTTGTGGTGGTCTATTACTAAATTTAATATTCCTTTCCTTCCTCAAATTTTTATTTTACTGGACCTCTTGCCTCTCTCTGCTTCACTTCTATCCAATGAAGTCTGTTTTCTTAGACACAATAGCTGCAAAGACATCCTTACCTTACTGGAAATCTGATGATTCTATCTCCATTGCATCTTGGCAAGTCTCATTTTTCAGTCTTACTCTCCTTGAATTCTCTACAGTGGTGATCAATGCATTGTCTGCTTTATTTATTACAAAATAGTGGAAATTCTGTGTAGTGTAAGTGCCATACAGGATGAACGGGCATCCCGTACATGAGAGGGGTTGGTTCCTTACCTGGACGGAAGGCTCCAAGAGGACAGACAGGCATCCCAGCCAAGGAAGAGAAAGGAGCCATACCCAAACTGGACTCCCCAGGTGGATGGACAGACATCCCAACCAAAGGAGAAGATTCCTTACCTGGATGGGAAGCCCCATGCAGATGAACAGGCACCCTGGCCGGACATGTCTGTAACTACCTTCCCTGGCCAGGATGATAGGGGAGGACTGGCTATAAGAGATATTCATTCCCCCAGGATGCTAGATGACAGCAGCCCTGGATATCAGTGCTCGTTTGAAAACCAGCAGGCAATACCGGGAATTTTAATCTGGTAATGCAGCCCTGCTGGGTTCCATTGATGCCACAAGAGCGTGCTGCAGGAAGATATCCTCCCAGTTATTCAGGACATCCATATGACCAGGAAGTGCTTCCAATGGGCAAACCACTGGTACCAGAAGTACTCCTGGGTCCTCAATAAAAGGGATCGCACTGGCTTGTCTAGGCGAGTTGGAGCTGGGAGGAAAGAAGGCAACACTTGACTGGAGGAGAGCATTGCACTAGAGAAAGGAGAGGAGAGAAGGAGAAGAGACAACTTGTTTTGTGCTTGTATCGAGAAGGTATTTGGAATAAACACCCTTTATTTGAACCTGGGACTGTGTTGGTGTGTTCATGTTTAGGGCTCACTGGCGCCCCCTAGTCTTCACAGTAGCCAGATAACCGGTGTTTGCTGTCGACTCCAATTCCTGCTCTTTAAATCCTGTCTCATTGGGAGGTCTTACGTTTGGACTGCATCTTCCTCCAAAGTTTTGCTCAGGTAGTTTTCTTTTTACTTTTTTTAACTGGAAAAATTTTGTGGTTGGCCAGGAAAGGCTGAATGAAAGTAATTCTGAGGAAATATCACTGATATCCTTAAATTTCAAAAAGCTTACATTTTAGTTTGGTTAAATTAACACAAAATGTAAGTGTTATCTTTGGATCTAACTTACCATTTAGTTCTCACATTTTCCAAATGCCTAGAATCTTAGAGGTCATTCTCTGGTACGAAGCTCAAATGATTTACTTACAAGCTGTTCTGGTTATTCTTTTACTGCTCTACAGTTAATTTAGAACACAAGAAAGATAACAACTGTAAGTAAGAATTACACTAATCTAACACTAGGTCTTACCTACCTTAATCTTAGTGACCATAGACTTAGAAGGTTCATTTTCTGTGGATTTGTTTTCTTCTGACCTCTTGCCCATTCTCCTTAACTTAATATATTTATGTATTACTGTACTCTTTCACCTCACAGATCCAGCATCCTGGATAATTTGATCATTTAAGCAACAGCGGTCACAACATGGTCAAATTTCAGATCATCTTTGATAATACACATAGGTATATGAAAACAGAGACTTATAATTTGAGTAAGCAGGGATGGGAAAGTATCTAAAAAATACAGAATGGGAAAGTACAAACTCCTCTACTATAAATAATCGATGCTATCACCTAAGACACATTCAGATCCAGGCTCAAAATAAGTACAGTATATTCCTAAACTCAATAAAACAAAAGACTAAAAAAAAAGAAAACAATCAAACTGAATAAATAAGGGAGTTATTAAAAGATTAAAGAACAGAACATCCCAAACAAAAGACCAAAAAAACAAAAACAATTAAAAGTAACCATAACTCTGCTTAGTTAGTGAACGAGAGAACTACTTAACGGATTTAGATCTTTCTTTTCTATAATTTGCTTGAAAATTCCGTTGATTTTGCGACTTTCTCAACGCACTAAGTATCAATACCGATTTATTAGTGCGAATCTGAGGGCGACTCATTGGGGGGCGGGGCCCTCCTCACTGACGCGTCTGCCTCGGTGCGTAACCATAACTCTGCTTAGTTAGCGAACGAGAGAACTATTTAACGGATTTAGATCTTTCTTTTCTATAATTTGCTTGAATATTCCGGTTGATTTTGCGACTTCTCGCATTGCGCTAAGAATCATGGTTCGCTTACAGGAGCGATATATTCATGCTAATCCGAGACAGAGGCTGCGGGCGAGGGGAGGGGGAGAGTGACGTCAGGAGTAGAGAGCCGGACAGGGCCCTCCTCACTATCCTGTTTCACTCAGGGCTGGATTTACACTTTTCTACGCCCTAGGCCAAAGCACATAATTCTGCGCCCCCTGCCCCCCCTCAAAAAGTTGATTTATCATTTTTCAATTTAATATGTGATAGTTTATTTTTGAAACATATAAGTACTTAATACAATCTTTATAATCTTTGAACCACATTATATTTTTAATTCAAAACTACACTACTTATGAAATTGCATAACATCAACGCCTACAAAAAAAACTTTCCATTGAATTTTTTCAAGTCATCTTAAATACCTACTAGAATTTCTTCCTTCGCGCTTTTGTCCATCAAAAGGCTTCAATTATTTCATTGAAGTCGACAGATCTTGTTAAATCTGCTTCAATGCAAAGAAGTACAAGGGTATGTTTTGTAATAAAAATCTCAGCCCCCCTTATAAGTTGGCGAATACCCCTATCAACTTTTTCTGCTTACGGCCCTGAGTAAACTATCCATCCATTATCCAACCCACTATATCTTAACTACAGGGGTCTGCTGGAGCCAATCCCAGGGCGCAAGGCAGGAAACAAACCCCAGGCAGGGTGCCAGCCCACCACAGGGCACACACACAGACCAAGGACATACTGGGGTCAATTTAGGATTTGCCAATCCACCTAACCTGCATGTCTTTGGACTGTGGGAGGAAACCTATACAGACACGGGGAGAACATGCAAACTCCACATAGGAAGGACCCGGGAAGCGAACCCGGGTCTCCTAACTGTGAGGCAGCAGCGCTACCATTGCACCACCGTGCCGCCCTGAGTAAACTAAACAGTATTTAAAAGTAGTAATGATATATTTTGCGTACCTGCTATCAGTAGATATATAGAAGTCAAGCGATATGAGTGTAATGAATCACTATTGTAACTCCAAATGTAGAATTTTCCTTTAACATGTGGTTTACGCTGAGTGTGTTTGACAGAAATAGCAAATGCTTTTTGCCTGTGACTGAGCAAGACAGTGCAAGCTGTAGAGATGGGCAATGTAAATGTACCGCTCAGTTTATTTAATGTATATGGATGTAAATTTTACAAAACAGCATTTTATATGGTCTTTTCAAAATAATACTAAAAAATTTGTAAATATTTGGTTGTTATTTCTTCTGTATATATGCCCTCCTGACTGCTGCGCCCTAGGCCATGGCCTAAGTTGGCCTTATGGGAAATCTGACCCTGGTTTCACTAATACGCAGATTGGCAGGGGATGGCCAGTCTTTTATATTGCTTTGCTTTTGTCAATAGTTGATAAAAGCAGAGCATACAACATAATTTACTTAGACTTTCAAAAAGCCTTTGACTCAGTCCCACACTGAAGATTAACTCTAAAACAAGAAGCCGCTGACATCAGAGGTGACCTACAAAAGTGGATCTCAAGATGGTTAGTCAGCAGGAGACAAAGAGTACAGAGAAGAGGAGAAGTCTACACGTGGAGTCCCTCGGGGGTCTGTGCTGGCACTGTTACCTTTTCTGATTTATATTAATAACATTGATTTCAGTATAGTTAGTACATTTCTGAAATTTAAATTTAGAAGAACAGTAGGCACTAAAACCATTCAAAAAGCTTCAGAACTGGACAAAGCCTTGGAAAATGCAGTTTAAAGTAGAAAAGAGTAGTGTGGGCAAAAGAAGCATCGATTATACTGTAGATACAAGATGGCAGACACACAGTGTCCGAAAGAAAACAACCACTGAAGAGGATTTAGCGGGTTTTGTTGACACGTCATTTTCATCGTCTAAGCAACGTGCAGAAGTGAGTTAAAATGAGTGAGTGAGTGCCGTTGCTGGACATCTGGACGCTTCTCAGTTTTGTTCAGGTAAAAGTTTGTTAAGTGTGACTGTGACTTTTAATTAACCAGAGGTGGGGGCTTAAAAGATAGAAAACAATCCAGCAATAACACGAACAACAACAATAATGATTATGATATAAATAATAATAATACCATACCCAAACTGGTGTAGCATACTAGAGGAAGTGACGTAAATATCGCAAACGAAATTAAACGATTAAAATGGCACCAGGACTAGCCGATTTAACGCAAACCACACTCATCTCCCAAAGGAGCTTGCATTAAAACTTGCTCCGTTGTTCATCGTTTAAAAAACTTGTCTATAGTCCGCATTTTACTGGAAAAGAAAAATCTCCAAAGTCGCGCATTGATTGGATAATCATGTTTCATAATTTGCATACGCGTAGTGAATGCAAATTATGGGTAATTGTTTACATATAATAATTATACTTAAATTTCACTGACTTTATGATTATAAAATGTTGTACGTTTGTTTACTAGTTTTAGATAAAAAGTATCTGTTTAAAAGGCAGCTTTGGTAAAAATATAACTAGACTATCACCATCATCGTAATGTGCGTGGTTCCTTGGTTGTTTAAATAAAGATTTAGAAGAATATGATAACTTAATTATGTTAAACAGTTTTTTTTTCTCTTTAGGAAGAATTATAGCAAAATGGCACATTTTATTGGCTAACTAAAAAAATTACAATATCTTCAGGGAAACGTTATAATTTCCCCTTGGGATTAATAAAGTATCTATCTATCTACAACTAAATAAAGCCTGCTGATACAGTCCGATTCTTACGTATCTTCTGAAATGTCACCTCCTTCAAAAGTGTATTTTTCTGAGACAGTTTTGTAAACAGACGTTTCTGTAGGTAATCAAACACCCCCTTAACATTCTCAAATGATAAATTCACTGTTTTGTAGCCATATACAGTAATCCATATTTCGCTCTTTCCAGTCCTGCCTCTTCTCTTGTATCTTCATCGTACAGGTCTGCCATTGATGACTCCACCTAAATCAAAATTGGCGGCCGGGTGCCATTTACAGCTTCGCTTAGGGCAGCAGAAAAGCGAGAGGCGGCCCTGACTGAAGGACACGGGCAAGTAAGGTCGGATCCATCGTCAATGACGACGATCGCACTTGAACTGGGCACCTGCTCTCAAGGTAATAAAAAAAAGTGTAAAGTCGAGTATTGCGAAAATGGCCTTTCTTTCACAACACGTATCTTAGTTAATAAATAATCCATAACATCATAAATATTTTACTAAAAGTCAAAATGTGTTATCTTTGAAAAATAAAGAGGGAGTGGAAATTAAGCCACGGACGCATAAAAGAAGCCCCGCGACCTGCGCCTGTTTTGCGATCGCTTGCTTTTCTATCGACTGCTCAGGCCTTGCGGGTTTGCCAATTACCGATCATACAGCCCGACGGCGAACGCACTCGTCTGAACTTCACTCTATGTAAGGATTGCCGGAGCGGATCAGGCGTGGTTTGCTATTTCCGTATTAGCTTCAATTACATCAAGTATTCGCCGTCTTCTTCGTCAGGTAATCATGACATTTCCTGTCGTTTTTTTTTGTTGTTTGACAAGCACAAAGCATGCGGAATGAGTTGTAGAGTAAAAACTAGTAAATTGTGCGCACGCGCAGCCACAAGGCGACGACCCAGCGCCGGACTTTTTCGGTGTATTTAACGGGGAAAACACTAAAACGTAAATGACAGTACGCCAAGGGACGCGCACTCATTAGAGGTTCCACGTCGATAGTAAACAGATTTCTTAGTATATTTAAAGACATCCGCGTGAGGTCGAGTCGCGTCATTTGACGTACGTTTGAAGGATTACTTTGAAATGCATAATACACTTTTAGATAAGAACCGCAACTGCGATGGGATTCAGGCTGCCAGGTGCGAGGTCCAGCTTCTTGGGAGCGAACCATGACCCGGTGGTGACACACAGAACGTGATCAGAAATACTAAAAGGTGCCTCGCGTTCGTTTAACATCGTATTTAGAGATTTCGCGAATAAATGTATCACGTCTTTGGAATGAGAGTGAAACAAACAACCACTATTACATTTCTCAAACCTGCCTATTCAGAGTAAGTTTATGGGGAAGCTAGAGCCAGTCCTTGCAGTCATCGAGTGTCAAGTAGGAACAATACCGGGACAGGGCGCCGTGCATCTCGGGTTAAACACACACACACACACACACGAGGGAAATTGTAGCCATCCAGACGTAATGGCTGTGCCGAGATTTGAACCCCATTACTTTAGAGCTGTGAGATAACATTGCTACCTGCACACTGCAATGCGATCAAATCCACATGTCATTTATGAACTTAGATGTCATATGTTATGGTGCATGTATGCAGAAGTACCCATATGGCGAACGCCACTGACACTCGCTCTTTGAATTCTGATTTGGTCTTACACCCTACTTGTAGTAAAATGGTGGACCTGAGTGTGTGAAATTGCAGTAGAATTCATAGTTGTTTAAGAATTGCTTTGCATTTTCATAACAGTATCCTAATGTGCAATACCAGCTACAGGGTCAGAAAGGTGTTTCTCAGCTGTTAAAGAATAATAAACACTGCGCCACCAGTTAGGTCCTGAGTTGGTACCATTTCGACTAGCAACATTCTCAACAAATTGAGAGGAACTCCGTATCAAGAACAAGGCGACTGAGACTTCTCTTAAAATCTGGATTGTGAGGACTGCTGGCTGAAATGTTTGGCTTGTTAATTTTGCTCTCCCAGTTCTTACTTCTGAGACAGTGAGTCAGATTTTCATGGTGCATGTGTGGGTCTGACACCCACTAGCGGACTGGCATTACTTCCATTGTTGCTTCTACTTGTCTCTATTCTGCTACCAGCACGGGACAAATTCACAAAATAAACACATGGCTGCTGCGTGTTTTATGGAGTGGGTGTTTGTGTTTTTCTTTATCACAATTAAATTAAAATGCAGACCAATGTGGACCAGTGCACTAGAGCAGATGTTGAGATTTTTTAAAAATTTAATACACTATTTATAATGACAGTAAAATTGTTTGAATAATTTTGATAAGTAGAGAACTTGTTGCTTTTATCATCCTTAAGTAAATGTACACAGTCCTATGAAAAGGTTTGGGAACTCCTCTTAATTCTTTGAATTTTTGTTTATCATTGGCTGAACTTCATTTTAATATCCGACATGCCTTATGGAAACAGTAGTATTTTAACAGTGACATTAAGTTTATTGGATTAACAGAAAATATGCAATATGCATCATAACAAAATTAGACAGGTGCATGAATGTGGGCACCTCAACAGAGATAGGACATCAATACTTAGTTGAGCCTCCTTTTGCTCCTTTGAGCCTCTAGACGCCTCCTATAGCCTTTGATGAGTGTCTGGATTCTGGATGGAGGTATTTTTGACTGTTCCTCCATACGAAATCTCTCCAGTTCAGTTAAATTTGATGGCTGCCGAGCATGGACAGCCTGCTTCAAATCATCCCATAGATATTCAATGATATTCAAGTTATGGGACTGTGATGGCCATTCCAGAACATTGAACTTCTCTCTCTGCATGAATGCCTTTGTAGATTTCAAACTGTGTTTTGGGTCATTGTCTTCTTGTAATATCCGGCCCCTGTGTAACTTCAACTTTGTGACTGATGCTTGAACATTATCCTGAAGAATTTGTTGATATTGGGTTGAATTCATCCGACCCTCAACTTTAACAAGGACCCCAGTCCCTGAACTAGCCACACAGCCCCACAGCATGATGGAACCTCCACCAAATTTGACAGTAGGTAGCAGGTGTTCTTTTTGGAATGCGGTGTTCTTCTTCCGCCATGCAAAGGGCTTTTTGTTATGACCAAATAACTCAATTTTTGTCTCATCAGTCCAAAGCACTTTGTTCCAAAATGAATCTGGCTTGTCTAAATGAGCATTTGCATACAACAAGCGACTCTGTTTGTGGCGTGAGTGCAGAAAGGGCTTCTTATTCATCACCCTGCCATACAGATGTTCTTTGTGCAAACTGCTCTGAATTGTAGAACGATGTACAGATACACCATCTGCAGCAAGATGTTCTTGCAGGTCTTTGGAGGTGATCTGTGGGTTGTCTGTAACCATTCTCACAATCCTGCGCATATGCCGCTCCTGTATTTTTCTTGGCCTGCCAGACCTGCTGGGTTTAACAGCAACTGTGCCTGTGGCCTTCCATTTTCTGATTCCATTCCTTACAGTTTAAACTGACAGTATAAACCTCTGAGATAGCTTTTTGTAGCCTTCCCCTAAACCAGGATACTGAACAGTCTTTGTTTTCAGATCTTTTGAGAGTTGCTTTGAGGATCCCATGCTGTCTGTCACTCTTCAGAGGAGAGTCAAAGGGAAGCACAACTTGCAATTGACCACCTTAAATACATCTTCTCATGATTGGACACACCTGTCTATGAAGTTCAAGGCTTAATGAGATAATCCAACCAATTTGATGTTGCAAGTAATCAGCATTGAGCAGTGACAGGCATTCAAATCAGCAAAATTACAAGGGGACCCACATTTGTGCACATCCAGTTTTTCACATTTGATTTAATTTCATACAACTGAATACTGCTTCACTAAAAAGCTTTGTTCGGAAAACACCCCAGCAGGAAATGAAAGACATACCACTATTATCTTTTTTTTTGTTGAAAGGAGAGTCAATTATTATGCAGGCTGAGAGGGGTTCCCAAACTTTTTCATATGACTGTATATTATTTAAAATATTTAACAATTTTATTAATTAGCATTTACACTCAAATACAGCAATCCCATCATAATGAGATCTGCAATTAAATGCACAGCAGTGGGCAATTTGTGCCATTTCAATTGGTGGATTAATTCACTTTTAATTTAAAAGTGTTTCTTCTCCGCTCTTTTCCTTTATCTTGTAGACATGTATTGAGGTAAAAAGGCTCGATGCTTCATTTAAAAGCCTGTCTGCCCTCTTCTTACACAGCATTTGGATGCAAACTGAAGAAGCAGTTCTGTCCTTTTGAAACAGAGATGCAGAGAGTCATTTTATGGTGGCACATCATTAGGCAGAGGACAGTTACTTTAACTCCTTTTTTTTTTTTCAATAATAGTAATTTATTACACTTCTTTGGGGAAGCAACTGTTAAACAGGCAATATAAAGTATAGGGTGGTCCAGATCTAATTATGCAATTTTCATTATGCTATCACTTATTAAGTTTATTACATAGAAAATCACCCAGAAAATCCCGGATCATCGAGAAGTGTGCGAACTGACGACATGAAGAATCATCTTCGCGCCGAACTGGAATCGTTCCCACATAAATCAAAGTCATCCAGACGATTTGCAGCTGCATAATTAGATCAGTACCACCCTGTAGGTCCTTAGCAGTGTCATCAATGTCAAGACCTTTTATGGTTGGGTTTAGAGTGGAAGTTGTAAGGGTGCATCTTTGGATGTGGAAAGTTAATTGACCCATGGATGTAAATTTCATAAAGAATAATCATTGTATTTCTGCACTAGGTATCCATTGTTGTTCCTTCAAATATCATTTTGTTTTAATTTATCCACAGACTGCACTCATGGTTCTATTTACAGATTTTTAACAAAGCAAATAAAGTTAAAATGTGAGAACAATGCGACCGTCCAAGCACACGCTGTCAGGTGGATTGACACGTTTCATATTGGTCTTTTGTGGATGAGAGAGAGTGTGTTTGCTGCTTTACGATGGACTACCATAGCGGTCAGGGTTCGTTCCCATCTTGATGTTGCCTAATCCTAGGCAGTTGGCTTTATAAAGTGAATGAATTAAAACTGTAGAGTAAAAAGTAAAGCAAGACGGAAACCCCTAAAAATAACCCGTCCCATATGTGTGTGATGTTTTTATTCATTTTGTCTTTTGATATTGAGCTAAGTATTTAATTTCAAAGCATGACACCACAAATGTTCGAATGTTTACAATTAGAGAAATTAACTACATGGAGCAATCGGCTCTTAAATCTTGTGAGTAAGCCGAGTATACTAGGTTACAAAACGTGCAGCAAATTCATTTATTTTAACATGTGTAATCAGAGTGTACATGCACACAAATCCAATTCAGGGGACCAGAGACTCTCTCGGTAACACACGGTGGGTGAGATTCCATGCAGACAGTGCAAGATTCAAACTGAAGACCCTTGAGTTTTTAAGGTGGCAGTGCCCCCTCTTTGCTGCCCCCAACCACAACACAATGTATGTAAAAAATATGCTTGATTCATGGTGACTTAGATATGGGCCAGCACTTGTTTTAATATCAAGTAGAGGAGTGATAAAATGTTGCAATGGAACAAAATACACAGAAAAGACAGTCAGACTAACAAAAGCACAGGAAGTTTGATAGTCCGAGTTCCTCCATCGGTCGTCTTTGGGTAGCTAATAGATAAGTCGTACCAGTGTCTCGTCTTGGTTCTTTTTCTTACTTTTTGGCTAAGTACGTTCATATTTTTAAGACCCTTTGTATGAGGAAATGTTAGTATTTGAATATTTGACAAAATAGGGACACCATCTGATGTCTGATAAGCATTTAACTGTTATAATAGACACAATTTATCATACTGTACAAAAATAAAGGCTCTTTTTTCCTTTCACCCTGCCCTCCATTCGCTCTTTGTTTTTCATACGAGCCTGTCCGCTTTGCCTGATTCGTGCACAGTATGTTCTGTTATCCAGGCTGTGGAGCTACTTTGTCTCTTTGCATGTGAGAATGGATTAGGCAATAAAACAAAAGTCGCCACACTATTTAGTGCTCATGGGGGTATTTACAGGAGGAAAATTGGATATGTGTGCCAAAAAACCTATGCTTATGCATGTTAGTTTCAGTCAGAAAAGCAAATGAGTGAGTAATACGTTTATTTTTGGGTAACCCAGAAATGAAACCTAGCCAGCCAATGAATGGGCTGCTGTAGCTAAGCTACCGTGACGGGCTGATGCAGCAGGTCTGGTGGTCTGGACAGAGACAACAATGTGCTGTTAAACTCGCAGATGTCAAGTGTGCACGTGCATGCTGGAATGCAAGCTTTCACATAAAGACACGTCTTTTACAGACTCGACCTTTACCTTCTCCACCATCTGGTATGTAAACTTAATAACAAACACAACTGGGATATCCTTGATTTTAACTGAAAAACACGGCAACAGTATTAAACTTTATGTGTATTATTTAATGTTAAAAAGAATTAAAGAAATCGCCTAATACTTGGAAATATTCTTTGTGCATAAACAACTCAAATTGAAGATTACATAAATTTTGAGTCTTGACAGACAGCAAGAGTGAAAGGGAAGGCCTACAGGACGGTAGTGAGACCAGCTATGTTATATGTGTTGGAGACGGTGGCACGGACCAGACAGCAGGAGACAGAGCTGGAGGTGGCAGAGTTAAAGATGCTAAGATTTGCACTGGGTGTGACGAGGACGGACAGGATTAGAAATGAGGACATTAGAGGGTCAGCTCAAGTTGGACAGCTGGGAGACAAAGACAGAGAGGCGAGATTGTGTTGGTTTGGACATGTGCAGAGGAGAGATGCTGGGTATATTGGGAGAAGGATGCTAAGGATAGAGCTGCCAGGCAAGAGGAAGGCCTAAGAGAAGGTTTATGGATGTGGTGAGAGAAGACATGCAGGTGATGGGTGTAACAGAACAAGATGCAGAGGATAGAAAGATATGGAAGAAGATGATCCGCTGTGGCAACCCCTAATGGGAGCAGCCGAAAGAAGAAGAACAAAAAAGCTAAGTTATAAAAATCGGAGTCAAATTGACAACATGAAATACAAGAAGTTGTATGGTAGATATTAATTATATTTCAAATTCTGAAGGAAAAAAAAATAGGAATGAGATATGTTGAATGTTCTTACAGTATGTAGTGATAGTTGTAAGTTTCTCTTGCCTATCTGTTAATCCAACAGAGAATTCATGCAGGTTTGCCCGACTGTACCTGCCTCGGTATTCGTGTTTTTTAAACCCCGCCATGGACAAGAAAAAAAACTTCATTTTTTTTTTTTTTTTTTTACAAAATAAAAACACAAATATGTAAATTTTTGATTTTTAATTAGTTTGGAAACATTACTTCTGTTGCAAAGTTTCTAACGCCGTTAAGTATAACATCAAAAAGGGTCATCGCCGTTGAGTGGCGGGGTTATATGACACGAGTAGCTGTGCCTCTCCCAGAATAACGTTAGTAATTTTTTCGTAAGCTGAAATCAGTACTTTTTATATTGATTTGCTGATATATTTTATAGCTTTGGGGTGACACTGAGATGTTCATTCTGTTTTAGGTCTGACAAAGATTTCTGGGACAGTATGCTTCCAGATAAAGATGGACTCGGCGGGAGTGGCAGATGTGAGAACCCTTTAGACCCAAGTGAGCACCCATCTGTAAGCCTGTTTCGGGAGTACCTGAGGATCAAGACTGTGCATCCTGAGCCGGACTATGGTCTGTGTGATTATTATTATTATTTTTTTTTAAATGTTTGTTTCAGATATAAAGCTGCTCAAGAGCAATTTAGCCTTTCTTCTTTATAAAATGCCCTAAAGACAAAGTCTAAGCCATGCGTATTTTATACATACACCCATCAGCCACGACAATAAAAAACACTTGCTTAATATTATGTTGGTCCCTCTCATGCTGCCAAAACAGCTCTGACCTCTTAAGGTTTGGGCTCCACATGACCTCTGAAGGTGTTCTGTGGTATCTGGCACTAAGATATTAGCAGTAGATCATTTAAGTCATGTAAGTTGCAAGGTGGAGCCTCCATGGATCAGACTTCTTTCCCCCAGCACATCCCATGATTGGCTTGAGAACTGGGGAACTTGGGTACCAAGCCAACACCTTGAACTCTTTGTCTTGTTCCTCAAACCATTCCTTCAAAATTTTGGGACTGGACGAGGTAAGCTAACCTTCTCTACCAGTACACATCAATGACCCTGTCCCCGGTTCACTGGTTGTCCTTCCTTGGACCACTTTTGTAAGATACTATTCAGTGCATCCTGGGAACACATCTGCCATTTTGGAGATGTTCTGACCCAGCCATCTAGCCCTTGGGCAAGTGTAAATATGTGAGAGACTTTGACATTTTTCCTGTTTCCAACACATCACCTTCAAGGGCTGTCTGTTTCTTGCTGCCTAATATATCCCACCCCTTGACAGGTGCCATTGTAACAAGATGTTCAATGCTATTCACGTCATCTGTCAGTGGTTGATGTTGTGGCTGATAGGTGTGTATGCTCTGGTTTTGCTTAATCTTGCACTCTGAGGGCAGTTCTTCTCCCTTTGAACAGTTACTGACCACTAAATATGTATTCAGCCTAACGTTCTGCAGCACAAAAGAACAGAAACAGGAGAGCTCATAAAGTTGTCCGGACCACAGATTTGCTTAATTTTAACTAGGGGGCTTTGCCCCCTGCCCATTTCACTCACCAACCTCCAAGGCCTGCTGTGCGAGCCAGCCACTTTGCGTCTCTGCCGCTCACGTATGTGGATTTCACTTTCACCAAACAACAAATCTTTTAATTCTCGCACATACTGTAAGCCTCTTCATTGAGAAGAAACACTACTTTTTCCCTGATGGTAACACAAATTAGATGATCTACAAGTATATATTCGATCTCTTTTCGCTCTTCTGTTATTTCATCGAGTAATTTCCATTTGTTTGCGCTAATGCGATCTTTACTATCATTTTTTTAAGATTTTCGAATTTTCGCACTTCCATTATCTCTAACCTGCTCTGCATGTGTATCGCACCAACATTTTTGAATTCTTTACGCTGTTCTACTTTGTCATCTACTCTTTGTCTTTTATTTCCGGCCCCAGACTTGGTTAAATCTCTTGGCACAAAGTTTTGTCTCGCGGGACGTAAAAGTATATCTCTGAAAAAGTCTCGTCTCATTCCAGGCTAAAAAGACTTGCCTCGTCCCAGGATTTTTTTTATTATAATAGAGAGATGAGTACATGCATTTTTTTAATGCAATTTGTTCAGAATACTTTTTGATTTTAATGTAATACTTTGTTATTCTGTGACCAAATGTTTAAATAAAATGAAGGCAAGACTGTGTGCTTTCAATTTAAGTATACCAGGCTGGGTGATATACTCAAAATCGCAAGGCTGCAGACTTTGTGGCTACAACATTATTTTTCCAGGGTAATAGTTGTTTAATTGTTTGTTTTTTGAATTTCTCCTGGTTGGCTGTGACATATTATGTATTTTGTAATATTCTTCTGTCTGTGGGCATAAGCAGGTGGGTATGTCACTAACAGCTATGAACATACAACTTTATGGTCTTCAGTTTAGCTTTTAAGCCATTAATCTACTTTACTTACTTTCTGTGGTGCCTGCTGCCTTCTGACTGTGTTTCTACAAATTTGAGATCAGTACATTTTCAATATCTATGCCGCTAGAGTAAGTAACTGGTTTAGTGTAGCAACGTGATTGTGAAGAGATTTCTGTAAAGGTGTTTCCACTGTGCAGTAGATAAGCTTGTTTATTGTACAACATCATAATGATATTTAAATTCTGCATTATAATTGTACCAAGAAAAGGAACAAACCAGGCATTCAGCAGGTGGGTATGTCACTAACTGATCTGTGCTGCCTTCCTGATCTTTGCGCGCATGCTTATTGAAGCCTACATGCCATAACTGTTCACACGTGTGTAAAACAGATTGGGCAGTTCATGACTTGTGTGATGATGATGTTATTACTGAGCCGATGTGACACACACTACCTGTGTTTTAAAGAAGGAAAAAAAACAAAAACTAACCGTTCCAGTTTATGGCACTGCCCGATCTGAATTGCGCATACCTATTCACAACTGAACGTACTGTATTTTCATTTCAGTTCCACTTTAGTTGACCATAGTGAGAATTTTATGGAATTACTTTGTTATTCCGCCGAGATCATTGCAGGTTCTATCTTCAGGTTTGGATTAACTCTTTTAGGGCTTATGTGGACTTTTGTCGACAGCAGGGGTCGAGGTTGGATGTTGACTTTAGTTGACATCCAGGGGCAGAGGGTAATAAACAGCTGTAGACGTCGACAAAACTCACCATCACGTTATGGGGAGACCCTCTTTGCTAGGAGGACTGTTAGACTCATTGACCTGACATTGAATCCCTGTGTGTGTGTGTGTGTGTGTGTGTGTGTGTGTGTGTGTTTGAGGAGCGTAGAGTAAACAACATCTAGAATGGCGTTGACGTCAGGCAAAACAGCAAAGCGAATGTGCGAAGCAAAATTCTCTGCAGGCATTATTAATGTTTTTTGCTTTTCGCATATTATTGCTTAATCAGACTGACTTATCAAACTCCGATTTTGATGCAAGTGATCTGGAAGTCAAAAACAAAAGGCAGGTAGCTGTTTCCTTTCCAGAAAGTGCCTTTCAGAATATAAATGGTTAGACAAACAGGTATGTAGGAAGTATGTAAGCAGTGTGACTGCCGATCTTAGAAGGCTAATGTTTAATGTTAAATGCATTTAGCGTTTGCTTTGTTTACTTTTTAGGAAGCTGAGTTTTTGGGGAAAAATATTCAGACCTGGGAGAAAATGAAAAAATTAATTAGCCCTGAAAGAGTTAAGCATGTTATTTTTCTGACTTTCATTACACAATGAATCAAGTTTCCATATATGAAAGGATAAAAAAATTAAAATAGGGATAATATAATATGCATCTGTAGTCTTTATATTTCCAGTCACATAAAAAATTACATGTCCCCTTTCCATGTTGAACTATTTTTTCCATTTCCCTCTATGGACAAATTGTGTTTGTTTAAAAATAGCTTTAGATATTAATTATTATTAACTAGCCATGTGCGCCAAACTACGTTGAGCGTGTTAAAGTTGTCTGTGAAGAGCTCCCTGTTTAAACGCTGTTGCCAGTTGTGAACTGGGCCCTTCGTCACACAGCATTATGATATATTTATAAGGGAAACAAAATTACAAAAGAAAACCCTTGGACATTGATTCTATAGGAACAGCCTACTCGGAATCACTGTACGAATAGTAATTATGTGGTGGTGTAGGAACATTTCTGCTTCTGTCCGTTCACAGTCAATCTTGTTTTCACGACGCTATCGTTTCCTCTCACGATGTCTTCTCAACCTTTCTCCAATCTCGCAGGTTGCTTTGTGGCAATCCAAAGAGTAAGGCAATATACACGGAGCAATGGTTATAAAAGGGGGACACATAGGTATCCAGGCTCTTTAAAGCATAAATAGGGATCACTTCACTGACATGTGAGCAAGCCACGGTACAACTGTGAGACGCACAGCACTCGCCGGCTACAACGTAACAATAATAATTTCCAGAACGTGCTGTTACGTTGTCATTCATTTTACCCACTGTCTTTCTTTCATTCATATGTTACGTAGGCACGTACCTTTTATCTTTGGCAATCTCATTCTCTAACCAGGCCTCAGGAGCTAACCAGCGTAACACTGTCCACCACCCCTTTCGTTATTCCGGCACATTGTTGACATCCGTGAGTAACAACAACGTACTAAACTGGAAGGTGGTCTACGCATGCGTGAAATTCGCGGACAAACAAAGATCAAGATCTAAATGAAGATTTCTTTAGTTAATTTAAAGCACAAAAATTTGTTTAGTTTGAATGTCTGTGTTTTGAGGTGTGACTGGAGTACTACAGTATTCAGTAGTATAAGCCTGGAGGAGATTCTTAATGCAATGCCTATGTTTTAGCTGTCTCTCTACTGCCATCTAGTGCTTCTTCTTCTAATTCATTTGCGGACAAATAAAGATCAAGATCCAAATGAAGATTATATATAGAGATAAAATTGCCATTTGTCTTAAGGCATCAAGTTTACAAAACCTAAAAGCCCACCAGATTTATAGAAATAAATGGTCCTTTTTCAAGAAAGGAAAACAACGCAACATTTGGTTTGCATGGCATTGCAGTGACCGTCTTCTATGCCAGTGTTAACTGTAACTTGTCACTTATTTAATTTCTTTAATCCATTCTCAATTCCAGTTGATGCAATCAGGTCACAGGCTGAAGGATTCAAGAATAAAGAGATGCCTGCTATTAATCTTCAAAAAAAAAAAACCTTAACTTTACATCCACAGACTTGAAGTTTTGAGGTGAACTCATCATTTAAATCAATCATTGGTCAATTCTAAATATTTTTTTTTGTTGTGTAATATGTTTAATCTAATGTTTTACAGTAAGTGCTTGCTGCTGCATTATGTTAAACTTAGAACAAATAATGTTCTTTCTGATGTGTTTAGTGGTGTCTCTGTAAAACCTGCTAAGAAACCAGCAGCCAGTTTACAAAAAATGGGTTTGCTGAACTTTTTTGAAATGCTTGACATTTGTAGCTTGCCAGTTCTCTTTTGGCAAATCAATGTTCAAAAGCTTTATAGGACTTTGAAATCAATCCTACAGTAGACAGGTAACCAGTGCAATGAGATTGAGACAGTTTTCGGGGCAGTAATGAAGCAAAAAAACAGGCAGATATCTCCTGATTACTTGGCAAAAGTACACTAGATCCAGACCAGAGATTTAGATGGCAAATTCTGGAGGTGCTAGGCAAGAGGGCCCCACATTACTACAACATGGCGCACGTCTGTCTTTCTTTAACTGCTCCCTCAAAACACGGGTGGACTCTTCCATGTTACTGTAACCATTAAAAAGATAAACACATTATGTAAACTATGTTCATGCACTTAGTTCAAACATTAATAAAGTGTACCCTTATCTCTTGTTCAGCCTCCTTTCGTGCTACACCTGTAGAGCAAGCATCATCAAAATAAAGGTCTGCTTAGTGTAAAGTCGAACTAATAATATTTTTTAAGACACTGTGGTTTGTTGTTGGATTTTGAAAGAACCCTGACTTAATTTTCATTATATGTAGCATCTCCTTTTTTTCTTTCACATTACATACAGTATATAGTGGACATTGTGTTACACTCTCTGAGTATCTAAACTGTTAATGTAACATGCTCAAGTGAAGTTACATGCAGACGTCTTAAAGAAAAAGACATCCAGTTGTGTCCCGGAGTTAGGGAACTGCATAATTTAATACCTTTAACTGAATTTTTCATAAATACTTGCTCAGTCTTCTTCTGAACTATGCAGAAAAAACTGTGCATGTCTAATATCCGTGTCTCTTTTTACACTGTGTATATTTTACTTGACCTCAGCATTTCTTCCTCCTCTGTCTTCACCAGTCTTGCCCTGTCTGTTACCTCACCTTCTTCATTTGTTTCCATTTTGTAAGTGCTCTGTTAAAAATGTCAGCGTCGTACCCTAACCCGATTTCTTTTTCTTCGGTTATATTCTTGTATTAAAGCGCACTTGTTTTGTTATACGTCTGACTTTTGTGAAAGTGTTTATTTGATAACTGGACTTCAGTCTTCACACATTATACACTTCATGTCAAACTTTTATTTACCCTGTACAACTCTAGGCAACTCGCACCGAGATTAACAAGGCATGAGCTGGGATAGCCGAGTTGAGCGCTGTCAATAGTGTTACGAGTGTTTTTTGTAGGCTTCAGGGATTCTAGTGCTAAGGAAGGCAGCATCACACTACTGACAAAGGACCATATAGCGCACACAGAGTGCACTCCAACGCAAACAGAGTTCACCACTTGAACTCGGAGCAACAATGAACAGATCCACACAATATTGCACATTATGCTTAAAGACTTGGTATCATAAAGCTATTTATTTGTGTCGGAAAATTTTAGAACTCTAAATAGCTAATAATCAGCCAGATTTTTCTGTGTTACATGTTTATATGCTGTATTCTTTGTCAATATGTATGCAGTTATCATATTTGTGTATTCTGTGGTTTTAAAAATAAGTGTGCTTCAGTTATCTTGATATAACTCTAATGGTCAGACATCCCTCCTACAGAGAAAGGTAAGGAAGATAAAGTGGGAGCCTTACCAAATTACATAAGTTAATTAAAGGCATTGGCAAAGGCAAGACTGATGATTAACTGACTGGTTAACGTCAATCAATCAATTTTTGTCTTGCATCCATACACAATTTCCTACATTTATTTGGTACCCCTGGGTGGGCAGAAACAGGAATCCCTTATTTTCCTACATTACTGATCTGTTTTTTTTTAGTTTTACAATCAAACATTTTCTCCTGTGCTGCTTTTTAGACTAATGTTTACTCAGTTTAATTTAAGTGTGGAAGGTATTGTTAACATTGGAATTCTGCTTGTTTAAATATAATCTTGCATCTTTTTTTTGTTCCTGCACCTAACCACCTGAAAATGTCCTTAGCTTCCTAAACGTACTCTGTTTTGACTTGAATTTCCACCCATTGTGTTAAATTATGCTTGTCATTCTTCTTTGAATGTGTTTTTTATTGTGTTTGGGATACTCCATATACAAGCTAAAGGGTGATATTTACATCACTTTGCCTATTTTAATTTTGTGCCTTAAGGCCAGAGTGGTATGAACTTTGCCTCTGTCTCACATTGTTACGCTGAGCAATTAGCTAAATCTGTCAGGGTTTCAGTTGTTTGTGGGATGTTTTGTTTTTGTAAAGATGATAATAATATAGTGAAGAAGTAGTATAATAATGTATGGTGATCTTTTAAGCTGTCTTAGGTTAAATTGTCTGAAAAATGAAATCCTGGCCATTCTAAACCTGCACGGAAAATAGGGCATTTAGGTTGTGTGATTAAAGACTTGCTTTTGCCTCTTTGTCATCTCTGTTCCTTTTCTCTTTTCAGATGCTGCCCTGAAATTCTTGGAGAGGATTGCAACAGAGCTAGGACTGCCATTCAAGAAAGTTGAAGTATGTAAAAATAATCAGGCAAAAGTTGCTGCCACGTACTGTATTCTTTTTTTGTCACCGAGGAAGCTCTTGGCTAATGAATGTGTACTAGGGAACACTTATCAAAAACATCTCTGACTTTACACTTTGCTCTTACGTAACAGTTCACTTGATTTATAACAAATGCTAAATCTTCAGACATTTCATATATATATATATATATATATATATATATATATATATATATATATATATAATATGGTATAAGAAGTACATTGTAATGTATTTTCCTTTGACTGTTAGTAGATTAGTGAAATGTAGCACAGTCCTCTTTTCTGTAATGGGTTGAATTAGTATTTTCTATAATTTTAAATTTGAAAACCTACTTGCTTGTTCTGTTAAGGTGTGCCCCAGACGTGTTGTGGCCATTATTACCTGGGAAGGAACTCGCCCTAAATTGAAGTCCATCTTGTTAAACTCCCATACAGATGTTGTGCCTGTGTTCCAGGTAAGGCAGTGTATATTTGAATATAGTGAACAGTGTATGTAATGTTATTTTGAATTTATAAAGATCGATTCTTACGAAGATGTTTTCACCACATGCGTAAGCTATAAGAAGAGGAATCGGGTTTTTGGGTGATTATTTTTACATTTACTTATTTGCATTTACCCTTTTGGCTGGCACCTTTATATAAGGTGACTTACAAGTTACAAGTTTCAATGGTGTTCATTATAGAACACTAGCCGAAGCCTGCCATAGCATACGGTGGTGTAAGAATAGGAACGGAAAACGGTGAGAAAGGAATTCAGTATAACAAAGGCTTAGGAAACCACCCTCGCAGTATAACGAAAATAGCAAGGAGCGAAACCAATGCCAATGGTCGAGAGAGTACCTTCCTGTAGCAGGCTACGGAAAACATAGACATATATAGATAGACGCCGCATTCACTGTGTTGCCCAGTTGACACAATACGTCAGCGCGTCCGCCCTATTGCGAGTGGAAAAAGTGCCATTTAAACTAATACAGGTAGACGTGGAAACTGGGTTTTCTGATGAAAAAACAATAACGTTTTAAACAGTATCGTTTACATACAACAGATTTTGGTGAATCGTTTACATGCAATTATTTATATCCATTTATACACTAAATACAGGCGTATCCCATGGTCTTAGAGTTGGTGGGTGGGGCTCTCTGTCTTGCTTGCCCTTAGTTAGAGTTGGCGGACGGGGCTCTGTGAGTTGGCGATCGTGGCTCTCAATCTTGCGTGCGGTGTAAAGTCAACGTGGCTCAGAGGTGCATGTGGACTTTTGCACAGATGAAAGCGACTGAGGCTGTGTTTGAGTTGTTGCGTGCCTCGAGAGAGACGCTGGACTCGGGAGGACGGTTACAGTTGGCGTGCGTGGCTCTGTCGTGCGTATCCCATGACGCGGTAGGAGGGTTAGAGTTGGCGTGCAGGGCTCTGTCTTGCTTGCGCTCACTGTCTTGCGTGCCCTCAGTGTCTTGCGTGCCCTTAGTGAATTATATATATATATATATATATATATATATATATATACACTCACCTAAAGGATTATTAGGAACACCATACTAATACGGTGTTTGACCCCCTTTCGCCTTCAGAACTGCCTTAATTCTACGTGGCATTGATTCAACAAGGTGCTGAAAGCATTTTTTAGAAATGTTGGCCCATATTGATAGGATAGCATCTTGCAGTTGATGGAGATTTGTGGGATGCACATCCAGGGCACGAAGCTCCCGTTCCACCACATCCCAAAGATGCTCTATTGGGTTGAGATCTGGTGACTGTGGGGGCCATTTTAGTACAGTGAACTCATTGTCATGTTCAAGAAACCAATTTGAAATGATTCGAACTTTGTGACATGGTGCATTATCCTGCTGGAAGTAGCCATCAGAGGATGGGTACATGGTGGTCATGAAGGGATGGACATGGTCAGAAACAATGCTCAGGTAGCCCGTGGCATTTAAACGATGCCCAATTGGCACTAAGGGGCCTAAAGTGTGCCAAGAAAACATCCCCCACACCATTACACCACCACCACCAGCCTGCACAGTGGTAACAAGGCATGATGGATCCATGTTCTCATTCTGTTTACGCCAAATTCTGACTCTACCATTTGAATGTCTCAACAGAAATCGAGACTCATCAGACCAGGCAACATTTTTCCAGTCTTCAACTGTCCAATTTTGGTGAGCTCGTGCAAATTGTAGCCTCTTTTTCCTATTTGTAGTGGAGATGAATGGTACCCGGTGGGGTCTTCTGCTGTTGTAGCCCATCCGCCTCAAGGTTGTGCGTGTTGTGGCTTCACAAATGCTTTGCTGCATACCTCGGTTGTAACGAGTGGTTATTTCAGTCAAAGTTGCTCTTCTATCAGCTTGAATCAGTCGGCCCATTCTCCTCTGACCTCTAGCATCAACAAGGCATTTTCACCCACAGGACTGCCGCATACTGGATGTTTTTCCCTTTTCACACCATTCTTTGTAAACCCTAGAAATGGTTGTGCGTGAAAATCCCAGTAACTGAGCAGATTGTGAAATACTCAGACCGGCCCGTCTGGCACCACAAACCATGCCACGCTCAAAATTGCTTAAATCACCTTTCTTTCCCATTCTGACATTCAGTTTGGAGTTCAGGAGATTGTCTTGACCAGGACCACACCCCTAAATGCATTGAAGCAACTGCCATGTGATTGGTTGATTAGATAATTGCATTAATGAGAAATTGAACAGGTGTTCCTAATAATCCTTTAGGTGAGTGTAGATTAGACCACTCTAGACGAGAACAGGCCATTCAGCCCAACGAAGCTCGCCAGTCCTATCCACTTATTTCTGCCAAAAAAACATCAAGTTCTGAAAGTCCCTAAAGTCCTCCTGTCTACCACACTACTTGGTAGCTTATTCTAATTATCTATCGTTCTTTGTGTAAAGAAAAACTTCCTAATGTTTGTGCAAAATTTACCCTTAAACGACATATAACATTTATGATACAATTGGTTATATTATTTTTGGTTTTCCAAATGGAGCACAGGCAGATCAAGTGAGCTGCTCGTGGTCACTCAGTGTCAGTAGCGGGATTTGAACCCATAACTTACAAAACCTTACCCACTACACTACTGCCTGTCCTTTTTATATTGTTTCTGTAGTAGTGAAACACATTAAAAAAAAAAACTGGAAGAAAATAGTCAAATCTTTTTTTTTGTTTTTATGTAGATGGAGTTTTGATGTGGTCTAAAATTTGATATCAAGTTAAGTTTAGATTCTGATTCTGCAATGTTTAAAATTTTGAGAAATGTTGTATAGACACTTAACCAAAATTATGTCTGTGTCAGTTAGTGGAAAATCAACAGTGAAATTATGCATGATCCTTTTGAAATTTTATTGTGTGGTGCTCCTGGATGACTAAAACTCCAGAAAAGATATAAAAACAAGCAGTTTCCGACATATCCACTTTGAACACCAAGACCTGAAAAATGTTAACTTCCAAAAATAAAAATCACCTACCTTTCTCAAACAAGCTTTATAATTTTTTTATTTTGTTACAGGCTCCATGCCAATTATTTTTGTTCTAGTACTTATCTTAATAACCTTCAAAAACAGTTTGACCAATGTCCAACTATAACTGCATGGGATTTGTTTAATTTAACCAAGGTTTTAGCAGTGTGCTCCATTTAGTCCTGGGTACAGGCCTACTGTATTGATTTGCAAAATGTTTGCATGAGCAGTTTCTGAGAGGCATACTGTATAATTCGTTTAAATATACTGTACATGCATGCACATACACAGTCAAATAAATTCATAATGGAAGATAGCTGTCAGTTTATCCCTGCTAAAGCAAATGTTGCATGGAAAGAGAAAGAAAAGGAACACAAACACGCGCACACACACACACCCAGATCTGTAAAGGGGATGTAGACCGATTAATTAAGGCATCTCTGTACCAATCTATCTGTCTATGCAGCCTTTTTACTTCATTTGACCCAATGTGTTTAGTTTCAAATTAAATATTATTTACTTCATTCACTTTATTAAATTTCCTGTTAATTTTATTCTACATATATTTGTCTACATATTAATTATTATAAAAGTTAATATGCTGGATTGTGTATTATTACACAGTACAGTTGGTTGTATTGTAAAATCCTCTGTTTAGTGATACTACAGGAAACTGCTGATGTGAAATTTACATGGAACATTTCATACAGATTTTTTGATATCTGTTGGCAAACCAATTAGTTTTGATCCTTGAAGATTGTGACAGGTTTTGCTTAATCATCTGCAGAATCTGAAACTTAGTTCCAGCGTGTTTTTACAATTCTTATAAATGATCACTCCTCACTTCAGTTTTCACCAGTCTCCTTTGCTTGGTTAAGAGATTGCTGGAGGTTTAAGCCTGTGGTCACTTTTATATTAGATGGAGGGGTGGTGATATAATGTGTGAGTAACCACTGTAAAAAGGAACAGACTTGACACACGTTTGGGGCAGCCACCCGTATAATATTCCTGGCTGCAAATGGTTTTTTAAATGGTACAGATCTGTTGATAATACTGAGTCCAAAACAGAACTGACGAGGGTTGGAAAAGATGACGGCTTTAAGGGATCAGACCAGAAGTGATGTCCTTCTGACGTCTGGGTGCTGGAACCGGAAGTGACGTTCTTCTGGGTGCCGGAATCGGTATCATCAGCACTGAATCAGATAGGTTTTCCAGCGGCTGGCCTGTAGAGATAACAAGAGAAGGTTTAGTGCACCCTGCCACCCCCTGGCCTAGCGTGGAATTACCTTTGCTTGGTCCATACAACGTTCCCCCCTACTCGCACGTGTGTGACACCAAGTACATATGTTGAGTGGAAGAGTGCAAAGTACCGCTGAAACAATAGTGCTGGTACTTTTGAGAGAGGGTGACATGTTATAATTGTCCTGTAAGTTCATGACTGTAGCTGCAACAGCTACTTTTAGCTATTAGTGAAATTTCTCAGGCATAATCTACATGCCATTTGGTGTCAATGGGTGTAATCTGAATTGATCCTGACCTTCCAGTATGGCATTAAAGGGTTGGATTATTTTGGCATGGGAGATATCAACATCTTAAAATCCTGTTGCAGCTACGGTTGAATAATACTGCCTACTGCTAAATGCAGTAACATACAAAATATAAATTAAATGTGATCTTACAATTGCTATAGGCTTTCCTAGTAGTATGGGAAAAATTAATCCGTAGCGTGCACTTGTTTACTTTAAGGAAGATAAAATAGTACCTTTTTGGTTTTTGATGACATTTACATGTTAGGAGGGGATGAACTCCTCACAACACTGCATTACGTTTTTTTCTTGCATATGCCAGGACGTGCACTCGGGTAGATCCTCCCATTAGTTACAAAGACTCGGGTATGCTTCAGGTACTGTTCTAGTTAAGTTTACCTTTGGTTGTCATTACTTTTTATGTACTTTCCATAGATTTCATGGCCTTTTCAGATGCTCCAGGTGAATAATATTTACTTTGACGGCAACACTCATTTCCATTTAATGTAGCTTAACAAATGCAATTATTTTTATTGCGTTTACATGAGGACATACTTTCCTTGTACTCTGCCCCCTTTAAATTGAACAGAGTGTGTAACTACAAGTTCCTAAATGAGAGAGGTTGAGATGTTACTTGGCGTGCTATTATTAATGGGCAGTGAGACGACAGGTTGAACAAACTGAGGAGAAACTGAAACAAAATAAGACGACCTGAAAATTAGTTAGACTTGGTATTGATTTTGTTAAACTGTTAACTGCAGCAGCGCTTAGACCTGAGGATCCTATCCTCTTAGCACTGTATCACATAGTCTGGTGTTGATCTGCTGCTAATTTGATACTATCTCGAGTACACTATTAGATCTGTATGCTGTCTTGTGGACAACAACAACAACAAAAGTTATTTCGATGCAACATTTTCATACAAGGCATCAAACTGAAAGTGCTATACAAAAGGTTGAAGAAAAAAATGCAAGAAAAAAAATAATTATAAATGATTTACCAAAAAAAAGTGAATTTGTATAATGTATGCTTAAATAATACAGATATACAAGTAACAGATATTGTTGAGTGTATAATTTTGGATTTGTTTTTAAGTCTCTTATGGCTGTAGCGCTAAGTATGATGCTATGGTTAAATGGCCAGGGAGACAGAAAAAAAATTATTCCAGCTGATTAGATGTTGGAGAGAGTTTAAAAAGAAGAAATCTGCAGGGGTTCCAAGGCTATAAGTTCCCACTTGGCATTCTATCCAACATAAATGTGCCTAAGAAGTTCCTTTTGTTTTGCGCTTTGTCCTAGATGATTCAATGCAGTAGGTCTCATTGACAGTTGGAGCACCCACATTCATTCCAGCACCACAGGTGGCTGTGCAGTACTTTCATCAGATGGCATTGGACAGAAAACTGGAAAAAATTGGGGGGGAGTAGCAATTTAATATTTTTTTTTCAAATTTATGAAGTTTTTGATATTTCAGTACATATATGATCAAAAAAAATTACATTAAATCCCATACTGCTGAACACAGTAAATATTTGATCATCAGTGTCTCCTCAGTTTTTCCTGTTTATTATCATAATATTCTCAGTCTTGTTTAAACTAATTCAGTGTTGTGTGGAGCTGGAGTCCATTTTGTTGATTTTTGTTTTCCTTCCACACCCCCAAAGATATGTGTGTTAGATTAACTGGCAGGGGCGGTCCTAGCCAGTTTGGTGCCATGGGCGAACACCCCCTCTGCTCCCCCACCCCCAATAAACACTGAACAAAATCAGTGCAATAAAACAGAGACAAAATCAAATTTTACATTTATACAGCACCAACATATTTCGTTATAGTGTAAAGAATTTTCACTTTAGTACCATCTCCAGTCATCAGTTCACCAGGTCACTAACAACTACATAAACCTTTTCTCTTAGAGCTGCAGTCAGTTTATTATTTCGGGTTAACTTTCCCCTCCTACCACTCTCCACTACGCAAGTCATTTGCATTAGTAAGTTAGCACGCCAACATATACAGTATATCCATACAAAAAAACTCTTACTAACTCAAATCATTTTATCAACATTTTCAAAATCTCATTGACGATATTTTCCCATTTTAAAGCCTATAATGTGCACTCCAATTATGCCGAATTTACTAACCTGTGATAAAGAATAGAGAGAGCACAGGCATTGAGCTGGAGTCAGCTTCACACAGGAGAATCCCCCGCAGCCCCGCCCCTCTACTCCCTGTGCGGCAAGAAGCCAGAAGCAGGTGCACCTCGCAAATGGAGGGCGCCCTTACTCCCCGCAAATGGGCAATAGAAAACTGATCGGTGCCCATTCAATCCCAAAAATGGGCATGCGTAAAAAAAAAAAAAATAAAAAAATATATAAATATTTTTTTTTGCCGAAGCCCAAGATGCCGCCCATATCAAAAACCGCCACTGTTAACTGGCAATACCAAACTGGCCCCTGTGAGAGTATACATGCGGGAATGTGCATGAGGATGGCAAGAAGAGGTGATGGCTTGGTGCCGTGTCTAGTGCTTTTTTCCTGCCTCGTGCAGTGTACATGTTAAAATGTTGATGTCCACTAATCCAAGTTCACTTGTAAAAGAGGCTGGTGAGGTGTGCGTCCGATTGGGTAAGTGGATCAGCCCTGTCCCTGGCCACAAATATGCTTGACGTCGAGCTTTTTTGGTTGCTCACGGAGTGATATCTGACCTGAAACAGCACGGTGCAGGTGCTACCCATGTTTAAGCAGCTAAAGAACAGATGACATAGAGTGGATTTGCTCGATTCCTTCTACCTAACTCAGACTTCCACCAAAGCAGACAAGGTACAGTATGTTATTGCTGTTGTTTAATTTTATGTTACCTACTGTAGCCTATATTACACTGTAACCAATAAAACTAGGCAGTAATCAGTGACTGAAGATTAAATTGGTTGGTTAGACTTAATTATAATTCATAAATAATGCATTCAGTGTGCAATTTAAAACCTCTAAATAAATAGCCCTGTCAGGCACATCATTTGCTATTTTAAAGCCTAATTTAGGCACATTTTCAATCTAATTAATGACTTCTCCCCTCTTGGTAACAGCTGCAGAGTTGACCGTGTGTATCACGCACAGTGCTGATTGTGCACAAAAGCTAACCATGATTTTAATGTTACTGTTTATTAATATTTAATTGTGTAATTGTTATTGCTTTTTGGTATGTTGGCCTGCAACAGCATTTCAAAGCAAATCTGTTGGTTTTCCCTAACTTTGTTTCTGTTACACAAAACTATTCAATAAACTGACAGGAATTAATTAGTATTCTTAGGCAAGCGATTATTAAAACTGTTTTTGCATTATAAATTAATCTCAAAGTTATTTCTGTTTTATAGAAAAATATGAATATGCCTGAAGGGAAAACAAATTTCAATTAATATGCAGTTACTTTTGATAAAAAAAAATTAATTGCATGATTAATTATGATTGTTTAATCAAATAGCAGCCCTATTTTTGTTTTATTACTGAGATATATACATACATACAGTGTATATAAACCTTTAACACTGTATATACTGTATATGCTGCAGGATTCTGCAGCATAATTTACTTTTCCTTGCAGAAAGTCTAATGCACAAACAAGACTGGTGATATATGGCATTGGTTTCCAAGTTCAGTCCCAGGAGACTCCTGTAACTGCAGTTTTTCATCTTGGGCAACTCCCGATTTTAATTGGACTCTAGTACTTCAAATAGGCAAGCTGCTGTTTCTTAGTTTTCATGTTTTGGTGTCAACATGGAAATTACAAAACTCTGTTTCCTACATTTTACACTTTTCCATATCTTGGATGATCTTCATTTATTTACCAGCATCATCATTCCATTGTTCCAGGTGTTCTGGTTATTTAAGCTGTTATTTACTAAAGAGCATGCTAACAGGAATAACACTGAAAAAGCTGCAGTCTTCCAGCATTAAGCGTTTTCCCTTGTGTCTGCTCTGTTTGTTGTTAATTGTCAACAGCAGGGTGCAATTAAGAGAGCAGAAAAGTTGACAATAGGTAGTTACGCATTATGGCAAAAATACAAATTTCAGTTAATTAATACATGTAAATCTCAAACTGCTGCTTTTTTTTGTATCTTCTTTAAGATAAAAGATCAGCTAATTAAGCAATGACATCAGTTACAGGTAAAATGACTGCTCAGTTGTGAAACTGGTTGAGATGAAAACCTGCAGTTACTGGATTTCCCCAGGACTGAACTTGGAGACTTGGAGACCACTGATCTGTGGTACAGGTTGATCAGTTAATATGGCTTCCTAAATGTCTGACCCACAAAAGGCATTTTATGGAGGAACAAAAGACTTTGATTTAAGTGATTTTAGTATTATTTAAACTCTCTTTCTGTTTGGATAGAAAGAAATTGCAAATGGGATTTCATATAACTACGGTATATGGAAATTAATTTATTTGGTCTTTCATTTTAAGATTTGTAACATATAACCAGCAATCCAGAAAGAATATTTTAGCCAATGTTATAAATATTATAATGCTTCTGAAGTTTCTCTAGAATTCCCTGACAGGTTAATAAACACTTATAATCGTGTATTCATTTGTGTTCTCAAATAAAATGTGACAGATCTTCTCCCCATTTTAGACACTGCCTGTCAGAAGGTCTGTGCACATCCTACATTTAACTGTGTATTTCAGGTCTTCTCCCTTAGTATTAATTTCTTAATCGATGCTTTGTAACTACCATACTGATCCTGACTCTTCTGTGTTTTGTTTTTGGTGTTTACTGTTGCTACACTCATCTAGAGCACGGGTAGGCAACGTCATTCCTGGAGGGCCGCAGTGGCTGCAACCCAACTGCTTAATAAGAAGCACTTATTGCTCAAGTAACTCTTCTGCTTCATTTAGTTGTCTCACTCATTAAGATTTTGAACACGTATGGCTTATTCAGTCTTAAACAGCTGTATTCTCAGTTTTTAATTGTTCCTTTTTAGCAATAAAATGCAAATGTCAAAAGAAACCAGCATTTTTCCATTTAGCTTGTTTCCATTTACACCTTTGTGTATTTTTTGTGCATTATTTGGTTTAATTAAATATTTGGAAGGAAAGTGAAGAGAAAAAAAGTGAAGGACTGAGAATTTTTAGACGTCAAATCATTTGGATGATATTCTTAAAAAGGAAAAAAAAATCTAGGATATGAGAATGATCTGAGATTGTAGAGTTAAAGCACTAGCAAGGCATTAAATTAAATTATTGGCAAGGATTTTTTTTATTTAAGCAACTGGGTTGGAACAAAAACCTTCAGCCACTGCGGCCCTCTAGGACTAACTTTGCCCACCCCTGATCTAGAGTATCTTATTTAAGAGATGAGAAAAAGTTGTTTCAAAACATCATTTACAGGTATTTTCTTTGACGTTGATAATATAAATATATGAAAGTGATTGGAAATTTCACAGCTTTTTCTAATTCAATAGTAAAATGACTATTTCCAAAACTGTTCATTTGAACTGTGTAGCAATGACAGAGGATCCAGTAGGAAGGGAAAATAGTGTCAAGTTGTTGTTCCATAAAGAAATTGCAACTAGATCTCTTAAAATGGCATTAAAGAAAATTTATGGCTTTGTGGTTTAAATTTTTTTTTAAATTTATTTGTTTTGTTTATGTAGGAACACTGGAAATATGATGCATTTGCTGCCTATAAAGATGGAGAGGGGAATATTTATGGAAGGGGTTCCCAGGACATGAAGTGTGTTACCATCCAGTGAGTTTAATGATTAGGCATTTTATAGTATTTTTTTTTTTTTTTTTTTTGTGCTATGTAGTTTTTTTGGTAACCACTACTTTGAAATACAGATTCTGCTTTTTAATGTTTTATTTGTGACATTGCTGGCTGCTTTGTTTTAGTGCCATTGTATATTTATTTATTTATGATCTATTTATTTATTTTACTGTTACACCTATTAGAAAAGTACATACACAAAATTCTTAACAGAAATTGTTTATTCAGGTACATTGAAGCAATTAGAAAACTGAAATCTGAGGGGAAGAGATTTGCTCGCACTGTTCACCTCCTGTTTGTTCCAGGTTATATGATCCTTTTATGTTTATTTTATAGTCAACTTTTAAAATGTAGTAGCCAAGTGCTGTCCATTTTTAGGGTATATGTGTGTGTATTTGATTCCCTCTGCCTGTGTCCTGAGATTCTGCAGTGTTCTCTATTCTCCAAGCTCTTCCATGGACTCTCGGTGTTACACTGATCTTTTGCCTTTCTTGTTGTAATGTGTAGCCCATTGAGACCAGGCTGGTAATATTTAGTGTACATGGGGTGGGGTGTTTCAAGCCACTGCAAATTTCCCCATTTTAAGGGTTATACCCAACTGTTGATTTAAACCTCCAAGACCCATTTATTAGGAGTTTGGGGGTATTGAGAAGTGCTTATGAGCAGTCCCTGAAAGTAGATTGAAAGCCAAAAAGAAGTGTTTAGAAAGGTTTCCATTGCAAAAGAAAGCACACAGCAAAGAAAGCAGACAGAGGGAGACAAATGTCTAAAGTAAAAGAGAAAATGACAAACCTTATTGTCTTGGGGATTTCCTAAACAGAATCCAATACACTCTCTTTGATCTCCCATATGGTTTTTCTTCAATCCACTAACCTTGTGTCTCCTGCCATTTGAGCACATGGTTTGTCTAGCCTTCTAGATTTACTCTCATTTGGACATTGAACAGGAATATGTTTTGAGTACTGTAGAACCTTCAAATTACTAACATTGTGATGCAACACCTCTGAAAATCCTGGGGACCTGCTCATAGGGCCTCCTCCACTAACACTAACCTCGGGTGATTGTCCTGAGCCCCAGCTACTCTTAAGAGGGCAAGGTAAATGCCATGGAGTGTTTGTCTCCCTGTACAGATGGGGCTGTACCAGAAACCTTACTTATGCCACTTATATGTCAATATCTTTATACCCCTACATAACTACTTTTCAGACTCTCTTTTTGACTTTTGTTCTTAATGCCCCTTGGCAGTATTTCAGCCATCTTGGACTGTTATGTTGATGCTCCTGTGTTTCCCTATTGGGGCACCTATCAGAGGGTTTTGTAAATAATAAATGTATTGGTGAACCGGAGATGTAGCAAAGATCTTTACAATTTAATTTTTTGTCTTCTTATGGCTGTATTTCAGATGAAGAAGTGGGTGGTCACAAAGGTATGGAAACCTTTATCCAGCACCCTGAGTTTAAGGCCCTGAATGTTGGATTTTCCCTTGATGAAGGTAGGAAGTTACAGCATTATATACAATATGCATGAAAATGACTTAAAGAGAGACCTGTTCATTTATTTCCTGTGTGTTTTGGAATCTTACCCTTTAAAATCCTATTTCTGTAAATGAGGAGTGTTACGTGATTGCTCATTTTCTGATCTTAAGACCCTTGTACTATTTTACTTGTCTGTATGTGTTCTTATAGTGTTGTGTCAGTTTTTAGTTAAAAGCTATTGGTCTTCTAAAATTGTAAATCATATAAGTTTCAATTTAAGTAGAATAGGGGGCTTTGCCCCCTGCTCACTTCGCTTGCCAACCCCCGTGCCGGTGCTATGTGCTAGCCACTTCACAGCTATGCCGTTCGCGTATGGGGAAGCAGATGTACAATTTAAACAGATTGTTATTTTAATGGGAATTGTTACATATGCATAATAGAACTAACTATTTTACATCACAGTGAGTAATTAACCATAGTAAAAATGTAATAAATTGAAGGAAAATTGTTTCATGTTGCGTTAGAGGTATTCGTTGCGTTATACGTTTTCATTCTGTTTGGCTTTGAAATTAACATGTAAATACTTTTTAAACTTACACTTTTACTGTAAAACTTCAGTAAAAACAATATTTGGGATCAACTTTTCGTCAGTATCGCTTTGAATTTTGATTCCGTGTTTGGACTTTCATCGTGACAATGCAACATATAACAGCCCGTGAGTGAATATAATTTCTTTTTCTCTAATAAATAAACCAACTTTTCTATTGTTTGTCCCTGTTATTTGTTAATTGTCAGCAAAAGCTATTCTAACAGGAAACTGTAAACATTTTAATTCCAATGGCATATGAAGATCTTTTTTGGTGTTTAATGTTATCCGCGGAAGATTTATTACATTACCTTTCTTGTCGTCTGGTAATATTTTACATGTCAGAATTGTTCGACCAATTTTGAATACAACTAATCTTGTCCTATTGCATAGCCCATCACTCAGACATAAATTACGCAACAACATTACGATACATCTTTCTTTCAACAGTAATTCGGCTGGTGGAAGACCGGACATTGTTAACGGTTGTAGATATTCTACGGGATATTGTAAGTTGATGTTTTCATCTTCCGCACAATCACTACCAACTGTTTCAACATAGTCTACTGATACGCATTTAAACAATTTGCCGTCTAACCGATCGATTTTCACATTAATTTGTTTGACTTCATCATTTCTTGGTGCCTGGATTGCCAGTGTGCTCATTTCCTCTTTTGATAACCCTTCGGGATGAAATTCTTTATTAAGATTTGGACATAATGAGTCTTCTTTTATTGGGCACTTAAAGTGAGGAAAATGTAAAAATTTATAAGAGCTGAGAGTGCAGGAACTGTGTCTGACAAAAGCATTCACAACAAATGAGAGGTGAAAGGACCGTGGGTGTGGGCTGTTAACCTGAAATGGTTGAGAGGATGGCGGGACTTGGAAAAAAATCTCTTGGCAATACAGTAATCCCTCCTCGATCGCGGGGGTTGCGTTCCAGACCCCACCGAGATAGGTGAAAATCCGCGAAGTAGAAACCATATGTTTGTATGGTTATTTTTATATATTTTAAGCCCTTATAAACTCTCCCGCACTGTTTATAAACATTCCCCGCAGAGTTATACAGCATAATCCCTTTGTATTCTCTTAGATATTAGGTAAGATTCATTGAAATTATGTATATAAACACACTGTTTATATACAGTAAAACCTAAATATTATTTTAAAGA
>JANRMT010062839.1:7798001-7856921 GCA_026402145.1 Polypterus bichir lapradei | reverse complement strand
TAAACACACTGTTTATATACAGTAAAACCTAAATATTATTTTAAAGATATTGAGTGTCTCTGATATCACATATGTTACAGCCATTACGATAGACAGGCCACCAGCAATAAATACGTACAATGCAAGAAAAATAGTATACAATAAATGTGTGTACAGTGACACTAAACGTACGTACATGTACTAAGCACTGTAAGAAGAAAATTAATTATGGTTACTCACCAACAATGACACGATGACTTGCCCGATAACAATGAGTTTAATTTTACTGCACAACAAAGGAGAGCGTTACAGCCCTTGCAAAGGAGCCACTTCAGGCGATTGTGTAGCACTGCCGTTGTTCTTCTTCTGGTAGTCTTCAATCCAAATCCCTAAAGCAGATTCCATCCAGACTACTGCCTTATTACATCCACTTACAACTCGTTTTGCACCCTGGTTAAAAGGACACTGCAGCCGTAGATCTTATATTCCTTTCCTGCTTTTTAAATAAAAAGAATCGTAGCCTTCAACAAATCCAAAACGTTTACCTTTTCGGCAATCGTTAACATCTTCTTCTTGCGCTTGGGCACGGCCCCTGAAGCAGTAGCAGATTGTTTTGGAGCCATAATGAAGGGCTTGACTATGCACAAAGATAAACACTAAAGAGCACAACTCTTTACACAGCGAAACACGTTGATGCTGAATGAGTGAGACGAGACTTCCTGGTTAACACTGCATTCAGCACGCAGGAACTCAACTGCGTGCTCTGATTGGTTAGCTTCTCAGCCATCCGCCAATAGCGTCCCTTGTATGAAATCAACTGGGCAAACCAACTGAGGAAGCATGTACAGGAAGTAAAAAGACACATTGTCCGCAGAACCCGCGAAGCAGCGAAAAATCCGCGTTATATATTTAGTTATGCTGTCATATAAAATCCGCGATAGAGTGAAGCTGTGAAAGTCGAAGCGCGATATAGCGAGGGATTACTGTAGTCTCGTCTCGTCTCAAAATGATCTTTTATAAATGAGAGAGAATTTGTGGAATTCTGGAGTGTTGTATGATTTATATAATTGAAAACCTTTAGTGTTTCTGGGTTGATTGAGAATTCTTGAATAACAGCCTACGCAATCTTGCCCTCTGATGTTTTGTTTTTTTCTCTTTAGGTTTGGCAAATCCTGAAGATAAGTTTACAGTGTTCTATGGAGAAAGAAACCCATGGTGTGAGTAAGATGGTTGCAGTCTGCTGTAAGCAGACCATTTTTTTTTTTCGTTTGGGCAGAAAATATTTATTTGGTAGCTCGACTGTTTAAGTTCAGTTTATTTTTGGAATGCAGAAGAGGGTGGGTGGTAAGCTATAAACTCTGTAAAAGTATCCAAGTTCTTATATATTTCATTATTTTAATATAAACTGTCATAGTGTGATATGAGAAAAGCTATTTTTTTTTTGAATTACCCACCCTCTCCACCTCGCAGTCTGGCTATATATAGCCAACACTGTATCTTTGGGTTGTAATTTTATATGTAGCCTTATTCCTGTCAGTTTGATATTTGATGGACTTCCTCCTCTGAGGTTGTTTGCTGAATATTAAGCAGATGTTTGGGAATGCTGGTCCTGCTATGTGGAGTTCGCTGCACTGGGCCAAAGCTTGATCCTGGTATTTATTGCAGAGCTTCCAGGAGTGGTTCTAAATAAAGATGTCCTCACCCTCCATTAATTAAGGTAAAGGTAGCTAGCAAGGTAGTCAGATAGGGAAATCAATACCAGTGCTGGCCAGTTACAGATCACTTTAGGTGACTCCCACTGCTGACCAATCATATTACACTTTAAAATGGAATTAGCCAGTCATAGATCACTTTGAATAGCTTATGCAAATGAGGTGTTGCCTTTAGTGAATATTTAAGATGCATTTCTTCCTCATGTGGAGCCAAACAATCACAGATTGCAGCCATGTAAGTAAACAAATCATTTAAGTGCACTACACCCTTAAGTGTGATTTGTTGTAAAAAGTGTAGCTTTAAGTCTCATATTGACTTTCTTGAAAAAAAGATTACATACAAGATCTTGACATTCTTGTTTGACCCTGACACTTGTTTGTATTCATGAAAGCAAAATAGCCTGAGTATCCTCAGCGATGTGAAAGACTCATTGCCAGTTATCGCAAACGCTTGATTGCAGTTGTTGCCTGCTAAGGGTGGCAAAACCAGTTATTAGATTTACGGGGGCAATTATTTTTGCACAGAAGGCCATGTAGGTTTGGATAGTGTTTTCCTTAATAAATAAAATCATCACTTAAGAACTGCATTTTGTGTTTACTTGGGTTATCTTTGTCTAATTTTTAAATTTGTTTGATGATTTGAAACATTTAAGTCTGATAACCATGCAAAAAAACAAGAAATCAGGAAGGGGGCAAAGACTTTTTCACAGCACTGTATCTGGAGAAGTCAATTGTTGCAATATACATTATAAACAATTACACATAGGTACATGTATATAATTTAGTGTTCATTTAGAAGCTGACGAAGACTATAAAATCACTGCTACCTTATATTGGGAATGTTTATTGTAGCTTAAAAAGACAATGAAATGGGAGGGAGCTCTTAATGAGTTGGTCAGGAAGACAAAGCAGTTCTGGGGGGAGTTGTTAAATACAATTCACACTGTCTAGATTTATTAGTTAGGGTAAAATAACACGCTGCAAGGTCACCTTACATTAACAAAGAAAATACACAAGCAGTTTTAACATAAATTTTGAAGAAAGGGAAGTGGCCTCACATTCAAATTAAATTTGCTGATCTCAATATAAAGCATGAGAACTCGCTCAGTACAGAAGCTCCTTTAAAAACATAATTTTGTCCTAGGGGCTCACTTTTCTGTTTCTGATTTGTCATGGTAAATTTGTTGGAATTTGAGTGTGCATTTCACAATTTAGCTGAAAGAATTTTAATTTAGTTTCTTAATAGCTTTTATGAATTTTAAAAACTTGCACGTGATCCGTATCTGAAGGGCTTTGTGCTGGACTGAGGAGATTCGCTTTCCTCGGCCTTTATGCTCATGCTGCTTCCACCTCCACTTGTTCTGTACACATAATATTCAAAATGAAATCTCATTTATGCTTTGAAATATTTGAATATAACTTGTTTTTATTATACAGTTACATATTTTGGTATCCTTTTTAATTCTGTTTTCAAGCTGCACAGTTGTGTAACAGGCAGTTCTTAAGGGATCTTGGACCCTTGTTCAGTTCTTGGCTTGTGATGGTATTAAGTGAGAAACATTTGCATTATCTGTGTTCACTTAACTTGGATTTCCGGTATGTTTAATTTAGAAATCTTGTCTGCATTCATGTTAATACTGTGTGACAGTAGAGGGCGCTGTCGCTCCTCCACACCTGCAGACAACACATCCAGACACCAGGTAAAAGTATCAGAAATAATTTTAATTTCTTCTTTAATGTGCACAAAGCACCTCCACCTCCACAATACACAATAATAATCAATAATAATAATAATAATCAATCCAATAAATCCTCCTCTCCACCCAGCAGCTCCGTCACACTTCCTCCCAACTCTGGCTCAGCTTACTGGGTTTCCCACAGTCCTTTAAATAGTCCTTGACCCGGTCAGATGAAGATTTATATTTTTCTTCAGCCCGGAAGAACCTCTGTCCTTCCGTCCCCATGACTTGGGAGTACTTCCGGGTTATAATAGAAACAACAATCTTCGTGCCCCCACGGTATCCAGCAGGGCTGTGAAGCTGAACTGCATTTTCCATGATGCCCTGCGGGAATCCGGGGAACCTCCATGTTGCAGGGAGGACTCCATCTAGCGGCCTGGATGTATTGACCGGGATAAGCTGCCGGCCATCTCTCACAACTGTTAATGCATTCTTGAAGATCATGGTGTAGTTTTCTTTAGGCACGATAGAACATGGTGTTCCAGTACTACCAGATATATCTGCTCTTAAGCTTGCATCTCCTTCTGTTCACAGGGATCACAGTAAAGTGTACTGGAAGCCCTGGACATGGTTCAAGATTTGTTGAGAACACAGCAGCTGAGAAGGTGGTAGGTAGTGCCTAACTTTAATGTAGGTGGAAGATTTTTAATTTTGTTTTTTTTTTTTAAATGATTTACTTACTTCTGAAGTATGTGCATGCTGTTGTCAAATGTCTGACAGGCCCTGGTCACTGTTATCTAGTTGATTTTTGTGTTTTTGGAATCAACTATCCCAATGGGATGGTGGTATTATTACTATGATCAACCCTTTGAGTATCATTCTCAGAGGTGTAAGACAAAGAATAGTCTTAATGTCTTAGTATTAGTCTTAATTATAACACATTCACAACTCTTTCCAAGGCAAACAATTCATGTTTTAAAATCACATAATAATAATGAATAATGAACATTTGAAAAATACTGCCTGAACCAGGGGTGTCTGCTTTGAATGCTGGAGGACACTGTGGCTGCAGGTTTCTCTCCAGATGCTTAGTAAACAATTACTACTGCTAATGGAATAGATTTCTTGCTTTTTATGGTTCATAATCCTTAATTGCTTGTTTTTCCCTAACCAGCAGCTAACCTGAGATATCCTTTGCATGCATGTGTCCATCAAACAGTATCTGTTTCAATAAAATATTTGAAAGTAGAAAAGTGAAAGTCAGAGAGATTCTCTTCTGGTGCAGATGGTGCTAAAAGATTTGGTAGAGTGAAAGCAGGAACAAACGATGGAAATAAATAACGTGCTTCTTTAACAGCTACAAATAGCTTCTAATTAAGGATTTGTTAGAAGAGGGAAATGTTGGCCCAGCAGGAAGTCAGTTTGAGACTCTTAGGTTAGCTGGTCATTTCTTGGTTAGTGTGGCATCTCATTATTGTTTCAGTACTGGTAGAAACAATTACAGTATGTATAATGACTCTTAAAAAGCAAATGAAATGAAATAAAGGCAAAATAAGAATGTTCTGTTGGCCTCAATGAACTATTAATTAGATGGTCATTATGACCCTGAAAGGTCTTGAGTTTGACCCCCTGATCTGAACAAAATGTTGCATTTGGTAGCCGTCACTTCTCTATAGTATTGATCATGTCAAATGGAAAATATAATGCTGTTTAATTAAATATGCAACTGGTCACATTTTGTGTCTTGCTGTAATCATTGGATGATAATTCTCTTTGACAACTACATCCTGCATCATTAGCAGATGTTTATAGTGCAATGAGTAGGGGCGATGAACTAGCTGATATGTTCACACTTGCTTAACCATATTTCCTTGTATGGTTTGATGTTTATGGACAACTGACATCCTATTATTCCTTTCCATAGCAAAGAATTATAAATTCCTTTCTGGAATTCAGGGAAAAGGAGAAAAGCAGGTAAGAGGAATTTAGAACACTGTTCTGTTTTGCCCTTAAAACCCCTAGCAGAGGCAGGTTTGAATGCATTGGGCTTGATGTCCACTGTAAATATGTACAGAAGATGGATTAGTCGACTATGCAAGCAGACGATTAAGGGAGTTAGAACTATGCATGAACTTTATTAAACTGAAGGGCCCAATGTTCATTGGGGGGTGGAGTGTGTGTGTGGCTATAAACCATGAAATGGGAAGAGCAGTTGAGAGCATTCATGCAGTGTGGTCAAGAGGGATAACAGCTGATGTGACCATATAGATTTTACCAACCATGTTTAGACATAGAAAGTTAACAAAAGAAAGTGGGTGTTTCACTCTGGAGAACAGAGTGTAGATAAGGAGAGAGTGCATGCTGGGACAGAAGGTGTGTGGTTTTTAGGTTAAGAATTAAAAGAATGGAAAATCAGACAATCAAATTGTGGTCTTGTGAGAGTGAATAAGAGGAAGTATGGAATGTACATAGAAAACATCTATAGAACAGAAGAGCCAGGCTTATATATTTTTAAGCAAATAAAAAACATGGCTTACCTTCTGTGTTTTGTAGGTTAAATGGTGACGTGTGTCTTACATTGGGTGATGTTACAACAGTCAACATGACCATGATACGAGGAGGTGTGTCCTACAACGTGATCCCTTCTGATATAGATGTTAGTTTTGACATTCGCATCTCTCCAACTGTAAATCTACAGGTATGCTTTCATAGTTTTTGAGGAGGGGCTTATTTCAGCAATCTGTGTAACTTATCATGGAGTAAAGACATGCAGCTGAAATGTTTCTTTTATTATAACTGTCTCCTTTGAGTTTCTTATGCATAAGTAAAGCCAGAAGGTCCCTCCAGTTGCTGATGAATTGTAAGTGATTAAAGATTCCCCCAAAACATTCAGCCTGTAGTTATCTATTTGTGTGTCATCTGGGATGTAAATGTGACTTAATTTCTTTACTTTTTGCATTTGTATAGTTCATGGCTTTGTTTATTTGTGGCTTTCATTGATAAAGTAATAAGTGCTTGAACCTCTCAGAACATTAATATATTAGAAGTAGTGTGGTGGACTGGCAACACTGTTTCTGCAGATCTGCAGGAATTGCACTTCGCTTTTCCTTTCCAGTATTGCCTTTCCTTTTAACACATGTCACTTAAACACAATAACACATTTCCATGTGTCAAATAGAAAAAAATTATGCAATACGCTCATGCATATTTACTTAATTACAGTTAGATCTGATTGGAAAAAATAATGTTGAAAAATGTATTTTTGGGCACTGGACTTGTGAAGTGATCATCAATTTATTTGTGAATTTGTGAAGCGTGCTTCACGCTTCTTTCACACCAAAAGATTTGTGTCAAAACAAATGACCGTAGTTTAAACCTTAGCTCAGCACCTTGAAAGTTTTTTGAGACCTTAAGCCAAGCCATCTCGCCAGATTGGGGCTCACAGAATGCGCTAAAGGTGTCACGGCCTACTGACTTGTGTCTGTTGTACTATGTGATATTGCACCATTTGCTATATTTGTAATATGTGATCATTGTTCCTGTACAACTGGGGCTAGCACAAAATTCTTTTAATTGTATTCTAAAGCATAATGACAATTAATTGGCCTTCCATAAATAGTATGGTTTAGAGGTACAAAAGTATTAAATCTGTAGGCTTCCAGTCCTATGTGCAACGATCAAAACATTTTGAGACTGAAAGGAGATATTCTGCAGTGCTGATTTTTATAGGTGGCCAAAGATTTAACTCCAGGACACAGTTTCTCGCCTGGACCGACAAGAGGGTAGCCCCCTTGGTTTCCAGCGGGGCCATGGGTCATGAGGATAGAAGCTCAACCCAGTGGGGGCGCATGGATATTTTTGGGGCCCTATATGGCAGCACTTCTGCCACACCCGGAAGTGCTGCCGGAAGAAGCTCGCTAGGCACCTGGAGCACTTCAGGGTGCCCTATAAAAGGAGCCACCTTCCTCCATTCGAGGAGCCAGAGTCGGGAGAAGGTGGACGAAGCTTGCCTGAAGGAGTGGAAGTGTAAGGAAGAAGAGAAGAAGCGTGCCGTTTACTGAGGTGCTGTGGGGAGCAGGGAAATAGAGCTCCACAGTTGTAAATAAACCTGTGTGCTGTGTGGCAAACTTATGTCCAGCCTGTCTCTGTCGGGTTTGGGTGGCTGTATGCGCCTCTGGGCATCACAGTAGGTAGCCATATACAATACCTTCTGGAGATTTCATCTCACCTGGTAAACTTGTACCAGGACCAGTTCTCTTATGGCCCAGCCAAGAGATGAGCTACTAAATTCAAGGCACCTTGTAGATAAACCAATGTCTGGCAGGTTTTTGACATGGGTGAAGAAAGAAAATGTTGCCACTATGGAACAAACTGCAATGGACAATTTTAACAACAAAACAACATTTATTTCTATAGCACATTTTCATACAAATAATGTAGCTCAAAGTGCTTTACATGATGAAGAAAGAGAAAAAGGACAAAGTAAGAATTAAAATAAGGCAAAACTCATTAACATAGAATAAAAGTAAGGTCCGATGGCCAGGGAGGACAGAAAAAACAAAAAAAAAAAAACCTCCAGACTGCTGGAGAGAAAAAATAAAATCTGCAGGGGTTCAGAGGCCACGAGGCCACCCAGCCCCCTCTTGGCATTCTACCTAACATAAATGATCCATCCTCATTGTTTTTAGGGTTCTCAATGGAAGGTCTTGATGATGACGGTCATGTGGACTTCTGGCCTTTAATCCATCAATGTAGGAACATCACGGTACTTTGATCAGGTGGTGGTGGTGCAGGTCGCCACCACAGAAAACCGGGAAAAGAACAGAAGAGAGAGTAGGGGCTAGTACGGATTTTGGAGCTACCATGAATAGTAATGATAATTAATTGAATATACAGAGCATCAGGATTAAACTAAAATTAAGTTATGAGAAAGTCATGTTAAAGTAATGTGTTTTTAGCAGTTTTTTTAAAGTGCTTCACTGTATTAGCCTGGTGAATTCCTATTGGCAGGCTATTCCAGATTTTAGGTGCATTACAGCAGAAGGCTGCCTCACCACTTCTTTTAAGATTAGCTCTTGGATTGATGTTCCTGCAGAGATTACTTATGGATCAGTTGAATCCACTTTTCCAGAACAATTAAATATGCACATGGCCTGTGCATGTTTGGATGCCCAGAAAGCTGCCTCTGAAAAAAGCATTTAGTGTTCCAAGAAGACTCTTGAGCGAATTCATTCAGATTTGGCAGAGGTTCTAGAACTGTAGATGAAATCTCCGGAGTCCAAACACAGATAAAACAAGGAAAAGTTGATGATCCCTCAACACCAAAAAGTTAAGGACCATGCCAGTGCTGGTATGGTCATGTGTGCAGTTGTTTTTATGATATTGAGGCTGTAGACCACCTTAATTACATGCCTCAAGAAGCACAGCATGCATGAGCCTCAGTATGACAATGATTTGCTTTGATCTTTGTGACAGTTTGTTAGGGAAACATTTCAATCATTCCCCTCCTGCTTTACGATAATGCTTATGCTTAATAGATTGCAAAGTTTCCTCGGGGATTTTAAGAGATATTGTACCCATCTTATTCTCCAGACCTGGCCCTGTATAACTACCACTTGCTGCCCGATCTGAAGTACTATCTTGGTGGGATGTGATATGCCTAGTTATGTCAATGATGAAAAATGTCAGATTAACTATAGAAGAGTGGCTGCTTGAGCAAAGTAGACGTCTTATGGACAAGTTTTGTGACCATTTTAACATGGGTTAGTCTTCACAAGGATTTGGTTGAAAATTTAAAACTTGTTTGATTTTCTAATATGTGTTTTTAGTGAGTCAGGCTTTTTTAATCTTTCTGATTCACAGGTGATCTGTAAAACATGTTTTAAACTGTCATCTGTGAAACTTTCGATTATGGCTGTTTATTGATGTTTGTGGTCGACCATAAATCTAGGATTTTAAAGTTAACCATAATTTAGTGTTTGACTGAATGTGTAAGTTCACGGTCTTCTCTTTTGTAAATCAATATTTTGATTTTTGTTTTTGTTCTCTCTCTCTCTCTCTCTGTGAAAGGAATTTGAAAAACAAATTCAGATTTGGTGTCAGAGTGCAGGGGATGGTGTTACCTATGAATTTGCTCAGGTAAGCGCCCTGCTAAAACCAAGGAAGGCGTTGGTATAGGGGATAGTAAAGGGAGGTGGATTGCCATGAGACCACACACATTTGTCATCAGTGAATGGCTAAGGTGCATATAGTAGACACCGAGAATACACACTTGTATTGAAATGTCAGCTTTTTGATGTAAAGGCTAAAATCTGGACAAAAATTTTTTTTTATCCTTTTCATCTTTACCAAGAGCTTTGCACCAGCAATATTTAGATGAAAAACATCCATCCATCCATCAATCCATTTTCCAACCCGCTGAATCCGAACACAGGGTCACGGGGGTCTGCTGGAGCCAATCCCAGCCAACACAGGGCACAAGGCAGGAATCCAATCCTGGGCAGGGTGCCAATCCACCGCAGGACACACACAAACAGACCCACACACCAAGCACACACTAGGGCCAATTTAGAATCGCCAATCCACCTAACCTGCATGTCTTTGGACTGTGGGAGGAAACCGGAGCGCCCGGAGGAAACCCACGCAGACACGGGGAGAACATGCAAACTCCACACAGGGAGGACTCGGGAAGCGACCCCCGGGTCTCCTAACTGCGAGGCAGCAGTGCTACCACTGCGCCACCGTGCCTCCCAGGTGAAAACACTTTATCAAATCACCTTTTTGGTTTTATTACAGTAATAAGTCTAGATCCCATTCAGCCAGTATTTTGAAAGGGTTACCCCACCACTTCTTTGTAGAAGAGTTCAAGCTTAGTTCTGCTACAAGGGTTGTTTTTTTTTTAGCAGTACAGCCTTTTCTCAGAGAGTCCATAGATATGATTCACATTCATGACTGAAGTCTGGTGTCTGACCAGGCCACTTCTTTTCTTTTTGCTTTTGAACATTTTTCATTAAAGTCAACTTTTGGATGTAGAGCAGCAGATTTTCCTTTGTTTTCTGTCCAGACTTGCTGCCTCCACTGAATAGAAATATTCAGCTTGATGCTGCCACCGCTATAACTGATTGTAGGTGCCCTGTTGTTTGAGCAGCTGATGTTGGCCTTTCTCCTTTAGTCTCAACAGTTCATAGGGCATTCTCTCACTTGGTTTGGGGAGACTGAATATGGCGTCTTGTAAAATATGTATGCATATTGACGTTGTATTTTTGCGAGAATTGCCTGCTCTCCTGTCACCCTATGCCCCAACTCAAACCTATGGAAACACACAAAACGGGTGTAATATTCAAGGAGTTGTACTGTAACTTGCTTTTTGAGGGATGTCTTGATCTTTACAATGAACCAACTTGCCTTCAATTCTTAGCGATAGTCTTCACACAGTTCTGTGATACATATAATGCATTTAAGATTCTTCTGTAACTTCCTCTAGATCTGTACATTTCAAAAATATTTTGTTAAATACGTCTAGGCCTTGGTTAGCTCTACACTTTGCAACTTCAGAGAAATAAAGAAACATTTAATTTATGGCTCTTCAAAATTACTTCATTTCATGTCAGGTGAAGGAAAATTCCCTTTTCACATGATTTGGAATATCATTGGTAAACTCCCAATAATATCACAACATTCACTATAAATGGTGTGACTTCTTATGCAACCAAATTTAGTTACTTGATATTTTAGTTTTGTTTTATTTTTTGTTTTTTTTCTTTTCTATCAAAGTTGAAAAAGATCTGAAGTTTGTCTTGATTTCAGCCTTTAAATGATCAAAATGGCTGTGCAGACGTTTGAGGTCCTCTGTATGCACCACTGCATTTGAGCAGCCATTGACGCAGCATGGGGTTTTAGTTTAGTGTTTTGTTTCCAGGTGGGGCAGGTTAACTGACTCCTTTCACTTGTCGAGAACAGTTTGTCCAGCTGTTCACAAGGAGGAGGAAGAGGAGGGAGAATCCTAAATTCAGATTCTTGACTGATTTCATAACTAGATTCACTTATTATTGTTGCTATTATTATACTTGAGTGTTATGATATTCCAGCTGTCAGAAGCTATGCACTACTGTGTTCATTTATTAAGAGTTTTTTTGTTTGCCTTTTTGTGTACATCTGAGCTAATTTATTCACATCCACTTTTCTTGAAATAATGTGTGGGCAGTACTAAGGTCTGGCATAATACTTTTTATACATCAAAAAGTTTCCAGGAACTGACTTGCTGTATGACCCTGAGTAAGTACATAACCTGCCCTCTGTTGTAACCCTGGTGGGCTGTCTTTTTCTCTTTCCCCTTAAAGTTCTTCTTGTGGGGCCAGCTTGTATGAAAGTAATAAAAGGGGGCATTTTCCCTAATTCTGTTTTACCTGATATGGAGGATATTTTATTGACAGCTTTCATGTTTGCCTTAGAAATTCATGAGCACAGAAATGACCTCCACAAGTGAATCTGACCCCTGGTGGAAGGCATTTAGCAGTGCCTGCTGTGACAAGTAAGCCTGAGTTTTATTTAAAGCATTTCTGCAAAATTAAGATGATAAAAAGGAAAACTTATAACTTTTATTTCTTTTTTTTGGTAAGGAATGCACTGCTTAAAAAAGAAATCTTCCCAGCAGCTACAGACAGTCGTTTTATACGATTGGTGAGTTACGTGCATACATCTATACAGTCTTATTTGTTTTAAAGGAGAATAATCCTGGAAATGGAAAGCGTGAGTTCTTGTTTGTGTGTATGTTTGCAACTGTGTTTGTCAGTTTACTTCTGCGAGGCAAACAACATTCCCAAAACCTCGCATTCTAGTTTAAGATTTTAGGGGTAACCGATGCAATTGAGGAACCCAGCTGGAAGTTAAATCTGGAAATGCAGTAATAGTCGACCGTTCCCATAAGGCAGGTTTTTGGGATATGGGAGGAAGCGGAGTATACAGAGAAAACAAAATGCAGATGTTGAAAGAATATGCAAAATCTACACAAACTGTAACCGAGTTAATACAACACTATGCTCCTGCAAAGCATGTCATAATGTTAACGTACTTGAAATAGTGAAGTAAGTATCTTTGTTGAATTATGCTTACAAAATTTGTGTGTGTTTTTCCATTCTGTGGCACATGCTTGTGTGTTTGCCTTTGACATGTCAGTTAAACAGCTAATGCAGAATTCTGTTTGTTTTCTGTCATCCATGTAATAAGATAAACAAACATGTTTGTGCTTCACTTCCTGTTCTACTCACCCACTTCCCCACCATGTGTTTTTGTCTACAGATGGGTTTACCTGCCATTGGCTTCTCTCCCATTAATCTCACTCCAATCCTCCTGCATGATCACAATGAGTTCTTAAATGAGAAGGTCTTCCTTCGAGGCATCGACATCTACTTTGGTGTTATACCAGCCTTGGCCAGCGTCCCACCACAGCCTGGTGAAGCCTAAAAACTCTTGCCACATTCTTGAAATCCCGAAATCTCAAGTGGCACCCACAGCCTCCTGGAGCGCATCAAGCTTCAGCCTGCTCTTGTCTTGACCATTTATGAAGACGAATGTTTTACAGGCCAAATTTGTCCTGTTCTGGTCAGATAGCTGGAGGGGTCACGAAGAAGAATAAATCTACCAGTCCACTTATAGTTAAGATGAGTTAATTTGGAAAAAACCAAAACAAAACAGTAGCACCCGTTTTGGGTTTCAGAGCTACCGAGAAATTGGTAATTGAGCAGTATATCATTCAGAAAAGGAATAGATTTCTTTAAGGTTTCCTGTTCAGCATACTCAAAATCACAAATAAACGATATACAGTATGTAGCTGAAGCAATGTGATTACAAAAAAATAAAATAATAGTAAGGTAGCTGAGGATGGATTCCAAGATTGTAGGAAATGCGTAGAAAGAGCACATACTATTTATGCATCACTTTTTGAAATATGTTTTTTAGTTTCCATTTAGGACATCCATCCATCCATTATCTAACCCGCGATATCCTAACTACAGGGTTACAAAATGGGAAAATGGGTGTGAATATCCTTTTCTTGCGCTTTTCATTATTTATTTGATCTTGTTGCCTCTCATTTTGTAGTCAGTGGTCCCAAAGTGTGTTGTGGTGTTTTTATTTTCTCTCCCCCACTCTGATGAACCACCTTGATAAGCTGACATATACTTGAAAAAAGTCCAGCACTAGCGATTCGGTTTAATTTTTGAAAAGTAATCTAATCTACAGTTCCACCTTTTGGGAGCCAAACTTAAAAAAAATATATATATATATAATAATAATAATCTAATGTGGCCAACACAACTTTTTCCATGAGTACAGTTTATGGTGTGAATTTACAAAAAAATATGCACGATGCAACATCACCTAAGGTTATTTTACATGTATTTTAATCAGCTTTAAAAGCAACCTAATCAAAACAATTTAACTAAAAATATTAAATATTTGGATTTGCACTCTACTGACGTAAATTAAACCAAAAAAAAAAAAATTCAACAATCAATTCACCTGTTACTATAGGTATTGTCAATAAATTCCTTTGCTAATGGCCCGTTTTATTTAAGATATTAAAAATTAGATGAGGAGGAGGAGGAGGCGGCATAGAAGAAACCCATGCCATTCATCCCACAGCTTGGATGTCCTTGAGGCTAAAAGCACCAACTCATAGCTTGATTGTGCAGAGTTCAAACTTAAAGTAAGAAAATAGTTTTCTTAAACAAACAACAAAAAAAAAAAAATTAAGCACTAACCACAAACAAATAGACATCCTGCTAACTTAATCTTCTTATATAATACGCTACCGTGGCCATCTGTTTGTCTGTCCAGGATTTTAAATCACCTGTTACTTGCAAACCGTTTGAACTATTGAACTGAAATTTGGTACACATGTACTACGTGAAGTCTGCTGTCCACTTTCGGGGTGACGATTGACCTCCAAGGTTAGTCCTCTTTGTATTTTTATTTTATTGTAGAATCAGCTGTCGGCAGTGGCCCGCAGGGCGGCTGTGCAGCGCATGCGTACGGGCGCCGTTCCCATTCCCTCCCACCTTCGCCGTCACTTCCCCTGCCTCTTCATATCTTAAATCATTCTTTAGGCAGATTGAAGACTTAAGTGCCAGTTTAAGTGAAAAATGAAAGAAATTTACTGTAATTGCAACACAAACACTGACTTAATCAGTGCCAACAAAAAGAGAAGAAGCGGCCGCTAGGGTGGAGAAAAGAAGAGCTGCTCAGGAAGCAGCAAGTCTAGAGTTTTTGCGCCGTTACTGGTAAAAGGATAAAATTCAATTCACATTTCTTTTTAGAGTTTATCTGCTGGGTAAAAAAATAAAATAAAATAGAATTTTAAAAGATTAAAATTCCGCATTTTGGATTGAACTAAAAATGCACTAAAGTCCTATTTTTTAACCTGCTCAGTCCAGAACAGGGTTGCGGCGGGGTGTGCTGAAGCCTATCCCAGCTAGCATAGGGTGCCAGGCAGGAGCAAGCCCTGGACAGCATGCCAGTCCATCACAGGGTGAACTCACACACCCGACACACACTAGGGCCAGTTCACCTAACCTGTGGGAGGAAACCCATGCAGAAGCAAATTCTGGACAGCGTGGCAGGCAGGGTGACCACACATACTAGGGTCATAGTAATTGCTCCGAATGTTCTTTGGGATATCAGACCTGTTTATCCCTTTTGAACACCCAATGACATGTATGTTTTGTTTTTTTTTTTTCCATCTGACTTCAGTACTTCCTATATATGAAATGCTGAAGAGAATATAAACAGTTGAAACCCAAGATGCTAAAGTGTGTTATTCAATTGTTTGTGTTACTCAGGTCAGGTTCCACGAAATAGGTTGGGCACATTGTGATTCTATTTTGCATATAGCATATTAGACTGATGTGGAAACTTGCTTGTGAGGTAATAATGATATCTGATGATTGGCCAGAAAGATCTGTCAAGTTTTTAGAGGCTTCCATATCTTTTTATGAGCCTTTTTAGAAGAAACGGCGTATTGCATCAACAGTCAGTGTCTTAAGAAAAGCACCAACAAGTACTGTACAGATGTAAATCGTGTATGCAGTATGTTTTTGCTATTGCAAGAAATATTACAAAGCACTTTGGCAACGTGAGAATCTGGTAATCATGTTTATGAAACTGACATTAGACCAAAGATTTACCAAAGCTTGAGATCTGTTATATGGGGTGGTTACAACTTCCATTCTAAACCCAACCATAAAAGGTCTTGACGTTGATGACACTGCTAAGGACCTACAGGGTGGTCCAAGTCTAATTATGCAGATCCAGATCGTCTGGATGACTGATTTATGCGGGGACGATTCCAGTTTGGCGCGAAGACGATTCTTCATGTCGTCAGTTCGCACACTTCTCGATGATTTGATTTTTCGGGTGATTTTCTATGTAATAAACGTAATAAGTTAGAGCATGATGAAAATTGCATAATTAGATCTGGACCACCCTATATTGGTTGCAATAAACTTGGGTATTCTATTGACAGGGAAAGGTAGCATTAAAGGCCATGCAGGAGTCCCTATTGGCTGTTCATCACTTACAGTGTATAGTGCGGGTGAACACTAATTAAATTGTAATTAGCTGATGGCAAAGATATAATGTGCAATTATTTTACACGTATTGTTTTATGGTGGTTTTAGTCTAAATGAGCAGATCATTAGTAATTCAGTTGCTTTTGTGTATTTAATACCAATAGCTGTATAGTGTGGTGAGCCCAAAGTGAGTGAGAAACAGAATGACTATATAGTGCCTTTCAAGTAAAACATGATGAATAAATAGCCTTTCAAGTGACTGGAGTTTGGTCACACCGAACAGGAGGGCAATAGTAGTTACAAGTTAAACACACAGCCAGTGGTTTTTGCAGGTGTGTATTTTAATATTTTATTTCAGGTTGAACACCAGGGTGCATATTGGCAAACGTCATCTTTCTACCGAATCTCATTCCTAAGTGAAAGTGTCTGTTTGACCGAAATCTTTTACAAAGCACAAAATCAAACTTGATTCAATAAATGCCTATCGCTAAATACTTGCTGCAAAACTAAACCAAAACAAATCACTTCTACCACTTACCAGCTTAACCAAACTCTTCTTATGCTCCTGGTAGTTTTGAACATAAGTTCCGGGATATGATCTTGGTAACTACTGGTGGCGGCTGCTTTTAGTTTAGAACTCAAACACCTCGAGTCTGCCAGTTTTGTTTATTGTCCCCAGTTCAGCCAGGCCTGATTTCTCTCCCTTCATCCCCTTCCCTTTCATTTCCTCTTTCTTCTTCTCCTCCTCCTCCTCTTAGGACTCCTCAGCTGGCAGATTACAGGTAATACACATCAGGCAAAAATCAAAGAACTTGAATACTTGACGAATCCTTTCTTTGAATGTTTTTAGGAGATGGGGGGGGGGGGAAAATGATACAATGTGACTGCTGCCTGGAAAGGATAAATTAAAACTCTTATGAGCCGGTTGTCTCCTGTTTTTACTTGATTTGCTCTGCTGCTCATCATTGTCCTCTTCATCATTGCAAATGACTTATTCCAGTTTTAATTTCATTGTATGTCCCAACTTTCATTTAAGCACTTTTGTAGAGTGCAGTTGTCAGTTAATTTAAAATGTATTTAATGTTGGCTGTATTAAATGATTGTAATGATTTATCAATTGCTATTTGGTCATTGTATTTTATAAATCGTCAAATTCTGGAAGATCTGCAGTGGGCAGTTACACAAATGATTTTATCGATTCTTGTAATGCAAAAGGGATGCAGACATTTAAATACCAAACGTTAACATTCAGCTCAATGTGTCGCCCAGTTGCTATGAAGCAGGACTGGAAAACCACGAGGTTGGGGATTCAGTTTGATTATTGAAATTAACAATCCTCAGTTGTGTATGTACAGCACATTTCCCTTATTGTGAAAGATCATTGGCAAAGAAAGATGGCCAGTCCAACTGTATTGGTGAGCCTCTTTAGCCCCTTTAGCACTCTTCCTCCCATTGTCGTCGCATCTGGTCATCGGAAGAGAGAACCCCTGCATGTTAACCTTTTGAATTGAATTGATTTTTTTGTCTTGTATGATTTTACATTTTCTTTTGCTCTTAACAAATCTGTTAGTATGGATGCTCCAATCAGTTTTTTTGGGGGGTTGTTGCTGATCAATGATTTATTGAATTGGCTGATTCATTTTTTTTTCCTTTCCTTTTTATCCCTTCAAACTTTACACTAAGCTTCTGAACGATCAGATCTGTATAAGCCTTATGTTCTTCATTAAACTGTTAACTTTGGTATTTCTATAATTAAGCTATAAACCACAGTGGGTTTTTATTAACAAAATTAAATGTTGTAGGCGTATTGTTCAGAGACCATAAACATCCATCCATTGTCCAACCCACTGTATCCTAACTACAGGGTCACAGGGGTCTGCTGGGGCCAATCCCAGCCAACACAGGGAGCAAGGCAGGAACCAAACCCTGGGCAAGGCGCCAGCCCATAAACATGCTAAATTAAATACAATTCTCTTAAAATATATACTTTTGTTAACTAATAAAATATGTACAGAAAGTATTTATAATATGTAGTATATGACATTAAAGAAAGTGTGTTGCTCCTCATAATTACAAGCGGTCATATTGTTCAATTTCTTCTGTAATGTACTTATCTGAAGCAAAGCTTAATTAAAACAACAAGTAGTTTTCACTATCTTTCTAGCAAAGAAAAATATATTCTCACACATTGATTAAATTAATTGATGTAAACTGCTTAAATGTAAATGCACATGCACTTCTAGGTTTTAATCATTTTAATTAATTTCAGTACAGCTTTTTTGCCTTTGAAGTACACATTTACTGTATTTATACTAGATTTTTTTTTTACCAGCTAAACATTTCTAATTTTTGAAGTGGAATTATACATATGGATTGTGAGGTACAAACCCTAAAGTTTAGTTTAAAGTTTAAACCCTTAGTTTATTGCTCTGCTTTCCTTTAATGTAAAGGATAATAGTCTGGTCTTCTCTCTTTCTGCTAAAGTCTGCCTTGTTGCTGTCTGTTTACAGGAAGTTTGCAGCCAAAAAGAAAAGAAAATGGCCACTAGCTCAACTACTGTAATGTCTCTCGTGTAAAGGAACAACATTATGTGTAAAGTATCGTTAAACTTAGAAAAGCAGAGGCTAGAAAAAAAAAAAATGATTGGCCAATTTATTGATCACTGATTGAGTCTTTTGCCGTGAAAATGGGCTGATTTAGATTGGTGGCTGATCAATCAGAGCATCACTAAACTGTTTTATTTGTGGCCGAGATCGCTGATGTGTTTGAGTCATGTAAAGCCCTGAATTTCTGATGTACAAACTTTGATGTGACTAAAAGTGTTTATTAGTATCAGCCATTGATACTTACTATTTATTTTTTAAAAAATCGCTTGCTAGGCTTTTGTATATGTAAGAGTAACTATCTCAGTCGGTCTCTCTTTTTTATCTCTGTCTGTCTGTCTGTCTGTCTGTCTATGTAATCCTGCCAACTACCCTAAATTATCTGTCTGTCTGTATGTATACAATATGTAATCCTGCCAACTACACTAAATTATCTGTCTATCTCCGTCTATGTAATCTTGCCGACTACACTAAATTATCTGTCTATCTCCGTCTGTCAATTTAGTGTAGTTGGCAGGATTACATAATCTGTCTCTCTATGTAATCTTGCCAACTACACTAAATTATCTGTCTGTTTATCAGAAAATTAAGAGAACACTTTAAACACACATCACATCTCAATGAACAAAACATTTAAGTGGAATTCAATGAGAACAACATGATGTAACAATGGTCAGTAGAAACTCGTAATGTGACTCTGTAGTGTGAATGGCCCTCATGTGCCTGTATGGACTCCCAGTAATTTCGCAACACGACATGGCGGATGGTGTCCTGGGGCATCTCCACCCTGACCTGAATCGGGGCCTCAGTGAGCACCTCTACAGTCTCTAGTGCTAGTTGGTGGCACGTCAGATGCACCGATACACGACATCCCAGAGATTCTCAATTGGATTCAGGTCTGGTGAATATGCAGGCCAGTCAACAGCATCAATGCCTTCATCCTCTAGGAACTGCCTCTTACCCTGGCCCTCCAAGGTTTTGCTGCCTCCATAGACTATCACCGACCCACCACCAACCTGGTCATGCTGGATGACTTTGCAGCCTACGTAACATTCACCAATGGTGTCTCAAGACTCTTTCATGTCTGTCACATGAGCTCAGTGTGAACTGCTCTCATCTGTGAAGAGAATGGGGTGCCAATGATGGAGCTGCCAATGTGGTGATGCGCTGTGAGCACAGGTCCCACTGGAGACCACCATCATGGAGTCTGTTTCTGACAGTTTGGTCACAAACATCCACACTAGTGGCCAGCTGGAGGTAATTTTATAGGGCTTTGGCAATGCTTATCCTGTTCCTCCTCACATGAAGGAGCATCGGTACTGCTGGTGGGTTGATGCCCTTCTATGGCTTATCTCCTGGCATCTCCTCCATGCTCCTGAGACTGTGCTGGTAGACACAGCAAACCTACTTGCGACGACACATATGGATGTGCCATCCAGGTGGAGCGGGACTACCTGTGCAACCTGAATCGACTGTAGGTAACACCTCATTCTACCACAACATGGACACAAGAAAAACACAAAACTAGAGAAGAGTCCATCAGTATGGATGAGGAGAGAGCAGCTGTCTGTGGCCACCACCTGCCATTCCCATTTTGGGAGTCGTCATGCTGTTGTCTCTTCAGTAAACCTGTTGTTATTTTCATTTGTGCCAAAGTGGGTGAAGTTGACTCACAATCTCTTATGCTTCCTAACGGGACAGACCGATATCACTGAAGCTTAACTGACTTGGTGTTAGACTGTGATGATTAAGTGCTTCCTTAATTTTTGAGCAGAGTATATAACTGTATCTCTAGCTGTAATGCTAAAGGTTGTGTCTGTATGGCATGTGATTACTTGTGAATGAATGGAGCTGGAAGTTATCTTTGGGGGGGTCATGTCCTGACAACCTGCATAAGAAAACCAATTATGAAGGTGACATGGCAGTAAGAAAAGGAAGAGTGGTGACGTCTGCTGAGCATGGAGCAAACTGTCAAAAAGCACATGCGGCACCACAGCCTGGTGCTACTCACAAACTACTGGGACAGCATTCTTGATCTTGGGAGGAGCAGAGGTCCGGGTGCGTATTTAAATACTGTACGTTGTAGAATTAGGCAAATGTTTATTCACAAATCTAAAGAGAACTGCAGTGAAAGGTGGCTTTCGTGGACTGAGTTTCCTACTAGAGAAGAAGCCCACAAGTGTCCATGATGTCATCAGTGCCCTACTCCTCACCCCTGTAACTGGACACGTGAGACACTTATTTGCCCTATAGCAATGTCTCTTTGTATTTTTTTTCTTCTATCTATTCACAAAGTTCACTGTTCTGCACTCCAGGAAGGTTTTTCCGGTCTATTATGGTTGGAGCGACCATTAAGAGCTCTGCTCCTGCTGTGCTTCCTTCTGTTAATGGTTGCTTAAGAAAGAACAGATCTTGTGTGCCCTTGTGAACAATTCAGCAGACCTCTCCACAGCCTGCGCCTTGCGGCAGTCACTCAGGCCGAACACAAGAGGGCAGCATCCCCTCTTCCAATGAGCCAGTGGGCTGGTGCCAGCCTACATCTCCCTATAATTTGTAGCAACTGAACGTCTTGATTGGAAAAAAGAAAAGAGTTGTCAAATGAAGAATGAAAATGTCACTGTGTATCTTAACCTTTATTCAATCACGTTATCTGCTGGGATAGCGAAGCTGAGTCTTGCCGAGTGCCAACATCGGGATTGAAAATGAAAGGTCGCAGTGCTTGTCTTGCCTGCAGGGTATGTGCATTTCACAGTTCAGTAGCATCCATTTGAAAAGAACTTGCTGACCAGTGGCATTGCTGTGGCTCCAGTGATGTGTCCTGGTATGGTGGCCTGGGTACAGCTACTTGGAAGGGAGAAATAACGTATATGGCTGCCATAAATACTCTGTGGTGCCTCAAAGCACTAAGTGGAGAGGGTAACCACCTTCCAATTTATGCACATTAATGTGAATCCAAATACCATTTAATGTTTCTAGCCTCCCAGTAGCATTTAGAAGAGAATGAGGGGGAATTTGCCAGGCCAGGACTGGCTCTTAAATGTGTTTCTTGTGTTGATGAAGCCCACTTGCTACTTCAGTGTGTCAGCCTGCACTGTTGGAAGTGGCAGGACCCTGCAGTTTGTGCATCATGGTGTCCTTTAGCCTCATTTAGTTTTAATTCTGCTGACTGTTTAATACTGAAAACTAAAGTGCGTCTGCCATCGAATCCCAAGCCATACAGCTGTGCCATATAACAATACCTAAAGCATGTGTGACAGACTGAATTGGACCTTCCATTGAAACTGACGCCATTGCCTTGTTGGGGTGGACAACACAAGTTTGCTTATCTCAGTCCTGTGGGCTGTTAATAGCACAAATGTAGAAAGCAGTCTGCCAGAAGTGGGGGGTCAGGCAGGAAGTGGGGTTAAGTTTCCCTGAGTTCAAGTATTACAAGCAACGACAATAATAAATGTAGAATCGGTGGCATTGCCTAACATGAGATCCAGAAACGTCAAGGGATCATCGGGAATAATCCACAGAAAACGTAAAAAGGTGAGAAACTCGTACCCATTTATGATAATTTATAAAACGTGACTGGCATCTTCACTCTTTGTAGAATCGTAATGGCCCTAACAGAGATGTTTTGCCATTGGCCAGCACACATAATACCTATAATGTCTGAATGACCCAACATTTTACAAATCCTTTTAAATCAATGTAAAATAATAATCCTGATTTTGTAGTTATTAGCTCCTTTTGCTGACACTCCAAAGGGGGTTTAGTGCAACAAGTACTGCTGTGGGGTTCTTGTTAGCATGTCCAGTATGTGCAGTTCTGGGAGTGTGAGGATGTAGTTATTTAAAAGTACTTTGCTCCGTTCTTGTTTGTTTGCATGCACCGCCCTTATCTCTTTATTCTATAAAACAATTCTGGGACGAGACAAGACTTTTTAGCCTGGGACGAGATTGACTTTTTTCAGAGAGACACTTTCACATCCCGTGAGACGAGACTTTGTGCCAAGAGATTTAACCACACCTGGGGCTGGAAATAAAAGACCAAGAGTAGATGACAAAGTAGAACGTCGTAAAGAATTCAAAAATGTTGGCGCGATACACGTGCAGAGCAGGTTAGAGATAATAGAAGTACGAAAATTCGAAAGTCTCAAAAAAAATAATAGTAAAGATCACATTAGCACAAACAAACAGAAATTATTACTCGGTGAAATAATGGAACAGCAGAAAGAGATTGAATATATTGTTTGGATTTAAACTTTAAGTCGGAGACTTGTAGATCGTCTAATTTGTGTTGCCATCAGGGAAAAGTAGAGTTTCTTCTCAATTAAGAGGCCTATCCGTGAGAATTAAAAGATTTGTTGTTTGGTGAAAGTGAAATCCACATACGCGAGTGGCAGAGACATGAAGTGGCTGGCGCGTAGCTCAGAACAGGGGGGTGTTGGCGAGCGAAGCGAGCAGAGGGCAGAGCCCCCTAGTAATAAAATAAAATAAAAATAACTTGTGTGTTCTTCAGGTAGACAAGTGGAGTGGCCGTGTTGTTGTCGGGCTTGGAGTGGACGGGATGGCGCGTGTTTCCATGGGGCCTTAGGCCTTAGGTAGGGGCGCATGCCTGCTGCCCATCCTGCTTCCTCCTGGTGTTCTTCTGGTGCGTCAGTGCTGTTTGGCGTGTGGCATACACCAGTCGTGGGCATGCGAGAAGGTCTGGAGGGGAGTGTTGGCAACTTAGGTGCGTGTGGAGCTGTCGGCACATATAACGTTTAGGCCAGGCGCGTAACCAGGGAACCTAGGGGTGTTAGACCCAAGTCAGGTGATGGTTGACTTGATTATCCAGTCTTTATGCCAGAAAAATGGGGCTCAGTGAGGAGGGGGGGCCGAGTTCAATAAGTGTCCGGGTGCAGGGTGATGTATCGGCAGGGAATAGACACTTGTCACTGTGCAAAGCAAGTTCTGCTTACGGCGCCACCTCAATGCCACAAAACCAGTGGTGACACACGTAACAATGTTACTCTGAGCTTGTAGAAAATAATCATTCTGCGTGCAATCCTTGTCAGGCTCTATTGGGAAAACATGCGTTTGAAATTGTGAGGGATTAATGCAGCTGTAGCCACGATGACACCTACTCTCTTTGTCTGTCTGTCTCTCGATGCTCTGACTGTCATCTTCTCCAGGTGCTGCCAGATATTTGGAGGGCCAAAGGTTGCAATTCAAAAGTCCCAGGGCTGGGCAAGTCAGCAGTTGTGTTGGGTGGCTGCGGTCCAACGGTTGTGAGGGTCTTTAATGCCAGTAATGCTTTTTAGAATAGTAAGATAATATGGACAGATGGATCAATGAACCAATCAGTGTTTCCCTAGGAGCTTCTCCTCGTAGAGCTCCACCTTGTGCTAGAAATCTCCGGAAACAAAGTACTTTTCTTCTGGCATAAGTACAGTATAAGCAAAAGTAAAAATGTATAATATATGACATACTGTATATAGTACTAGGGTGTTGTATCGTGTTAGCCATAATGGTTGTAGTGAGACATCCAGCAAAATGACACCTTTTATTGGCTAACTAGAAAGATTACAATATGCAGGCTTGCAAGGCGACTCAGGCCGCATCTTCAGGCAAGACGTAATGATTACATCTCACTACATACTGCATATAAAGGGAACACAATCAATGAAGCATAATAATACAAATCTATAGACCTAAAACACATACATATCTACAGATTAACTACTCCGACCCCAGTGAAGTGTTGACTATTGATTAAACATTACGGCTACCGACAGTAAGATGACTGTAACACTGTGACGGTGTCACACCTCTCACATGTCTAATATGGATTGTTTCATCCCAAATGATGCTATACTAAACACTGGTAGTGTTGTTGTCTGCCTTCTCCAAAAACCTCAAAAACATAAGACAGAGCTGCACTTCACACCGGTGTATAGGAATCAACAGAGTAGGCCTCACTGCTCCCAAGCAGCCTGGCCCCAAACTCAAAAGCATGGTGAACGGCCTGCACAAGCCCAAAAATGGGGCAAGGACCGGTGAGAAGAGTACAAACTGTAAAAGCTCTAACGCAAGGAAAGCAAACAAAGATCCTTTCATATTTTAAAGATGTATTTAAAGCACCAGAAGGTTTGCCTACAAAGCAGAACCTGACAGCAAACATATCCAAATGCCAAAACCAAAAACAGTTCCTCATATCCACTAATATGCGCAAATTGAAAATCAGAGAGCAAATGCAAAAGTGCAATGCTGAATTGGCGTCTTGTCTTAAAATACCCCTGAGAGTGATCCCCTGCTGCAGAATCAGGTGGCACTGCCCCCCTAGGCTCTACTTAAAGATTATAAGGAATGTACTGTTGTGATCAAGCCAGGGTTCCTCCTCTTTCTTATGTTGAAATTGCTTCTTTTTGCCTTCTTTGTTCTTTTCTCATTATTGTTCATTGTTTTCCATTTTTTTATAATACTGTATTTTTCTGTTTGTTTATTGGTCTAATTATGTATGATCTGTTAACTTTACTCAGTTTAGTTATAATGAGGCATCTGTGTGTGTTTTGCGGTTCTCTTAGGTTGTATGTATTTTGTGGGTGGATCCCCACAGAGGTGGCACCTATCACCATTAATGGGTGGTCCATTATGAATGCATTTTGGGTTTTGGTGGGATATTTGAGTATTATATTTTTTTTGTCTCTTGACAGTTTTACTTGTTTTTTTTTTTTTTTTTGCTGTTTTCATATTGGAACTCTTTTGCTTTGGATTGCCTGTTAGGAGAGTCTTTTTTGCTTATTTTGCTCTCATTCCATCAATATATCCTTTTTTATAAAGTTTCTATGTTGCCTTGCTGTGTGCAAGCTGGGGGTTGACTGTGATCCCCTTTCTTGTGGGGGCATTTTGAGTGTTTTTGGGACATTTCATAGTGTATTTTTTGAAACTTTGATGTGTTTTGGTCTGATGTTGGCTGAGTACCACTTTAGAGGAAGCTAGGCTGCCTTTTGGTGCGTCTCCAACAAAACTAACCTTATAGAGTAACACCAAATAATTGATAAACAAACTGTTCAACAACACACAAAACGTACAACCAACTCAATAATGATAACCAACAAAATAATAAGATGAACCAAAAAGTGAACACGGGGGTGGCATGGTGGCGCAGTGGGTAGCACTGCTGCCTCGCAGTAAGGAGACCTGGGTTCACTTCCCGGGTCCTCCCTGCGTGGAGTTTGCATGTTCTCCCCGTGTCTGCGTGGGTTTCCTCCGGGTACTCTGGTTTCCTCCCACATTCTAAATTGTCCCTAGTGTGTGCTTAGTGTGTGTGTGCCCTGCAGTGGGCTGGTGCCCTGCCCGGGGTTTTTTTCCTGCCTTGCGCCCTGTTTTGGCTGGGATTGGCTCCAGCAGACCCCCGTGACCCTGTAGTTAGGATATAGGGGGTTGAATAATGGATGGATGGCTGTAACTTACCACGTTGAGAATTACGTGACCGTGACCCAGAAACGACGAACTAGAAAACATAATGGAATTTTCTCAGGTATGTAGGCAAACAAATAACCAGAGGTAAGAGCAAAATCTCAAAATTACTTTAAATTACTCAGAGCAGTAACAAAAATAAATTAAAGTTATACTGGGCATGTTATTTGTGAATAATTACAGAGAAGTATACCTTACAGATATAATAATAATAATAGAAAAAGGCAATTATCCCATGAGTTAGTTATAAAGAAAACACATTAGACTCCATTAAGCAGTCAAGTAAAAGCCCAACTTAAATCATAGTGTGCACTCATTTCATTGTCCATGATAGAGAAGACACACCGTATGATGTCAGTGTTGCAGGATCTTCCACGAGTTGGACCAAAAACCTGCAGCCATTGCGATCCTTCTGGGCCAACTTTGCAGACCTAAAGCATAGTTAGGGGTGGAGATCAATGACGGTGTATGGACCTCAGCATGGAAACGGGAAAGCAGATATTAGGTATTGTGAGATCTGGCTGGCTATTCATCCCGGCCAATACCCCCAGGCTGCCTGATGGAGCCCTCCTTGCAGCATAGAGGTGCCCCGAATGCCAGCAGGGAATTATCGACAGTGGACTTTTAATGCACGGCCCTGCTGGATACTATGGGGGACACCAGGAGTCGCTGCAGGGAGGCCCAGAGACTATTTTCCCTACACCCCGGAAGTATGTCCCCGTCACATGAACAGAAGAAATGACGTGCTTCAGGGAGTTTTTGCCTGACCCGGAAGTGATAGAAAGTCACATGGACTGAGGGACAAACACTTCCGGGTCAAGGACTGTAAAGGACTCTGGGAAATCCCAGACGGACGAGCTGAGTTGGGAGGCAGGGTGGCTAAGCGTCTGGGAGTTTGGAGGATTGTTTATTGTGTATTGTTTATTGAAGAATTGTGGAGAGGAGCGTGCTTTTGTGCACTTTATCATTATAATAAACCTAATTATTGGACTTTTTATCTGGTGTCTGACGTGGTGTCAGAGGGTACAAGGGAGCGAGAAAGCCCTAAACTGTCACAGTATGTACAGAGTCCACCCTGAATAGGAAGCAGAAGATATACACAAAAATGAAAATGTTAATATAAAGGAGCACATCGGGAGTAAATGGCATCTGCAGCCCCCAAAGTAGTGAGGCAAGTGAACAGAATTTAAAAGACTTTGAGGAAGCGGCTGAGGTCATTTGTTTCATTGAGACCATTGGGATTACAGGTGTTCTCTGGTCATGAAATGACCAGGTATGTTTATAAGGAAAAGTCCATCATAGTGAAAAAAATTCAACTGAAAGTCAAAACAGGGCAGACAACCGTGTGTGAGAGTTACATGAAAGAAATCAAAGAGATGACTGAGAAATGGGCCCATATACTGACACCATATACACTGGAGACGTGGTACGTGGTAGAGCCCGTCAGCAACTGATAAGCCATAATGAGAAGTGAGGGACAACACGAGAAGTCACTTTGCTTCTATAAATACCATATCGTCATTTTCTGGACACTGGATTACTAATGAGCTGTCCAGCTCCTTCCTGCTCAAGTTGAGCGACTGTGTAACCAGTGGTCATTCACAGTGAATGTTTTCAAGTGCCCAGAAATGATGGATAATGACAAGAACATTTTTGTTTTTTTGTTTCAGTGAACTTGAAGAACATATGTGGAGAATGCCCAGGGGAAAGTCTGGTGAGCCATCTGTCCTGTCCCAGCTCTTGATATGTCTGTCAGATGGACCAGAGGAGCTCGTGTGGTTGATGAAATTCTGGGAGCTGATCCTACTAAGAAGGGTTTCAAGTTTGTCCACCAGCTTGCTGCAAGGAGACCTGACAGGTAGATCTTTAATAACAAGTAACAAATTTAGGACATGTCCATCAACAAAGATGCAGACATCCACTGTATGTGTGACACAAAGCCTATCTGTTGTGTATTCGCTTATTTAAGCATCAAGGTAGCTGCCTACAAATTGCTAGATGCTCTTCACTTTGTTTTGATGAATTTGACTAATGTGAGATGAAACATTAAATCTGAATGTCTCATTCCCCACTGCTCTTGACTCTGGGTGGTCACCTGAATGTTTTGTTAATAGAGTATAAATGGTAAATCTGCAACCAACAGTAAAAAAAATAATGACATTTTATTGCACCGTGTTGTAAAATTACAATGAAAACCAAGCTGCAGTGCACCACTTGTGACCAGGACAGGTTTTAGAGGCTGTTTTACTGTGAAAGTGTTCATGAAAGCCACTTTAGCATCCTAAGGGTCTTATTTATTGCTGGACAAGTTAATCCAAGAAATGACAAAATAACGTTCTCGAGTTTACTAACCCAGTTTTACATGTACACCCCTCAATACTGACGTCTTAAAAAGGTAGGCTTCATGCTGTTCACACCCATCGTGTATTCCGCTCCCCCACTGTTCCTACCAACAACTGGCGACCTTGAAAAGATTCCCACTAACTAACTAACTTTACTCCTGCCAGGATCACAGACCACCATCTGCTCCCAGTTTACGACATCTGAACGGATTTAACCTGAACGAGCACAGCTTATCATTTTACTGAACCTTTTAACACTTCTGACCTGTGTTAGGATCCTACAGAACCTGAATAAGTATCTCAGTTCGTCACCCTATAGTCCCTCCAACTCTCTGGTAACTGTTCGTGTCAGTAAACCAGAAGACAGCCTCAGTAGGATAGTACCCAATCTTTATTTCAATCTAAACTTGTGCGTATTTGTAGAGAAACCAGGCGTATCAAATACTAGAACTCAAAACAGAAGCAAACCTGAACCATTCAAATTAAAGTCCATCAACAAGCTTCCTGCCAGATAGTTTACTTGACGTTTAAGCTGTTGCAGTCTTTATCTTCTTAATCCAGTGTGATAAAGAAGAGTCTTCACAAAATAGAAAAAGGTTTGGGGATCGTCCCCATATATTGTTGTCCAGACAATTGAAATAAAGAAAGCGATTCAGAATGACTTTGCAGTACAGAATGAAATGAATTACTGTAGACAAGATGGCGTTTATATAACAGAATGTATGATGGAAGAGGAAATGGTTGGCAGGAAGTGACGATTGGAGGCGGGAACACGGAACCAGCGTCATCTGGAGTAGACAGAAGTAATGGATTGTGGAACCGGAAGTGACGTCATTGGAGTGGACCGGAAGTGACGTCGTCGCGGCCATTTTGAAGCCGGAAATGGACAGGTTTTATTTTTCTTCCAATTTTCTGCAGGTAGAAAGAGATTCAGGTAAGTACCACGTGGTAATCCCTTGTCTCGCAAGATTTCACTCACCTTTAGGCTCTTTGACTGCCTCCAACTCGCACGTGTGTGACACCAGATAAGGTCTTCCTTTCTGCACCATTGTCTCCCTGTTAGGCCAGACGGGACGCTTTTCCGTTTGGTTAGCCTGATGAAGATGTCGATATTGGTTTTCCTCTTAATGTTTCTAAAATTATTTCCAAATCCTCTCCTTTATAGTGTGCCTTGGTATCTAATTATAAAAGATTCAGCAACAGTCGAATCAGCCAAAATTGGACAACTTTTCCAATCATTTCCAGTGGTCTTGTTACTTGTCAGTGAAGCTACTTTTAGTCACATACAATAACTGTTGCTGTGGCGTGCAATTTTGTATAGAAACTGATAAATATTTTGTATGTCTTTATTTGTAAGTCAGACAAAGCAAATGTGATGTGTTTAATTGAGGAGAAGAGCAAAGCTTTCATGTCTAACTAAACAAACCCCCCTGAGTCCTGAGGACTGACTCAGGATGTGACTTTTATTGTAGAATTGTGGGCGAGTCCCTCAAACTGAGTTGGTACCCAACCCACCGCCCTAACCCCCCCCCCCCCATCCCCGGCCATAAACCTACAGTAGCTGGCTAGCTTCTGCTCAACAAATGATCTTGAAGCCGTCCTCAAAGCCATTAACTTAGCATGAGTTGCACTTGAATTCTATTGGTCTAAAGTTGGCTGTTGGGGATTGGTTTTGAATCAGAGGCCATTCTGTACCACGACACCCTATTGGTGTAAGGATTTGAACAGGGAATCTGTAAATGTGGTCGCTTTACCCCACTCTCTCTCTCTCATACGCACCATGGCCATAAAGACAACACACTGAGGAACACAACTTGGTAGCCATATTGAGACAGGCATGCGGCCTTGTCTTGCAGAAAGCTGACTAGAAATGACGACTTGACCAGAGATGTTTGAGTAACTACAAGTGTGTGTGTGCTGCCTGAAACTACACATCTAGCATTCATCAGGTTGTATGGTTGCCAACATACTTTACTTATTGTTTTTATTTTATAAGTATTATCAATAATACATTATTTAAAGTTGTAACTTAACTCCTGCTTGTCTTTTACTACACCTAATTGCCTGAGGTTATAGAAGTAGAAGGGAAGGTGGGGAGAAGTTATAAAATACAATACCTTATAAAGAGTGGTAAATTAATGGGATTAGAGGCATTCTGACAAAGGCTACATAATAAGGAATATAAAACAAGAAAGTAAAGTAACCAAGCAAAACAGCTGTTCAACTAAAAGATCTCAAGCCCTTACCTTCATATATTCTTAAAAGCATGCAGGCACTGGTTAGGTTATCTGAGCTTATAAACGTATGCAATCTACTAATTGTTACACTATCCTAGTATTTGGTATTGTATTTGCATATCTCTGATTAATTTGCATACATCCCAACATCCTCTCTAATTAAAAAAAAAAACAAAAAATAAAGTCATACACTGAAAAAAGTTTGGTAATGATTCACACTTAATATTTTCAATCTGAACCAATATAATTATTTTTAGCTTATTGATCCCACAATTTTTAAGTTGAGGCAAATCATTTAGAGTGATTGGGTGCAATTCACTTTTTTTTTTTTACTGAAGTAAATCTATTTTTTAAGTTGTTCTTTTTTTTTGGCAGTTGGAAAGCCATCAAACTGGAAAGTTCGACCGGAAGAATATACAACTGACCCCCAAACACAGCACATGAACAACCTAAAATATTAGGTTAACTGAAATAGGATTTTTACGTTTATTCCCTCCACCATAACTTACTTTGGTACAAACATTTTTTTTTTACTTTTATTGCGATCTGAAACCAAATATTTCAAGCTACAACACTAAATGACTAATCTTAAGTTGCTTGAAAGAGAAAATTTACGTTGAATGAACAACATCAATGTTATACTTTTTTCAGTGTACTGTGAGTCCTCATCATGTGTTCCCTGACCAATCCTCCTGTCCAAAAAGGCACCTGGGTTTCCACCACTGGCTTTGCAATACAGTCTTGTTTATTCATTTATTTAAAAGCTGCATCTTATCTAAATAATCCTGTGATAATCCTAATATTCACACAAGTTAAATATTATGAGTTTTATTTAACAAATTGTATAAATTGGGAGTGCGTGCCTGTCGGCTTTCTCGTATACTGAGATAGAGGAAAAGGCCGTCAGAATGACTTCCAGTTGCTCAATATTTCTCAAATATCATATCTCCTTGTTTTTCATCATAACTAATTGATAATATCGATACACAATCATTTATCTCTATTCATAATCAAATTTCATATTAAAATGATATTTGCGCACTTAGGCAGGTCGAAAATGGTGGTCAAATTTTTTCATGATTACATGTGTATTAACTCGATTACGTGCAAAGTAAAAAGAGTTATAGTCACCTAAAAACATAGAAAAAGTGTTTGTATCATATAATATTTGTTGCAATATACTGATATAAGTAAAACTGCATTTAGCTACATTAATTATGATAATGATGGCGGAAATATAAAAATTATCATAAAATGAAATGTTTTACCAGGAACACGACAGGGATGTAGCAGCTTATTGTTCCCATTACATATCTTTATATTTACATGGCATGTTCAATGTTTACACGTTATTGTTAAACAAATGATTTGCAAATTAATAATAGTAATTGAAAGAATGTGTTATATTGAATACAGTTTTTAATACTGTGTACACATTTATATTTCCATGATGCAAAAAATTCAGATGGCTGTTTAAATAAAACACTACTGGTTGAGTCATTGTTCTGAAATGTCATATCCCTTTGCTTTTTATCATTATAAACATCTATACAAAATTTGAATTATCTTTCTGTTATTATAACCATAGTTTACTTGAAAATTCGCAGAAGTGTTCAGTTAAAAATCCACTTCTGTTTGCTGAAGTGGCCCAAAAGTTGATCGGAGTCCTTGTTTTTGATATAAAGCAGGGGTATGAAATCTCATTATTCGAAGTCAAAGCGTTTTCAGTTATTGTGTTTACACAAAGACAGACACACATAATTTTAAAAATGAGATTTTCGGACTCAGGAAGGTGTATACAAGAAGTTAAAACACTATGCCTGCACCCCAGTACAGAAGGCTGCAGTGCACTTCTATAAATAACGGCACCCGAGTGGTTCTTCAGCGCGATGCCACATGGGAACCATTTTCGGTTCCCAAAAGACCCATCCACATGAAGGTTCCAGAATGATTTATTCGTTTATTTATGTATTTAATTAAGGGGCTGCCTAGAGTGAATAACCACTGATAGATGGTATCAGATTTGTGAAATACCAACAGTTCATGATTTTAAAAGGACTCTTGCTGCCTACGTCCAGTAACACAGGCTAACTGCAGACTTTCTTATTCTGTTAGTTTCCTGCAGCCTACCATATATTCCAAATTTTTAAATACTTCTACAAATATTTGTAAGTTTTTCTAAACACAAAGACCCAACTTGATACACAGAGAACCTTCCCCAGAATGGAATGGTGCTTTGCCAAGCAGTATTTCTATGAAGAACCACACAACCCAGTAAAGAACCATATAGTGCCATTAAATTAAAGAACCCTTATTTTTTAAATTGTGGTTGCACATTTCTTCCATGACCAATCTGAAAATCAGCTATACTGGAGTCTCCTCACCAATTTTACTTTTATGTTAATTGTCTGCATTTTGAAAAAAAATTCCAGACAGGTGAAATATTTTTTTTTTTTCTCCTAATCACTGGGTTCTACTAACCAGAAGTGTGTGCCATGATCTGAGACTAAAAACATTTTAAGAAGGCATACCATGAGCAGTCCAAATAAACCAAGAACTTCATATTCAGTGAGTTTCCAATACGACCCACCAGAATCTTCTTGGCCCACCCTAGGCCAGATATTTCATCCCCCCAAGCCATTGTATGAAAGCTTTGTAAATCTGAGGCTCCTGACATTCAGTGAACATCATGGATTTAAAGCAGGGCGGAGTGCGTTTCGCATGATTCTTACTTTGCAAATCATACATTTTACTAAGATTCAGCGCGTCATGTCCAATGTTGACCAGCAGATGGCAGCAAAGACGCCTTATACCCGCTCTTCGCCGACCTGTGGCTGGGGCGCGCTCTCGCGTGCTCGCTCGCTCGTCCACTTCTGTCCGCTCGCTCTCCCGCCTGTCTTCACACACGGCTGCCTCTTACCGGGTCGCTGGTCGCCTTTCCATTTTCAGCCCTCTATCTAGGGTTCAAATGACCTCCGTTCTTGCATTCACTCAAGCAAGACAAAGATGAACTTTTATTTAAAAAGAGTATTCTATGGCTGCCAGCCATTACAGGGTGTTAGGAGTGGGCTGGGTGGGTGTTGAGGTGTTTTAATGGCCAATTCGGACCAAGTCTGGTTAAACGACTTGTGCTGAATCACAAGCCGCTCGTGGATCAGCGACAAGCTTTATTTAGACGTCTTTAGGAGGGGGAAACGAATGTGACATTTTGATGGCTTTGCCTAATAGCGTTTACATTCCCATCATGCTTGGTTTGGTCAGCGCGATGAGAGCGCTCTTCTGGGAGGGAGGATGCCGTCGGGGACCGCGCTGATACGGCAGTCGGGGCTTTGAGACGCTTCGTCGCAGGAGGGGCCGAGAGGCCGGGGCGCTCGCCTTCTAGCCATTTCTACATCAGCGCATGGGGACACCTGAGTGGCTGAACCGAAATGAGATGGAGATGAGGCGGCGAGGGAGAGGGGCTGGGGTGGTGAACATGAAGAAAAGGATCGGCAGGAGAAGAGGACAGAGAGGGAGAGAGAGAGAGAGAGAGAGCAGAAGATAATAAAAGCGAAAATGCAGAAGAATGGGGCAGAGCAGGCACGGACACAAGATGTGACCAGAAAGATTAAAGTGGACAGAGAAAGAGAGCAGCAATCAGCAGAGCGGAGGAAGAGAGAGAGAGAGAAAAAAAAGAGGGGAGAAACGAGCCGAGACCGTAAACGAGTAAAGGACACTGAGGAGTGTACACCACTAATGAAATGATGTGGGGTGATACGAGCAGAGCAGGGGCTTATCGCCGGCTATATGGAGGTTTATTATTTTTCCTTCAGTTTCGTGTCTTCCAATATCCCGAAGGCGTAAGAAGTACCTTTAATAACACTCCCATATCCGCTACCCGCTGCGCCACCATACCATTAATTTACTGCTCAGAACTGGGAGTATGCTATAGTATGGACGGCTATCATATTCTTCCTCATGACCGTGTGAGGGATCAGAAAATAAACGAATTAATAGACACGAGTCTTAATTACGATTTTTCACCAGATTATGCTTAAATATAGAGCACTAAATCTACCAACATATATAGCCCCTTTTCATAGTACATAACATTCTCCAAACCGCCTAATCCAATTAGGTCAAGTGAGTTTGCCGGAATGGCGGGAACGGGCGCAGTACCTTCCTCCCACACTCTTTAAAACCAACATTATAATGGTTCCAGAAAGAACCTTTTATTTATTTAGATCTTTAACAGGAATTATAAATAACAATACGTAGATGTGTAAAAGTGTAGTGGGTTCCTGATTTTAAAGAACCCTTGCTGCATGTAGCACGGACCAAGTTCAGAGTTTCCTGATCTATGAGTATCCTGCTAATGATCCAACTTTACATTAAAGATTTATGCTTTCGCCTTTTTAAAGCCCAAAAGAACCAATGAAATATGCAAATCAGCCCCACAGAATGAAACGGTTCTTTGTCAGGCAATACCGGTAGTACAACGAGGAACCACACAGCCGAGCAAAGTGCCGTTAAGGAACCGTTATTTTTAAGAGTGCGGGCACACACGCGCATGCGCCGACACGGAGCCCAGACCACTGAACACACGCGTCTTTGAAATGTGAGAGAAAAACCGAAAAACAACCCACGCAGACAGGGAGAACGTGCAAAGTCCTATACTGACGACCACTGGGCTTCAGGGGGCAAACCCAGGAAGGAGCGTTAATCGCTGCCGCCTCATTATTATTATTTGGGGAATTCCTTTATACAAAGTGACTTACAATTGCTCACCTTTCTTTTATTATTTCAATTGGACCCCAGGCAGGTGAAGTGACTTGCTCATGGTCGGTCATACAGTGTCAAGTACAGGGATTTGAACCAACAATCTCAGGGTTTGAAGTCCAAAGTCTTAACCACTACGCCACCTCATACAGCACTAGCCCTAACGAGCACTGTTTTTGCAAGGAGGACATTAAGTAATAATAATAATCATTATTTGCTAATAATAATTACTTGATAAGCCGTTTATTCATTACAATCTAACGATACTTAGCTGGAAACCGCAGCTGCTAAAGGTACCTAAATTTATAAGGTTTGATGATGGAAGGTGGAGGAGATCAGACAGGCGTGATTATCTATACACATTAATGCATATTCTTTAGAATTATGTTGTATTGCATCTTTTCATTTGAAGATGAAAATGTGTACCTCATCTATTATTTACTCTTGTGTTGTTTTGCAAATATTTAATTTTGATTTCTGCTCCCTCTGCAGTAGTCAGCCTTGTCTTTAAGAAGCGTTGACAGCGCTATCTTCATGTCATGATAATAAACCGTTTAGAAAAAAAGCAAAATGCGTAAGCGCATAGAAAAATAAGATACAGAGGAGAGAGAGAGAGAAAAAGACAGAGGGCAAAGAAGGACGAGTATTAAAAACATCTGAGAATTAATGTTAAGAGGACCTAATAAAACTGAGAGAAATGACTTCGGAACTGGTCAACACAGACGAAAAATAAAAGAGTAACAAGACAATCTTATATTCTTGAACCTTCTGGGTCGGGGTGGTGCGGGAGAGCACTGGGCGCAATGCAGGAAACAGCCCAGGAGAGGGCGCCAAGACATCGCAGGGTCCACGACCAGTAATAGCCAGTCAACCCAACACGCACGTCAGCGGAGATGTACAAGAAAGGCAAGTGAGGCACGGAGAGAACATACAGACTCCACACAGTCAGCCACGGAAGACTGGTCCCGACAGCGGACACTGGGGGCAGGAGGCGCTGTGCTTATTTCTTATTTGTCATGATTCTTTACTTGGCACACTCCGTTAACCAAGGCGACTAGACTGACAATATGAGTGATCAGAATACACACGATTCACCAGAAATGAACAAAATATAACCGAGTAAAGGCGGCCGATGAACGTAAGAGAAATCCAAAAAGGCGTCACCGGCCAACGGGAAAGAACGGACAGGAGAGAACAGAATGGATACGACAGTTCATGTAACCACAACAGGAGAACAAGAAGGCAAAGCTTTCGAATAGGACATGAGAAAATGGACCCAGTATCGAAGAATAAAAGAGATGGAATATATGCACTTTGGAAGAAAAAATAGGAGATGGCGTGCAGTATGTCATATGGTGAATATCGACCGATAAGGAAAACAGAATGGAGACGTGCCAAGAGGTTAATGGACATTAATAGAACAGACGACAGATAATTGAAGTAAGAAGTTCATAAAAAAGAAGAAGAGGAAAAGCAGAGACCAGAAGCGCAGGCTCAATAGAGACGGAAGAGGACCATCAAAAGGGACAAACAACGAGGAAGAAAAATGGACGGAGGAGGAGAATCTGGACAGTGAAGAGAGCGCAGAGCTGAGAGAGAAAGAGAGAGACGCGAGCAAGCGAGCGAGCGAGCGGCGGACTATTAAAGCGTCTGCGCGCTGACAGCTGCAATGAAGCATGCAAATTAACTGGCAATGATCGCATTGATTATCGGCCGGCGCAAACGATTCCCCAGCTAACGGACTCCGCCAGCTCCCTTGCAAATGTCTGCACGACGCGTATAGCTAGAGACGAATGAGCCATGTAGCGGTTACCGAATGATTCATATGTCAGAGTTTTAGGGTCTCGCTTTTAAACTAACGTCTGTAAGTTAACACAACTAAAATCTATATTGGGCGTTGCTAACAGACAGTCCAGCCCAGGATGGATGTCGCCTTTTGTTTTTTTTTTTTGGAAACCCTGATACTACAAATATGGGTGGCTGTTTCATTTTCACAGCAGATTGTAACGTCCTTGGTCGTGACCTGAGAGTTACAATCTTCTCAGGTGGCCGCAGACTGCCATAAGGGGTGGGGCTACTTGGGGAAGCGGACAATGAAAGCAGCCTATGGGAGGCTAGGAGGAGGGCGGGTAATAGTTCGCTTACAGAGAACCATCCATCCATCCATCCATCCATCCATTATCTAACCCGCTATATCCTAACTACAGGGTCACGGGGTTCTGCTGGAGCCAAGCCCAGCCAACACAGGGCGCAAGGCAGGAAACAAACCCCGGGCAGGGCGCCAGCCCACCGCAGCTTACAGAGAACCTCTCTTGTCATATGCTAAAGGTCATCAGCGGGCCTAATAATTATAATAGTCAGTCAACCAACCCACTATATCCAAATACAGGGTGGCGGGGGTCTGCTGGAGCCAATCCCAGCTAACACAGGGCGCAAGGCAGGAACAAACCCCGGGCAGGGCGCCAGCCCACCGCAGGGCACACACCAAGCACACACTAGGGACAATTTAGGATCGCCAATCCCAACCTGCATTTCTTCAGACTGTGGGAGGAAACCCAGGCAGACACGGGGAGAACATGCAAACTCCACGCAGGGAGGAACCGAGAAGAGAAACAAACCCAGGTCTCCTTACTGCGAGGCAGCAGCGCTACCACTGTGCCACCGTGCTGCCCCTAATTATAATAATAACATAAAACATAATAATAATAATGATAAATGTCTGCGTGTGCCCGTCCAGTCCCTCTGAGCAATCTGATTGGTCCGTTTGGATTTGATATGATTGGTCAGTTTCACTGTCGTTCCTTAGTCAAAAGTCACAGAGAGTGCTTGATAAGGGGGGTTAACCAAACCGCAGAAAGTCATATAAAAACGCTGAGAGGTGCCTTCAAACATGTTGAACTATTTGCAAGAATAATAATAAAAAAAAAACCGTTTACACAACAGGTAATGGGGGCTCCTCTGCCGTTGGTGGGACAAAAAGTGGACAGAAATGAGAAACGGGCTTTACGGGAACACGATTGAGGGGGGTTCAGACACACAAAGATATTGAAGAAAGGCATAAGACAAATGCTGAAGGTTCACAGAAGGCAAGAGATATTAAATGTTTTAAAATGTATTCTATTACCTGTCTTAGTAATAATAATAATATTGCATGTATATGTAGCCCCTTTCCCATGCTCAAAACACTTTACATTCAAAGGAACACAATAAGAGTAAAAGCAAAGCTGACGTTAATAACGCAGAACACGAGCTAATATGAAATATTAATACTGTAGTGGCTAAGGCTTTGGACTCTGAGCTGGTTGATACAAACCCCACCATGTGTGATCACGAGCAGGTCGCGTCACCTGTCTGGGCTCCAATTAAGAAAAAACAAAAGAAATGTAACCAATTGTATCTCAAATGTTGTAAATTACCTTAGGGTATCAGCCAAGTAACAAGTAATAATCCACGGAAGTCAAAATTCTCAATTAGATTAAAAAAATGACAAACAGGAAAAAAGAAGAAGAAGAAGAAAGCCATGAAGCAATAGCACAATTTGTGTGGCTTGTATGTAGGATTATAAATGTGGACGTTGCGATCAAACATGACATTAAGGAACAATGAACAGGATAAGAGCGGATTTGTTATCTGCTTTAGAGCCAGAGGCTGGGAGGACATCGGCCGTTCAATGACAGCTGTTGCGATGTTCAGTTCAGATCTAACACCTCCAGGTAGACCGCTGACCGCCGCCCCGACCTGAGCTGCACGTCTACGTGAGGTGAACAGACCGGACAAAGTCACCTCATTTGGAGACGCAAGCTCTTCGGTTTTTTATGCAGTCTGCAATGAATGAGTTAGTTCTAGTGCTTTACCATTGATGATCTGTATGTTAGGCACGACGATGTTAAATGAAGAAAGTTTGGTGCAGACACTTACGTCTGCAGAGTTCATTTCAATATTAGAGCAGCTTCAGCACATTACGGTACTTCTGTGATCATAAACCCCGAGCCTCAGGTAGGATCCAGGCTTTGGTGCCGGAGACAGTGTGGCGGCGTGACTGTTCAGATTCGTGGGCGCGGCCGCCAGGAGCTCTCGGAGCTGCAGAACGTTGGAGTGGCCCGAGACGGCGGCTTCAACCGCAAACACACTCGGGCTTTTATTAAGAGAGAACTATTTCCAGTGTTGCCAGAGCGTTAAGTCCATTTCTCCGTCTACTGCAGCCCACAGTCATTCCAATATTTTATAAAAGCAGATTCCAGATGTGCACCCGGAATCTTGTGTGTAGGGGACATAAAGGGACATCGCGGGTAGAATGAAGACTCATCAGTATATGTCGGTGGGCAAATTCATCCCGAGCCGATACGTGGCAGGCTGGTGAGGTGTTCGCTACTGCATAGCTGGGGGTTGTTGCTCCTTTGGGTGGGCTGTTGGTTGGCTTGTATTCATACGTAGAACTGCATTTTGATTGGTAGTTTTGAGTTTTCAGCTATTATACTGGTGTTAAGTACACCTTTCACGCACACTGTTGCTGCCCACCCATATAAATAACTTCGCCGATCACGGAAGTTACTTTTATTAGTGCCTTGTACAGGAGACATTAGGCACGCAAATCGCAGGAAAGCAAAACTAGTACGAAATGTTATTGCGTTGTAATTTACCAAAGCGGATTTTTTAAGATCTTTGCTTTTAACCCAGGACCATGTTTCCACGCTTCTATATACTGTAGGGTGACAACAGCGCTAAACCAAGCCAATTTACACTCTCGTACAACTGCGACAGAATAGTGAGTTTGTAATCGATTTCATCTTTTTAACCAAATCATTTTTGAGAGCTAAAATGTGGATGTATTCCCAAATAAGATCGATTAGTTTAAGATGTACAGATTATGAATGTAAACACCTATTCCAACTGGAATATGCTACTGAAACTTAGAAAAATCAGTTTCATTGAATGCTCACAAGCACATCCTCATCACCTGGTGATGAATGGACAGACTCCCTCCTTCTCTCCGTTCTTTCATTTTGACCGGCCTAATCCAGTTTGGGGCAGAAGCCAAAATGTGGCGCATCATAGGACAACCACACCAGGACAGTTGAGATGACCAGTTGAATCAAAAACCTCTGTAAAATCCATTGAAACAACCAGCTTTCAGATTTATCCTAAACTCTCACCCGCATAATGAAACGGGCAAAACTTTAAAAAAATCTGCGCTTAGAAGGACAGTAGGTGTTTCCAGTGGTCAGACCTGCCGGCTCCTTCGTCAACTGCTCAGGTCTTCGGTGTCTACACACTCCTGTGCCTGCACATACACACTGCCAGCCTCACCTCACTCCACTCACCTGGGTTCAGAAGCAACCCATCTGCTATACGTTTTCTACCGCTGTGAACCTACTCAAGGCCAAAGTTCAGACCTGAGGCTCACCATTGTCCTCCTGACAAGCCACCAATGCATGATCTTCTTTAAGGGCACCTCTTAACTGGTCCATCTGCAGTCCTCCTTCCAGGCTCCCAGAGGCAGCTTTTATGGGCAGCTTCTCCAGGAAGCCCCACCCCTTGTGAGTTCAGGACCAAGGACATTACAATGCTGTACCCATGACATATTACTAAGCTTATTATGACTTTTATTCCATATTGGTAGTAATGCGAATAATGTGTGAAAACTAAAGAAAAACCTTATCTTATAATGTAGCAGTCATTTGTGTGGTTTATATATAAGAATATATAATATATATATATATATATATATATATATATATATATATATATATATAGTACAGGCCAAAGGTTTGGACACACCTCCTCATTCAATGTGTTTTCTTTATTTTCATGACCATTTCCAGCACTCCATCACTGACAGCCTGGAGGTGTGTTTGGGGTCATTGTCCTGTTGAAAAATAAATGATCGTCCAACTAACCTGACTTCTGCACAACGCAACTGCTGGTCCCAACCCCATTGATAAAGCAAGACATTCCACTAAATAACCCTGATAAGGCACACCTGTGAAGTGAAAACCATTTCAGGTGACTACCTGTTGAAGCTCATCGAGAGAATGCCAAGAGTGTGCAAAGCAGTAATCAGAGCAAAGGGTGGCTATTTTGAAGAAACTAGAATAGAAAACATGTTTTCAGTTATTTCACCATTTTTTGTTAAGTACATAACTCCACATGTGTTCATTCATAGTTTTGATGCCTTCAGTCATGAAAATAAAGAAAACACATTGAATGAGGAGGTGTGTCCAAACTTTTGGCCTGTACTGTATGTATATATATATATATACATAGTATATATATATGCACTAGGGGTCTTTGCCTCCTGCTCGCTTCGCTCACCAACCCCTGGGCGGGCGCTTTGCGGGTCTGCAACTTGCATATGGGGAAGCAGATGTACAATTTAAACAGACTTTTATTTTCATGTGAATTGTTACATATGCATATTAGAACTAACTGTTTTACATTACAGCAAGTAATTAACCATAGTAGAAAAGAGTAAAACGTAATAAATTGAAAGTAAATTATGTTTCATGTTGTGTTAGAGGTATTCGTTGCATAATACAATATTATTCTGTTTGGCTTTGAAATTAACATGCAAAACATTTTTTAAACTTACACTTTTACTGTAAAACTTCAGTAAATACAATATTTGGAATTAACTTTTCGTCAATATCGCATTGAATTTTGATTCCGTGTTTGGACTTACATCGTGACAACACAACATATAACTGCCCGTGAGTGAATATCGTTTCTTTCTCTCTAATAAATAAACCGACTTTTTCGAATGTTTGTCCCTGTAATTTGTTAATTGTCATAGCAAAAGCTATTCTAACGGGAAACTGTAAACGTTTTAACACGAAGGGCATATCAAGATCTCCTTTGGTGTCTAATGTTATCCCCTGAAGATGTACTACATTACCTTTCTTGTTGCCTGTTAATATTTTACATGTCAGAATTGTTTGGCTGATTTTCAATACAACTAATCGTGTCCTATTGCATAGCCCATCACTCAGACATAAATTACACAATAACATTACGAAACATTCTTCTTTCAACAGTAATTTGGCCGGTTGAAGACCGGACGGTGTTAACGTTTGTAGATATTCTACGGGATAGTATAAGATGATGTTTTCATCTTCTGCACCATCACCCCCAACTGTTTCAGCATAGTCTACTGATATGCATTTAACCAATTTGCCATCTAATTGATCGACAATTTTGGCGTTAATTCGTTTGACTTCATCGTTTTTCGGTGCTAGGATTGCCCGTGTACTCATTTCTTCTGTTGATAACCCCTCAGGATGAAATTCTTCAATAAGATTTGGACATAATACGTCTTCTTTTATTGGGAACTTAAAGTGAGAAAAACATAAACATTTATAAAAGCTGGGAGTACAGAAATTGTGTCTGACAAAAGTATTCACACGAATGAGAGGTGAGAGGACCATGGGCGTGGGCCGTTAACCGTAAATGGTTGAGAGGAGGCGGGACTTGAAAAAATCTCTTGGCAATAGTCTCATTTTGCAGAACTTAAAAAAATCCCTCGTCTCAGGATTTTTTGTATATAATTGAGAGATCTATATTTACTGACTGTAGTTACTGAATATAAATGCATGCCTATTAAAGCAAAATGAAAACAAATGAAGATTGTAATTGCAAACTTTGTGAGTCTGCCTGTCTTTAAGCCAGGGACTAGGGAGATGTCTACTCACAGTTGTAGGTTCCTTAACTGAACACCAACCTCTGGGTGTTGTGGTCCTAGTGTGGTGGCCTGGGACTAAAAGGCACAAGTTCTTTGAGGTCAGAAGATGTGAAGTTACAGTTCTTCTCGTCATCTGTCATCCACTGTGAGTGAAACAGGGAAGAGTTTGTTATTGACAGCTCCAACCCTTGGACTGGAGGTAAATTACAAGTCAAATTAGAGCCCTCAGTTTTACCTTCCCGAGATGTATTTTGGACAGATCTTCATAGTCTGCAGTTTTTTCCTCCTGTCACATTTTGCCAGGCTTCTGCTCTACTTAAGTTTAATCCTATGAGATCTCAGTAACCTGCAGCCCTACTTCCCTGACGTCTGAACAGGTCAGATCTCGGCAGCCTACATATTCACATCTATGCAGCTATAGCCATCTGTACAGCCTTCTGCTCTGTCTCTGTACTGCACAACCTGTCGAGTGTCAGTGTCACCTATTTGGAGTGCCGGATCCTGTCACATCTCAACAGTCTGCAGGTTCACATCTACTGTAAGCGTCTTTACTTGTGAGATTTCCATAGCCTCCTGCTTTATTGCTCTGTCTTTGATTCTGTTAGTCTCAGAAACATGTGGCCTGATCTTGTCGGATCTCAGCAGCTGGCAGCTTCCCACCTAAGCGTTTGCATCTATCAGACTGATAGTGTCCTACTCTTCCTGTATGCCAAAGAACCTGTCAAATCTCAACAGCATGTAGTTTTACTATTAGGTGTCTGATCCTGTCAGATGCCAATCATCTGCAGGTTTACCTTCGTGAAGTGTTTTGCTGACAGATTTCAGTAGCCTGGAGCTTCATGTCTTGGTTTTTGCACCTGTTGCATGTCCACCACCTGCTGTTCTACTTCAGCGCCTTTAATGCTGTCAAATCTCATTGGCCTACAGCTTTATCCTTCAGAAACTGGTGCTGTCATACATCCAAGTATTGCGTTGTTGTACAGCTTATACATTAGACATTGTTAGATCTCAGTAGCACCACCAGAATTCAGTAGCCTGCAGTTTTATTTCTAGATGTTTGATCCTATTGGAGCCCAATAGTCTTCATCTTGAGATCGCTGGAGTGAGATCCTGTCAGATGTTGCTAGCCTGTAGTGCTGCACCTAAGTGTTTGGTATTTGCTTCTCTTCCTCTGTTCCTTTGATCACTTCAGATGCATATCCATGTAGTCTGATCCTGTCAGATCTCTGCAGCTTCTTCACATCCAAGTGTCTTTACCTAAACAATCTGCACAGCCGACTGCTCTACCTCAGTGTCATATCTCAAAAGCATGCAGCTGCGCCTTCTTAGATTCTCAGATCCTATTAATAGCTGGCATCTTTACCTGTGGACGTCTGAACTTGTTAGATCTCAATAGCCTAATCTGACTTTGGAGAAATCCAGGACCGGAGCTTTCAGAGAAAGCTGCCAAACTTGAAGTCACTCGAAACATCAAAAGGAGTGCCATGGATAGGGTCGCACTGTAGGTTCATTCAAACTGTTATTTATGTCTGCCATTATTTCACTCGGTCATTGACATCAGTTTTCCACTGCTCTGAACGCTTAACATTAATCCTCAGGTACACTCTTGCCATGCGCAGTGTGCACAAGTACACGTGGGGTCTGCCTGCTACGCAGGCTGTAATTGAAACCATTTTATTCAAATGAGTCTAATGAATTCTTGAGGTAGTCCAACAAGCATGTATATGGGAGTGCATTGCTAATTAAAATTAATTATTAAAATTCATTTATTAAGTGCCTTCTGGGCATAAGGGCTTAATGTATTCAAATTTATAGACATTAATGCAAATTATAGACATTTTAGAGAGGCCTCAAAATGAAGAAGCAAGCATTGCTTACCAAACCTTGTTGACCTCCGACCCTCCTGGTGGTATTAAAAGTGCCATTTCTCAACGGCTGATGCAGTCTCCATTGAATCAACGTCAATTCCATGTGCCGGTGACAGGCTGTGAGTGGCAGTGCTGGCCAAGTTTGTGCTCGGGACCCATAGCTGGCACAAAAGGGCAGCACTTCAGGGAGCACCTGTTAGGGTTTGCTGGAAGTGTGTACATCTGGGCAGCATACAATGTCGTCCCTTTCACATTTTATTATAATACAACTTTGAATGACAGTGGATTTAATTTGGCCTTTTTAGACACTGAAATTTTATGCCAAAGTGAAAACGGAGCTCTATGAATTAATTCTAAAGATAAAAAACAAAATAATCGATTGCATAAGTATTCACTGCCTTCAAGTTAGTATCTGTGGATGCACCTTTGGCGGCTATGCCTGCCCTTGAGTCTGTGTGCACAGGTCTCTTTCTGTTAGCTCTGCCATGTTTTCCCGTTCTTCGTTATAACGCCGCTGAAGCTCGGTCAGGTTGCAAAGGGCTCATGCGTGAGCAGCCTTTGTCAAGTCCAGTCACAAACTCTCAACTGGACTGAGATTTGGACTCAGACTCGGCCCTTTCAGGACACCCTGTGTAGCTTTGGCTTTATGCTTGGAGTCGTTGTCTTGTTGGAAAACAAATCTTCTTCCAAGGTTCCCAGTTTCTTTGCAGACTGCATCAGGTGTTTCCCACAGGATTTCCCATATTTTGCTGCATTCATTTTATCCTCAGAAGCCTTCTGGGGCCTGCTGCAGAGAAGCATCCTTACAACATCATGCGGCCACCGCCACGCTTCACGGTGGAGATGGTATGTATTTGATAATATGCTGCGTCAGGCTTAGGCCAAACATGGCATTTAGTTTGATGGCCAAAAAGCACAGTTTTGCTCCTATGGAACTTTCTTCCAGCTGACTTCAGAGTCTGCCATGTGCCTTCCGCCGCTCCCTGGCTGAGATGTCCTGTGTGTTTTCTTTTTCTTTTTGCCATTCTCCCATTAAGTTCTGACCGGAGAAGCAACTGGACAGCAGTAGTTGTCTGCACAGTCTCTTCAGCCTCAGTCACTGTAGCTTGTGACTATGTTTGAGTTCCTTGGAGGCCTCCCTCCTTTCTCTTCTTACATGAACACTCAGTTTTGGCGCCATGCTCTAGCAGATTCACCGCTGTGCCAAACTATTGTCATTTCTTAATGACTCATTTAACTGGATTCCAAGGGATATTCAATGACTTGGATATTTTCTTTTCTCCATCCCTTGACTTGTGCTTCTCAGTTCCCTTTTCATGAAGTTGCTCAGAGTGTTATTTTGTCTTCATTGTGGAAGTCAGGCCACCATAGTTTGAGTCACCACAAGTTGGTCCTTCCAGGTACGAGTGCATTTTTACTTCAATCAATGGAAACGGACAGGTGGCCTCTGTTGAACTCATTTGGCGGTTTCTAAAACCAATGGGCGGCACCACTGAGGACTTAGGTCCTCGTCATCTTTAATATGACACACTTATGTGATCAATTAGTTTGTTTTTCATTTTTGTAATTGATTTAGATCACTTTGCGGAGAGCTGTTGTTACTTTACTTTAACTTTAAATCCATGTTAAATAAAGCCAAATTAAATACATTGTGATTCCAGTATTACCACTCCTATTTTTTAGCCCTCTTCCTCCTGAGCAGGGTCAAGGGGAACCTGGAGCCTATCCCAACAAGCATTGGGTGAAAGACAGAATCTCTCTCCAGGGCCACAGTACATCACAGGGTGAACACACACAAACACCCACCGGTGCCAATTAGACATCGCCAATCCACCTAATCTGCTGGTTTGCATGTCTTTGGACTGTGGGAGGAAACTGGAACACCTGGGGGAAATACCAAATGGACACGGTGAGCACATGCAAAGTCAATGCAAGTAGGACCCAATTTGTGAACCCCAGCCTCAATGCCACCCCACTGTGATTTAATATTGTATAAGAAGAAAATGTGAAAACTTCAAAGTGGTGAATATTTGTTTAGTCACTGTATACATAGATTGTGGACATGGGATGAACTGAAGAAAGTGGTGACCATTAAATGTCTTCAGTGGAGACACTTTAATAAAGTGGTGTCTGAAACTGCCCTCTCTTCTTGCTCCATTGTTCAGGAGAATTAGTTCATGATTCTTTAAAGGTCACAGCCTGTGGACAGGCCGCACCATCTCTTCCCAGACACATACTTCTCTGACACTCTGGCAGACATTACATGATGACTATCATATCCACATACAAACACTATGTAAGATGGCTTCCTCTCTGAGCCACTTGACCATATCTAAAGATGACCAGTTAGTATTATGAGTAGACTCTTAGGCCCCATACTCAAAACTGGATTCCATTCAGAAATTTCCTTTATGAAGCAAACCAGAATGTTATTAGACTGCCATACTTTGTTACATTGAGTTAACTGAAAAGCCTTAGGCGCCACTTCTTTTACAGTTTAAGCAAAAGAAGATCAAGAGGTGACATGAATGAAGTGTTTAAAATTACGATGGGAATTAGTACAGTGGATCGAGACGGTGACTTTAAAATGAGTTCATCAAGAACATGGTGAGCATGGTAGACAGTAAGACTTTAGGAACTTTCAAAAGAAGGCTTGATGTTTTTTTAGAAGAATTAAGTGGATAGGACTGGCAAGCTTTGTTGGACTGAATGGCCTGTTCTCGTCTAGATTGTTCTAAAGTTCAGGGCATGAAAAGAAAAGGGCTCTTATAAATGTAGGGAGATGTACCACCTTGCAATCAATGGTCTGAAGATGAATGTTCTTCAATTCTCCATTTAACATTGTTCACTGGGGTCTCTTCTTAGAGAGACCCTTGACTCACTGGCTCAAACAGGACAATAAAACATTCCTTCTTCCAGGCTGTTGCCATGTCTGTTCCATAGAGTGTGTCATCAGTGTTTATTCTCATCACTGCACCTGGCACAACTGGCATCATGCTTTCCTTCCTAGACATGGGGCCAGAGAGCTGCAGTGAAGGGCACAGGTATCAAACTCAGATTCTGGTAGGCTGCGGTGGCTATGGATTTTCATTCCAGCCACTCTCATGATTAGTTACTCTTACTAATAAACAGACCTTTCTTACCTTAATTATAATTGACTTGCTTTTTAATATCAAAACCCATAATTGTTTATTTTTTTCCTTAAACAGTAGCAAATAATATTGAGAGGCAAAGCAAGGCAGGAGATGTCCAACTAATTCAGTTGTCCCACCTGCCAGTGGGCACCTTTTTCCTCGACCCAAATTCTTAATTACTATTAATGAAACAGTGTTCTTTCTTTCTGAAGGCACCATTATAATGTTTGGTGGACCACACAGGCACTGTATTTTTTGTATCTTCTCGTATCTTCACTTCTTTCTTTTGATTTATTTTATTTAAACAGATTGTGGAAGATGAGCATACAGGTGCAAATAGAATCAGGTTAGCTGGTCATCCGTTGGCTTGCTTTGATCTCATTATTGTTTAGCTGCTGGATAAAGGAAAAGCCATCATGAAGGGTTTTAAAACTTAAAACTCAAGTCAGTTAAAACAAAGTAGGGTCCATTAGTTGCAGTAATTGGTTAGCAATTAAGAAAGTGCAGCCACTGTAGCCCTCCAGGATCTGAGTTTGACACCTATGGTATAAGGCAGTGTTTCTCAGCCTTTTTTTCTGTAGTGGCACACTTTTTGTAACTAAAAACATCCCAAGGCAGCCCACTCTCTTACTTACCACAAATCTCATAAACGCGCTCAACTGCCCGAAGGGTGGAATGTCTGCAGAAGCCAGTAGAAAAGGATGACATTTATTGAGCACTTTGGTGGCATCTCCCAGCTGCTTTGTCCCTTTGCCTGCCACTCTCTGCCCACTATCCAACATTGCTGTGAGGCTCACTGGTGACCACACACTCAGAGTAGATCAACTCTAACATCCAGGAGACATGTCTGAAGTGCTTGAAGTATTTTGTGCTCATGGAGCTGCTTTTATGCCATCTTCTCCAGGTAGACCTACCCTCCTCGGATAGGTCTTAACCCCTCAAGGAGCTTGTTCCTCATATGTTCAGACTCTGGTGCACTACACTATTATTTCCACGGCATGCCTGGGTAGCTCTCATGGCACACCACTGTGCTGTGGCACTCTGGTTGAAAAACACTGGTGTAAGGTACAGAACACAATGTGGGGATCTCTCAAAGGAGCGCGGCTGTGCAGCAAATGTTGTCAACTGTTTTGCTGTTGTTTTCCCTGCCATCAAAACAACATCTTACAAAAACAATAGCCCAGGCGTCATCCCAGTCACAAGTCTAATTAAAGCGGACACTGTTATTCTCTCAATTAATTGGGAGATTAAAAGTAAGATTAGCAGAGATGAACATTTTTCGTCTGAGATTAATTTTTCTAATCATTTTGACAGGATGAGTTTTTGCTGCTCTAATGAGGTTTACACACAGGATTCCATCAAAGTCAAAGTGTGCCGACGCCTACCTAAGCCCCTGCCATGGTGAGACTGGAGGAAGCGAAGGCCCAAGGTGCTCCCAGGGGGTCTACACGTCTTGGGATTGCCCTCCCTGTCCTCAGGTACACTATGGGGAATTAACTGACTCTTTTCTGTTGCATGCTGCACACACTCACCGCTTCTCTCTGCCACACGCTGGCAGGCTGGCGCTGCCCACGGAGACACGCTGGCTTTCCTAGCCATTTCAGTCCTTTTCTTCTATTCTGTTTGATTGCTGTAAGTCTCCGGCATTTTCCAGAATGTACTGTATCTATGAGTATAAACAGAGTAGATGACCAGGAATAATAAGAATGGAAAAATAAATAAGTACATGAAAAAAGCGTGTGTATGCCTCCAATATATCACTGGCGGCAATATTCTTTTTTTCTCTCCTATTCATTCCCTGCATCTTCTCCTCTCCCTTTCTCCTGCTCCAAATCTGGGGTTAATGTTCTGTGACAAAAGATAACTATCTGAAAATAAATATACTGCCGTTAGCTTTTTTTTTTTTGCCCAGATAATTTCTCAGCTATTAAATTATTACTCAGTTGCTGCTTCCAAATTGTTGTCCAGCCTCTAGGCGCACAAACACGGCATCCTTGGCTTTGCTCAGACAGTGCCAGGAAATAAAAGGCTTCATCCACCCACAGTCATTTCAATGAAGATATTTAAAAAGCCTCCCCCAGTGTGGCTGCAATTCGTTTTCCCATTCAGAATGGGTTGGCACCCACTGCCTGGGTGTACTGTCACCCTAAGGGTGAGTAGGGCTTACGTATGCCACCCCCTCAGCCAAACACTTTGCTCTCCCCTTCTGCTTCAGCTGCTTCCATCGGGGGTCATCATAAGCCACTTTTTAGGCCCGTCGTTCCATTCATTGAGTCTTCATGTGGGCAACAAATCCTTATGATCATTATGTAAAGTGGCACAGGTGCCCATTCACACTGAGCCAGTTGTTTCAATTTTCAGAATTTCTTTTGATTGACTTGGTAGTGGTCAGTCAAAAATGTCATCCAACTTCTTGGTGCTTACATTGCATTGGGTTGGGTTCACAATAATTCTTCGCCAAATCCCAAGGACTATCACAATGAAGCATTCCTCCATCAGAAAACCAGTCCTAGAACTGCTTTTTAATAAATTACAATAAAAATCAACTAAAACCACTCGTTGCTCCATTGTCAATGTGATGACATGACCTGGGGCCATAGCATGAGATTAAATACTCTAATCATCCATTCATCCTTCATCAAACCCACTTAATTTAGGGTCATGAGTGCAATAACCTATTGTGACTGTACTGTGCAAAGGGAAGGATCCATCCCTGGACAGAATGATAATGCATCACATGGACACACACACAAGAGCTCTGAGAGCTGTACTTTGACCCGCTGCAGTGCAATTTCTAGATTGGTTAAGATCGTGTTGAGTCCCTGGTCCTCTGACATCACAAAGTTAGATCCTGCCGACTACGCCACAGTAAAACAAGACATAACAAAGAAAGAGTTGGGGATCCACCCTGTATATTGTGTACAGCACTTTGAACACAAATGGATCCAGAGCAGTTTCTGGGATAATCTCCAAAATGGGACAGGGTAGTAAGGGAAGGTGGTTGTCTTTTATAGCTGGAGGAGAGGTAGAGGCGGGTCCATAACGGTTCTAGTCAGAAGTGAGGTCAGAAGGAGGGCGTGGGCAGGAAAGGAATGATGGAATTGGTCATGAATTAGCTGGGCTTCTGTTCTGGTGATCTGTAGAAGAGGAAGAAATGACATTAATACACTTCATCAACCCCTGTCTTCGTGTTTTGCCATAGGTTAAGCCCTTAGCCTGCCTCCCAAGCACACGTGTGTGACAAAAGGTGCTGATCCATTGACTACTTGGTAGGCAAACATCAAGGATTTGAACTTAGAACATGGCGCTAAGAGAGCCAATGTAGTGATCTGAAGAAAGGACTGATATGTGAACGCCTGTCAACAGAGAGATTCAGTAGTTCAGACATGATAAGACCAAATCCTCTTAAGAATCCAAGTGTTCAGTGGGTGAGCTCTATGTCATCTGCATATATATATATATATATATATATATACTGTATGGTCCTGCCCTCTTTGATCCCAGGTTTTCTTGTTACTTTTTCCAGGTATAAGTCATATTTGCTATAAACACTGTTGATGTTTTCTCCTCACTAACGCACCAGCCTTGGGGCGCGCACCTTACCTCTGCTTTGCTTGCAAACAAGAGAACTAACTTAATGGATTTAGATTAGGTTTTTTTCTGCAATTTGCTTGAACATTTCGGTTGATTTTACAACTTCTCTCATCGCACTAAGAATCATAGTTAGCTTGCAGGAGCGATATATTCTAGCTAATCCGAGAGAGATGCTGCAGGCGAGGGAAGAGTGATGTCAGGAGTAGAGAGCCGGGTGGGGTCTTCCTTGCTGTCCTGTTTCACTATGCGGGTGGTGCAATGGGGGACAGCTAGTTATTTAATATGTAACAATTAGCAGAGAAATCCCACGACAATTCTTACATATTGTTTTGTCTCCTTTCTTCAAAACAGGCACCCTCACAAGAGCCATCAAATACTAGTCACCAGTTAACATCAGGGACAAGAGAGGACAACCAGAATGCCAAGAGGAAAGCCCACAACAGATTTCAGTGGAGCATGCAAACCAGACATAGAAGGCTGAAATCTGGAGCAGTGTGGCATCAGCACTAACCACTCTGCCACCATCCTGCAGTACCAAAATGAACGCAAACAACCAACTGACTACCAGCAGAATGGAATGCTTCTCAGTGTAATGACCCTGAGAGAAAAATGAGACCTGAGCTAACAAAGTAACAATTACATAATCAAGAGATCAAAACAAATATGGGACAAGTTAAAATGAAAATCAAAGAAAGTCAAAGAACAGGCTAGAGGTTAGAACACTGGGGAGATGAAACAAAACCGACAGACAACATACAAAACATTAAATCAATGGCAAGTGATCAAAAACCTTTCCCTAACTGAATCTTGTATTTTACTGTTTATTCTGAAACTGATTTTTCAATAAACTTTCACCCAATGATACCGTGCTCCAATTTGTCAGGGAAATGTATGTGAATTAAAGAAAAGTCAAGATCACCGTTTCTAATGTCTCCACCAGCTGGATGACCTTTATTACAACAAGCCTAAGAGAGCCTCTGATGTGCACTGATCAGTTCAGTATGACGAGAGTGAGGAAAATGACAGAGCAATGAACTTAAATAAGCTGGGTTCATTTGCATAACAGAGTCAAGAGACACATCAGTTTGCACCAATCAGCATACAGATAAATGGTATAGTATGTAACACACCTATATCTGTTGTATATTTGAAGGTACCAAAATAGTTAAACAGATCAAAAGAATCGATGTTATAAATATCATGACAGTTACATTGTAAGTCATTCCTTCAGTGGATAAACATTCTGGAAGAAACACAGACACAGACAGGTTCAGAACAAAGTAGGCCCTAGCGTCAGGTTTTCACTTTTGTCTCTGACTTTCCAGTCTCATTTTGACCTCTTCGTTTGTGGTTGCCTGGTTATTGACAGCAGCAGCTCTGTTATTGAAAGTAGAGGTTCTTGTGCATGTTTGGGAGGCTGTGGTTTGTTAAATCTATATCTTTCTTGAGCTTCTGTAAAGTTTTAAGTTCCCCTTGGGGCAAGCAAAGTATCTACAGTTGTGCTTGAAAGTTTGTGAACTCTTTAGAATTTTCTATATTTCTGCATAAATATGACCTAAAACCTCATCAGATTTTCACTCAAGTCCTAAAAGTAGATAAAGAGAAACCAGTTAAACAAATGAGACAAAAATATTATACTTGGTAATTTATTTATTAAGGAAAATGATCGAATATTACATTATTTGTGTGTGGCAAAAGTGTGTGAGCCTTTGCTTTCGGTATCATGAGTGACCCCCCTTTGCAGCAATAACTGCAACTAAACGTTTCAGGTAACTTTTGATCATTCCTGCACAACGACTTGGAGGAATTTTAGCCCATTCCTCCGTACAGAACAGCTTCAACTCTGGGATGTTGGTGGGTTTCCTCACATGAACTGCTCGCTTCAGGTCCTTCCACAACATTTTGATTGGATTAAGGTCAGGACTTTGACTTGGCCATTGCAAAACATTAACTTTATTCTTCTTTAACCATTCTTTGGTAGAATGACTTGTGTGCTTAGGGTCATTGTCTTGCTGCATGACCCACCTACTCTTGAGATTCAGTTCATGGACAGATGTCCTGACATTTTCCTTTAGAATTCTCTGATATAATTCAGAATTCATTGTTCCATCAATGAAGGCAAGCCGTCCTGGCCCAGATGCAGCAAAACAAGCCCAAACCATGATACTACCACCACCATGTTTCACAGATGGGATAAGGTTCTTATGCTGGAATGGAGTGTTTTCCTTTCTCCAAACATAACGCTTTTCATTTAAACCAAAAAAGTTCTATTTTGGTCTCATCTGTCCACAGAACATTCTTCCAATAGCCTTCTGGTTTGTCCACGTGATCTTTAGCAAACTGCAGACGAGCAGCAATGTTTTTTTTGAAGAGCAGTGGCTTTCTCCTTGCAACCCTGCCATGCACACCATTGTTGTTCAGTGTTCTCCAGATGGCGGACTCATGAACATGAACATTAGCCAATGTGAGAGAGGCCTTCAGTTGCTTAGAAGTTACCCTGGGGTCCTTAATGACCTCGCCGACTATCACACGCCTTGCTCTTGGAGTGATCTTTGTTGGTCGACCACTCCTGGGGAGGGTAACAATGGTCTTGAATTTCTTCCATTTGTACACAATCTGTCTGACTGTGGATTGGTGGAGTCCAAACTCTTTAGAGATGGTTTTGTAACCTTTTCCAGCCTAATGAGCATCAACAACTCTTTTTCTGAGGTCCTCAGAAATCTCCTTTGTTCGTGCCATGATACACTTCCACAAATGTGTTGTGAAGATCAGACTTTGATAGATCCCTGTTCTTTAAATAACACAGGGTGCCCACACACACCTGATTGGCATCCCATTGATTGAAAACACCTGACTCGAATTTCACCTTCAAACTAACTGCTAATCCTAGAGGTTCACATACTTTTGCCACTTACAAATATGTAATATTCGATCATTTTCCTTAATAAATGAATGACCAAGTATAATATTTTTGTCTCATTTGTTTAACTGGTTTCTCTTTATCTACTTTTAGGACTTGAGTGAAAATCTGATGAGGTTTTAGGTCATATTTATGCAGAAATATAGAAAATTCTGAAGGGTTCACAAACTTTTAAGCACAACTCTATCTATCTATCTATCTATCTATCTATCTATCTATCTATCTATCTATCTATCCTTGTTCTCTTGCTCTTGACCGCTTGCATGTTTTAACTACAAATAAGCCTGTTATGTTTTCAATTTGACATTAAAGAGCCTTTACTGTTGATAAATGCCAAGTTAAATCCAGTTTGATTCAGTGTTTTATAACAACAAAATGCGAAGACCTCCAAGGGTGTGAACACTTCTCATAGGCGTGTCTAACTATGCTGCACTGTGGAAGTGGACAACATTGAAAATTCGGAGACCTTTGAAGAGAGACTAGTGGCTGAAGTGTGAAAATACAGGCTTCACAACAACACCACAGTGAGAGATCACAAAGACAAGCTGATGGCCCTTATGAATGAATAGGAGTGGACAAAGCAGTATATAAGAGAACATGGAAGTAGAAGATTTGCTTAAGCAAAAAAGAAAATGCTGGGTTGAAGTGGAGAGACACAAGAGCAGAAAAGGAGTTTGGACGGCTTGGTAAGTCTGACGAAAAACAGATTATCAGATTTCATCTATGACGGGGTGTGATTGGTGTTATGGACTTTGGTCTTTTCTTTTCTTGAACGGCCAGGGGGCAGCTTGCTAACATACTTTGGTTAACTGCTAGCCAATTCAAGTTTATAATGATTATATTAATTTAGAATCCTGTTTCTTATGCCCCCTTGCTCTAATGTTTTAATTCAAAGCGTTTTTTAATTAATCTGATGATGAATAGGTTTAGGAACACAAGGTTGCCATGATGTAGTGCTGGATGGAGTGCCTCCAGGGAAAGAGCCCAGACCTGAAGTATACTGTATGTCCGTATTTCACTGTATTCTCTCCGGGCAGATAGCCTGCTGACTTTGAATGTACCACAGGCACCAGATTACAATGGAATAGTAATAGCAGTTCCTTTAACAGCAGTTAACAAATATTAGTGAGGAAATCGCCATAGCCACTACTATGCAACTGTAAAAACTGTGAGAATATCTCTGTGCCACTCGGATGAGATGAAAGTGCTCTTCAGTTTTGAAGATGGCACATCCTTTCTGTCGCAATCTATGTAGCACTCTGGCCACACAGTATAATCCAGTGCAGCACCTGACTCTAATGACCTTCTTAAATGATGTAGATAGAGTAAGGGTATGCACACATTTTCACAAATGCCTTCAAACTGTAGCCTTTCTCTGTGCCAAGTAAATTGAGACAAGATAAAATCTGTTGTCTTCCTCACTTGAGGTTAGGTTGCCCTGACTTTAAGACTAAATGACGGACTGAAAGAGGGTGCACTTACTACTTCACGTGACTTCAATATATGCAGTATACACAGAGCAGAGTATACTTCTTGTATGTGTACTAATACTGCTGAGATTTAAAAATAGCACAAAACCGTAGACGATCATTCCGCTACACGATGTGCAGACAACCTTGTCACTGTTCACCACTAACCCATATTTATCTCTCCAGTCATCTTGAAGCAATCTCGATTTTTTGGGCTTTGCCCTTTTCAAAGGCAGGATTTGCAGACTAACACAGTTTATTAAAAAAAAATAACATAAGAAAAATGGAGCCTGAATGGGCTAATCCAACAAAGTGCAAGCTAGCAAATCTCAGTGACACGGCCAGGACTTAATGGCACAGATCAATGACGTAACTGGCTCCTTATCATAAATAATGCTGCTGAGAGGATTCATTTTAAGATTATTGACTATTATAGTGTGTCACCATCTTTACAAATTGAATTCTTCATCCATTCATCCATTGCATAACCTGATTATACAGTTTAGAGTTGTGATGGTGGCACCTGTGCCGGTCCATTATTGGGCGCCCTATGACCCCTCACAGATCCACTGTAGAGCAGCCAGCTCTTTAAGATTTCTTAATTTCATTTTTTAACTTAAATTAGGCAGTTTATGATGTAGTTGTGCCAGTTCTTTTGCCAGTCACAGCATCTTGATGGTACATATACCATAGGTTGCCAACACCTTGGTTGCACCCCCTTGCACTAGCAGCCATTCACAAATGCGGTGTATCCTCATCCCATGGTGGTCACTTACCCAAAGGCGTTCTTACAACAGCTGTTTACTGGCTACTGTGTCAGCCCAAATGCTACAGAGATCACAAATGTTTAAGAATTAATGTAGCCTTCATTTCCATGCAGAGGCCAACACTCTCTCTGGCTGCTTCACATCCAGAAACATCCAAGATGGCAGCAGCTGAATGGCTGGTCAGACCAGGTTCTTTGTATAGTGAGTTATGTTAAAAAGTAAGGAGTGATCTCAGGGAATGATAGCACAAATGTAATGATACCAGAGAATGAAGCAAAACACAGAAGGAGTGACCGCATGGGAAATAAAGCAGAAAAGGGCCACCACATTCAAGTCACACACTTCCTCCTGTTGAGGAAGAGATGGAGGTGGATTGGATGTGTCATCAGAAGTGAGAATACCATCACCAACACTGTATTTCCCTGGACCCCTGAAGGAAAACACAAATGAGGTAGACCTAGAAGTTCATTGTGCAGAACTGTTGAAGTAGACCTGGGGACCCTGAACAATATTGGCAGAACCATAGGGATGCTAACCAAAGTCAGAAAGCTAAAGAGAAATGCTCAACCAATCATCTGCACCGCTGTGCTGATCAAGACGTATCTTATTAGTATCGTACAAAGTTTAGGTTGCCATTCTATGGTAGGACATCTGTGTGTTTGCTAAAGTCAAATCACATCCTAACTGAGAAGAGCAGTACATCGGTCATATCATCTGCAGAGCTGAAATGAGCTTTCAAAATGGTGGGAAATTTTAGCACAAAACTGCCACTCATGCCTTTGCCATGTTAACCATGCCAGCTGTTTAACACAAGAACCAGCCAATGAGAAAGAATCTCCAAATTCTGAAATCTCTGAAAAAAGAGAACACGAAAAGGTGACTCGCATCTCCAGGCAGCAAAGCTGCCCCACCTGTTTTGTGGGCAAAGTCTCACAAGATGTACCCATCGTGCCAATGACACCCCTAATCCCGGCCTTCTCTTCAACTCGGCAAAGCGACAGGACTGGCATCCATAAAGCAAGCAGCTCCTGCATGCAGAGCCGGGGCAGCGAAACGGTTACCAGTCAACAAATGGCATCCTTTACTGTGCTGTCAGCAGCCGCCCACTAAAGCGAGCGCCCTGCCACCCCCAGTCTGATGCTAATTGTGGGACACAATCAAGCGAAAGGGGGCTGACAGGAATTTCAAGCAGTCGGCTTGTGCGCTCCGTTCATTACTGTCAATTTGAAAGGCAGCGCTCATCTCCTTTAACGCGCACTGCTGTTGTCATCGCTTGGCCCACCGCCGCTTTATTTGATTTTCTTACCCTCTGCAGGTTGTTTGTGGCTATAGGCGTTTCGGTTTTCCTTTTTTTTTTTTCTTTCTCTTTTGTATGCCTTCTCCAAGTCTGCACTTGTCAGTGGAGGAGCTTGAGGATCAGCTGTTATAGTTAAACTGATCATTTTGTATAGCACCTTTCCCAGTGAGCACAACTTTCCCGTCCATTCCTTTTCTAACTTGTATTTTAAGTTTATGAGCCTATCCTGGCAGCACTGGGTGCCAAGGCAGAAACCGGCATTAGATTGGGCTTTTGTACACACTAAAAATAAAGTGTGATATTCCCAAATCATGGATGTCTGACTGGACATTACAAGAGAACATCACAGGGCACCTAAGTGCCGACCCCACTATCACCCAAACTGGCTAATTTAGAGTCGCCAGTTAACTCACCATCTTCATTTTCATTCTCGTCATTTGGATGAGGGACGCGTTAGCAGCACACTAAGCTGGGCCAACCAGACCATCTTGTCCTCTGCAAATGTACAGTATCTTCTAGGGAATTCCATAAAGAAAATCAACCAATAATATTAATAACAATGTACACAGTGAGGGATATGGTTCAATAATGTTGAAATTTGCAGTAGATATCACAATACAGCAGCAAACACCAACAGAATAAATGTCAATAAACGTCCTCTTTCTGCACCTGCTTTCTCTAGATCAGGATTCCTGGGGGAAATTAATTAATCTGACATTATTTTTTATAGGACTACATCAAGACTACAATCAACAACAAGTGTATAACACCATTAACCATTAATTGTGAATTTCCCCTTGGAATTAATAAAGTATCTCTATCTATCTATCTATCTATCTATCTATCTATCTATCTATCTATCTATCTATCTA